>CM060685.1:159903446-160091283 GCA_030686995.1 Artemisia argyi
GTTCGCATTCTTAATATGGTTCCAACAAAGAAGGTTGATAAGACACCCTATAGTTATGGACTGGAAAAGCTCCTAACTTGTCTTATCTTAAGGTCTGGGTTTGTGAGGCGTATGTTAAACGTGACTCAGCAGATAAACTCCAACAAAGATCTGTGAAGTGCATCTTCGTAGGATACCCTAAGGAAACTATGGGATACTACTTTTAATACCCACCTGAAAACAAAGTTTTTGTTGCAAGGTATGGAGACTTCTTGGAAAAGGAGCTCATATCTCAAGAATTCAGTGAGAGAGTATATGATCTGGAAGACGATTGATTCGTGTGAAAACCAATTATATATAATATAGTATAGTATCGAAGTGATCCGCGAAAATACGGATCATCCGAGTCGTTTCCCAACGAAGGCGAATGGAATCGAGAATATCGATTCGTGAAATTGTGAATTGAAAAGTGAGAAAATGAAAATAGCAATCAAATAGTTCACGTATTCACAAACAAGTATGAAATATGCAGAAAGTACAAGCTAGTTATGCACCAAATTGAAAAACGTAAAAACGGAAACGCAACTGTAAATTTAAAACGTAACGTATATCGGAAAATGATCCTACGAACTTGAAAATATTTTCTAAAAATCTTAAACTAATAAAAAGAATTTTAAGAAAAAGAAAAATATTTTTTTGACTTTTTATTTATTTTCTAGAATTAAAATTGATTTTTGGAATTAAAATTGAATTAAAAATAAGGAAAAATAGGAAAATAACTTGGAAAAATGAAAATTAAATTCTAAAAAATTCTAAAAAATTCTAAAATATTATAAAACAATTTCTAAAAATATTTTTGTATTTTTCAGAACTTTTTCTGATTTTTATGGATTTTTGCTATTTAAAAATTGAATAAAAAAACAAAATAAAATAAGAAAAATAGTAAAAAGCTTTGGAAAAATCTGGAAAAATTCCAGAAAATCTAAAATTATAAAAAGAACTCAGAGAAAATTTTTGAAAAGAAATTAAGCTGAAAAAGTGCTTATTCAACCAATAACAGCTTATTGCAAGTGCTTAATAATAAGCACTTGCAACAATTCCAAATGAAACTTGATTCAGAAATATATTAAACTCTAATAAGCTCACATGATTTGAGATAAGACCAAAATAAGCTCAAGAACACAGCTTAAAAACAACTAGCAGTTGGGCAGAGATAATCAACAAGCAAATTCACTAATACTCTACCAAATAAGATAATAGTCTGATATAAAGGCCTAAAATAAGCTATCCAAACAAACTCTTAAGTGAAAATGAAACTTAGACCTAACAAGCTAGACATACAACATGTCCAAAACATTAAGGGGCAGTTCAAATGATAAATCAGATCAGCAGATACGGGTTTATGAACAAGCTGAGTTGGACTGCAAGAAATCAGTTGACTGGTTCAGATGAAGTGCAAACCTAAGAGGCTGAATTACTGTTAGGAAAGGTTCAAGGCATAATAGGCTAAAAAGGGTGAGTTGCAGTCTCCAAACAGGCCATCAATTATTTTCAAAAGCCAAAAGTAAACCAAGGAAAATTGGGACAGTATCAACGGTGCAGGGTAACAGACAAATGGCACAAGATACTAGTAAATGCAAAAGCTAATTAACACAAACCAAAATTCTAAAAGCTGCAATACATAAAATCTACACCACAATTACTTGTAAAACCAGTTACAACACCTAAATCTCACTTTATCCTAACGAATTTAGAGATCAAAAACGGTCTCTGTGTGACAGATATCTACCTAAACTACTTATTAAACCAGTTATGACTGTGTAGAGATGAAAACCAAATCCAAAGTGAATTGCATACAATAACTTTTTTTATTTTTTTTTAGAAGAACTATTATATGACCTGTACTAATCTAAGAGAAACACCAAAAATTACACTAAATGCACACTTATATGATCTATGCAAAACTAGTTATAAGAAACAGTTATATGAAATGTTTAATGAAAATCCAATGCAAGTCTTATACTACTACTCTAAATTACTTAAAAGTGCCTACAATTTATATCAAGCAACAACTTAAATCAAATTCAAATCTGCAAACTGACCAAATTAGTCTAAATATTCTCAATTATGTGTAATGCCAAACACTCCTATATCAACAATTACACTAACAACTGCAAGTATAAACCACTATTAAACAACCAATCAGTGATTACACTTAATGCCCTAACAACTAGAAAGCAAAATCAGATGCAAACTACAACAGTTAACTTCAATAAATCAGATATTACTCTACCAAAAATTAAACAGAACCACTAGGTAATGAAGCACAAACAGTTACAAACAAAATAGATCAAACAGTAATTCTACTAAATCAAACAATCTCTAACTCAACAGATTCAAACAATCAAAAATCTCAACTATAACTACAACTACAATAACTAAAATCAATGAAACAGTAATTCTAAACAATTCTCAGAACTCAAAAATAGATACTAATGATTAAACTCAGTTCATATAATTTGGAATCAGAACTTACAATCCAATTCAATCCAGCATGAACAGGATTGATTCACTAAGCTTGCCTATCTCTAGGATAGGTAGGACCATCCAAATCTGTCCAAGTCTATCCAATTCACACCACAGGATCACAAGTTCAATTCTCTTTTGATTCTTTTCTTTTACTGATGACTCAAACAGCTCCACTAGAAGCTATAAAGCTCAAATGGAGTGTATAGAAACAAAATAAGCTCTACTGAAGCTTAACTATTAAACATGTAAACATATTTTTGTTTTTTTTTATTATTTTTCTAATTTTTATTTTTTATATTTTTGTAATATGAATTTAAAAACTGAAAGAGAGTAATAGATTGAGATAAAATTTGACTAAATAAAACAGAAATAAGCTGAATAAAACAGAAAATAAGCTGAAATAAGAACACAATAAGCTAAGATTTATTGAAGAAAACTATAAATTTTTATTAAAACTCTTATGAAAAATTACAAATGCTAAACTAAATACAATCTAAAGTAAAACTGACAGCATAACAATACACTAAAAAATTACACCTAATGAACACTAAATAGGACCTATTTATAGCAGAATTGAGAGTGAGGGGTTGTGGTGCCAGGTTGGCAATCCGTGCAACTATCTGTGCTTCTTTCTTCTCATCTCAGCCACTTGATCATTTTTGTGTTTCTTCATACTAACCACAGCCCTTGGATGAGAATTTGAGACGTGGCCTCACCAATCCAACTCTGACACTTGTCCCCAATCGTGTGCTTATTCTCTGTCCTTGTCAGAGTTTCTAGAAGCTGAATCCAATGCCCAAAGAATGATGTGGTGCAACCAATAGTACTTAGCCATGTGTCCTTGCAGCATCTATCAAATTCTCTGCCATGTACTATGCACGTGAGGTGTGCATCTAGAAGTGCCAATCATTAGTTTAATCATGGTTAATTAAAGTGGTTCTAGCCAATTTGGATTATGGTGTGAGTTAGGGTTTATGAGAATTGGGGGTTCTGGGAATATTGGGGGAAATAAGAAAAAGGTGCGTATGCTTTGTTTTATTTGTATGTTGACCGGCTATATTGACCCTTTGACCCATTGACTTTTTGACCAATATTATGAGGTGGGCTTGGGAATTTCATTTAGGCTTTGGTTAGATAAAATGTATATTGGACTTGAATCAGGTTTCGGGTGTAAGTGTTTTTAAGCTTATGATGTAATAAAAATTACAAGGACCACAAGTGAAACATTCTGAAACTTCAAGGGCTGATTTTGACATTTTTCAAAATTATAATCCATGGATTATTTCTGCCAAATCTGAATAGATGAAGGACTGTAGTTGACTTTTAGATCCCGGCATTGACTTTTTGACCGTCTTCCACTCTCGTGCCCGTTTTTCCGGTTTTCGTGTGATTTTTCATCTTTTTGTGATTAATCCATACCTGCATATTTACAACATAAAAACACGTGTTTTCTTGGCATTTGTTAGCTCAAATAGTCGTTTTGGGTTGGTATTTGGCCATAAAATGGTGAGTGAATAAGCACTCACCAAAATCCCCCAGACTTAGGTATTGTCGTGTCCTCACGCAATGTGATCAATTCACGCTTTTGGGATAAATAATTTCAAAACTCTTCCTACTAACTTTGTAAAGTAGCAAGGAGGTTCGAAAGAAGTAATAGAATCATTTATTCCCAAAAACGCTCCGTTTTCCAAAATTTTTCTTTTATTCCTTTATTCCACTTACACTTCTATTTTTTACTTTTTCCATACTTTATTCTTGTGACGGTTTGTTGAACTTTCATTATTTTGCAATAATTATTAGGGTCAACGAGTAGAAACACTTTTCATAGAAAAATGACCGTACGGATAAAAATCGTCATCCTTGATTTTTCACAAGTCCCCAAACTAAGCGTACAAACGAGATCACAGCTTATCTACAAATTAGATGCTAACACTACTCATAACAGTTACTTGTGGAAACTCTTTATTCCCATATCCTAGGTTTTGTATCTCAATATTTTATTTTTGTTGAGAAATGAATTGCTTCATATTTTCTCGTTTCAATAGCTTTTAGTCCGATAGTGATACCTAAGTTAAAACGATAAGTAGTTATTCATTTTCTCTTAAGAACCACTGCAATAGAAATTCGGTCCACATCAAGGAATTTTTGGTACATACAACATCATAAACATATAAGTTGCGGAGTACTACACGTGCACCTCATGTGTCCAATTCATAATTACACACATGCACCTCACGCGCCAACAACTTATTTATACAATCAAACTCTTATTCATACACTTTCAACTTTCACTTTTTCATTTTTCACTTTTTTTCACTTTTTTTTCATACTTTTCACTTTTTTTCTTTCTTGACTTTTTTCTCATAACATCAATGGAAGCTTATCGGGTAGCTCCAAAACCACATAGATAATCAACTTTTAACTTTTGATTTTTTTACTTTTTGCTCTTATTTTTTATGTTCCTTGATATGTACCCAACTTCTAAAGCAAAAATTCTCTTAAAAAAATAAAGAACTAAATATTATTCAAACCGAAATACCACTAATTAACCTAGAACATCTATTTCATATGGGTGACGTTTCTGATGGGAGTAAAAAGCCACAAGTACCTCTCATGAGCTCTAAAGAGAACCACTACTCCACGTTTAGCATCTAACTTCAAAATAAACTCTATCATTTCTCGCTCTTCGCAATTTAAGATTCCAAATAATGAAACCAGCGAATACTTAGCCGATAATCAGCCACTCATATATTAAGTCAGATACGGAAACTTGCAAATTCTAGAAGAAGAATTCGCGTTTTCTAGCTCCTTATGTAAAAGACTAGCGAAAGCTTTTAAGTTGCGCATGTATAAAGTCAAGTACGGGAACTTGCAGCTTCTTAAGAAAGAATTCGCATTTTATAGCTCCTTGTGTAAAAGACTAGCACAAGCTTATATGATCATCATTGGTTAAGGGAACAAGCTAGGGCTCAACACGCCCGATCAAGTCAAAATATTTATTCCTACTCTCGCCAGCAAGAAAGTCAACAAGGTGTCAAAACACTTATTCAAACTTTATTATATTTTTGCACAACTTTTCTCAATTTTTCTCATCTTTTTGTACTTTTTCATGACTTTTCCTTTCATTTTTCTTCAAAATTTTTGAAATTTTCAATTTTTTCAATTTTTTATTTTTGGTGGAAAAACGGAGTTGCAAGAGTGCATGACATGTGAAACATGCAAGGTTAAAATCGAATCGAAGATTCACCCTCCCCTAGACTAGAACGAAACATTGTCCTCAATGTTTTACGGGTTAAGGTAATCCTAACAAAATTCTAGGCCGTTTATTAATTATGCCAAAGAAAATGTTAGTCGATAAGATTCACGGATATAGGATTTCCAAGTAGCACCGATGAATGAAACTCGAGCGGAGAAGATAACGAGCACGAGAGTCATCATAATTCGCGGAAAATCCTAACAAACATCACAAACAACCACAGAACACAAGAGTAGAAGAGGCACCCCCTCCTCACGTTATTTGTTAGAAAATAGAAAATAAGAAGATGAAATTGGATAAGCATGGGTTGCCACCCACGAAGCGCTTGTTTTTGTTCACCGAGTCACATGAGCTTGACTCGATCCCCGAATTCAATTGTCCTTGGGGAAAGTCTGGAGATCCGGGACTACCATAGTCGGTACATCCCCTCCAAAGTAGTGTTTTAAACGGTGACCATTCACCTTAAAATTGAGACCATCTTGTTGAGCTAACTCAATGGTACCGTAAGGGAAAACTTGGGTTATTGTGAATGGTCCAAACCAACGGGTTTTAAGCTTACCCGAAAATATCTTTAAACGAGAGTTAAAAAGTAGCACTTGATCACCAACGTTAAAAGCGCGGTCTTTGATCTTGGCATCATGGATTCTTTTTGTTTTCTCTTTATATATCAAATAATTCTCGTAAGCTTGATCACGGAGTTCTACTAACTCATTCAATTGAACTTTTCTATGATCACCCGCGGTTTTCAAGTCAAAATTAGCATGTTTTAAGGCCCAGTAGGCCTTGTGCTCTAGTTCAATGGGCAAATGACAAGCTTTCCCGTAAACCAGCTTATATGGTGTACACCCAATGGGAGTTTTGTAAGCGGTCCAGAAAGCCCATAATGCATCTTCTAATTTGTCGGCCCAAGAGGCACGGTGCTCTCCTACTGTCCTTTCAAGTATACGTTTTAAACCACGATTGGAGACCTCAACTTGACCACTCGTTTGTGGATGATAAGCCGTGGAAAGACGATGTGTGACACCATATTTAAGCATAACTTTCGCAAATTGATCATTGCAAAAATGGGTCCCACGATCGCTTATGATGGCTCGAGGTGCACCAAATCGGGCAAAGAGACTCTTTAAAAACTTAACAACCACTCGGGCGTCATTAGTGGGGAGCGCGTTCGCTTCAACCCATTTTGATAAGTAATCGACGGCCACGAGAATGTATTTGTTCCCCCTAGACGACGGGAATGGCCCCATGAAATCGATGCCCCAAATGTCAAAAATCTCACACACTTGAATCGCATTTTGCGGCATTTCATCTTTTTGAGAAATTTTCCCTTGACGTTGGCATGAATGGGCATCCCGATATATCGTCGGCCAATAAAAGCCGGAATCGAAAACCTTCTTAGCGGTGAAATTGGCACCATGATGTCCCCCCGTGGGTCCACTATGACATGCCTTAAGTATTTCAACGGCTTCCGTACCGTGAACACACCGCCGGATCACTTGATCCGCACAGACTTTGAATAAGTAGGGGTCGTCCCAAAAATAATGTTGGACATCTTTAAAGAATTTCTTCTTTTGCTGGGACGACATCCCATTCCTAATGAAATTCCCCGCATGATAATTCGCAAAATCAGCGAACCATGGGGTACTTTGGTCAGTTTTGGTCACACTCTCAAGTGACTCGAGAGGAAAGGCATCGTTAATTTCCTTTTTCTCAAGAACACTTTGATGGGGATTCTCAAGTCGTGAAAGGTGATCGGCATCAAGATTCTCAGCTCCTTTCTTGTCTCGTATTTCGACATTAAATTCTTGGAGCAAAAGAACCCACCGCATTAAACGTGGCTTCGCATCTTGTTTAGCCATTAAGTACTTTAGGGCTAAATGGTCCGTATACACTATGCATTTTTTAAGAAGTAAATAAGACCTAAATTTCTCAAAAGCATAGACAACCGCTAACATTTCCTTTTCGGTAGTTGTGTAATGATGTTGCGCGTCATTCATGGTCTTGCTTGCATAGTGTATAGGCTGAAAATACTTGTTCTTATGTTGCCCCAGAACTGCACCAATGGCATAATCACTTGCATCACACATTAGCTCAAATGGTAAGTTCCAATCGGGGGCAACTAAGATTGGTGCCTCCGTTAACTTCTTCTTCAAAACATTAAATGCATCGACGCATTCATTTGTGAAGTTAAACGGACCGTCTTTTTCTAAAAGGTGGGTCAGAGGCCGGGCTATTTTGGAGAAGTCTTGAATAAAACGTCGGTAAAAGCCAGCATGACCAAGGAAACTTCTAATTCCTTTGACGGTAGTCGGGTGTGGTAATTTAGCAATAACATCAACTTTTGCCCGATCCACCTCAATTCCAGATTTGGATATTTTATGGCCGAGGACTATTCCCTCTTTAACCATGAAGTGGCACTTCTCCCAATTTAGAACTAAATTAGTGTTTTCACACCGAATTAGCATTCTTTCTAAATGGGAAAGGCAAGAATTGAAAGAATTTCCATAGACGGAGAAGTCGTCCATGAACACTTCCATGGTTTTTTCAATCATATCGGAGAAAATGGCCATCATACACCGTTGAAACGTGCCTGGAGCGTTACATAAGCCAAAGGGCATTCTACGATAGGCAAACGTTCCATACGGGCAAGTAAAAGTGGTCTTTTCTTGATCCTGGGGATCAATGGGAATTTGAAAGTACCCAGAAAAGCCATCCAGAAAACAATAGAACTCATTTCCCGCTAAACGTTCAAGCATTTGGTCCATAAAAAGGAGCGGGAAATGGTCTTTACGTGTCGCATCATTCAACTTGTGGTAGTCGATACAAACTCTCCATCCGGTCACAAGTCGAGTCGGTATAAGCTCATTATCGTCATTCCTCACAACAGTGATTCTGCCCTTCTTTAGCACACAATGAACCGGGCTAACCCATGAACTATCCGAGATCGGATAAATCATTCCAGCGTCAAGGAGTTTAATAACTTCCTTTTTGATCACTTCATGGATTTGTGGATTAACCCGTCATTGTTGCTGGACGGAAGCTTTGTGATTATCCTCAAGAAGAATCTTATGAGTACAAAATCGAGGGTCGATTCCCTTAATGTCGGATATTTGCCAAGCAATCGCACTTTTATGCTTCCGAAGCACATCTAAGAGTCGTGTCTTCTCCTCATCTTTAAGGCCTTTTGATATTATAACCGGTAATTTATCATTTTTTTCCAAGTATGCGTATTCGAGATGAGGAGGCAAATCCTTGAGCTCGAGCTCTGGAGGATTCTCAATAGACGGCTTTACTTCTTTTACGTCTGCCATTTTTAAGTCAACCGGAGGGGAAGAACCAATCGGTTTTTCGTTTAACAATTTTTCAATTAATAAAATGTCCCCCTCTGAATCAAAGTTATTATTATCAATTTCCGGTGAAAATGATTCATTTGCAAGACAAGCATTGATTTCTTCCCAAGCGAGATCACTTCCCTCAAACGGAGTGAGGGAAGGGGAAGAATCGGAGACGATCGGTTCAAAAGAAGGAGTTGGATTGCCACTCGAAGCGTTATCGGTAAAACCAAGAAATTCTTGAGCATACTCCTCCGTAAGTTCATCAATAACATCAATACGGTTGACGGAAGAAACATCGTAGTCGGAGGAGTATCTCGCGGTTTGATCAAGGTTAAAAGTGACGGCTTCGTTTCCAACACGTAAAGTAATCTCCTCGTCATAAACATCAATTAAGGCACGACCGGTCCTTAGGAAACCTCTCCCGAGAATGAGAGGAACCCGTGGATCGGCATCGAAATCAACAACCACAAAATCCGCAGGGAAATGAAATTTCCCAACATTGACAAAAATATCCTCAGCTATGCCAATTGGACGAGACGTAGATCGGTCGGCAAGCTCGAGGGTCATAAGCGTCGGTGTCAAGTTAGGAAGAGACAACTTTTTCCATATCGACAATGGCATAAGGTTAATGCTAGCACCAAGATCGGCCAAGGCGAAGCATTGAACCATACCCGGAAAATTGCACGGTATAAGAAACTTGCCAGGGTCTTCAAGCTTTTCGGATAGCTTTTTAAGAAGAACCGCTGAGCAATTCTCGTTCATTTGAGTCCTTGACATTTCAAAAAGCTTTTCCTTATTATTCAAAAGACCTTTTAGCATCGAAGCAAATTTGGGCATCAAAAGTATAGCATCCGCGAGACTTATATCAAAGTGTAACTCTTGAAAAATCTGATAAAATTTCTCCATTTGGTTTTTATCCTTCTCGCGGTGCTTTTGTTCATTTAAGCGTGACGGATATGGCAACTTTGTTTTAACCGGTGTTTCATTTCATTATCATTAACAACCTTTTCCTTTCCTTTAGACGTCGGGACCACCGGAGGTTGGATGTCTTCGGTCCTTCCATTATTAATAGGAATTTCCGTATCCGTTGTCACCTCGGGTTCACGGGCGACTACCTTGGGGGGTAGAGAAGAAGAGGTAATCGGAGCCGTCGGTCCATCATAAGTAACACCACTCCTTGTTATGATCGCTTTTGCATCGCCCCTCGGGTTAGCGATCGTGTTGCTTGGCAAAGTTCCAGAGCCCGAGGGTCGATCATTTAAACGCTTGTTAATATCGTTGATTTGAGTCGCAAACAATCTCGTTGTTTCATCTTGTTTAGCAATTAAAGCTTGTTGACTCTGAATCAATTGTTTAATCAACTCTTCCGTGGGCGACGGATTTGGAATAGCAGCTTGATTTTGATTATTGAAACTTTGCCCACGGTTTTGAAATTTGCCATTGTTTTGATTTCCATGATTATTATTCTGAAAATTCCCATTGTTTTGAAAATTGTTCCCTTGAGGCGGGCCTTGGTGGTAATTTCCCCGGTTTTGATTTTGTTGAAAATTCTGATTTTGTCCTTGAAAATCATTATTTCCACGGTTGTGATTTTGATTGTTATTGAATTGATGATTACGGTTTTGCACATTGTTATTTTGATTCACTTGATTAGGTTGATTAAACCCGGGTGGTCCTTGAAATGGCTCGAACGGTAGCTGAGGAGATTACGGTCTCCTTGAAGAGGTGGGTAACCATTGCCACCCATGTTTGCAGCATACACGTTCTCTTGTGCAAAAGAGCCGGTCGTCGAACATTCATAGTACGGGTGTGGACCACCACAAGTAATGCAACCTTGATTAACGACATTGACTTGTTGACTTGATTTTTCCATAGACATTGCATCAACTTTTTTCGTTAAAGCCACAATCATATTTACCAATTCATCATTATTTTTACCATTGTTAGACACTTGTGGTTTATTTCTTGACATTCTAACACGAGCCTTATTTTCGATTATCGTGAAAGCATCATGCGTGTTCCTAGCCAACAAGTTACCACCCGCAGCAGAGTTAAGCGAATCTTGATCAGCATGACATAAACCATTATAAAACGTATCAATCTGCTGAAGGTCGGTAAACCCGTGGTTCGAACATTTCTCCTTTAAATCTTTGAATCGGTCCCAAGCTTCACTAAACGTTTCATCAAAAGCTTGTTGGAACCGAAAGATTTGAGAACGTAGGTTAGAAGTTTTAGAGGGAGGATAGAAGTAATTCACAAACTTGGAAGCGAGATCATTCCAAGTGTGAATCGAATTAGGCGGTTCCTTTTCCAGCCAAGTCCGGGCTGCTCCTTTTAAGGAGAAAGGAAATAACTTCAATTTCACCACATCGTGAGGAACTTGGTTCATGCGAATGGTCTTAGCGATGTCGGTGAAATTTCTAATGTGAGCATAAGGGTCTTCGTGATCGAACCCGTGAAAGGATATACCCGTGATCAAATTGAATAATCCGTGATTGATCTCAAAGTTGGCATTGATGTCCGGAATCACAATAGCTCTCCTCACACCATTGAATGGTGATTGGAGTTGTTCTTCCATCGGACATGGATCAAATACCGGTTGTTGTCCCATCGGTGGGATAACATTGTGCTGCGGACCACCCATCAGCGGGGGTCCGTTGTGTTCGTTTTGGTTCATTTCCTCGTCGTCAAGGAAATGAACCCGACTCGTATGTCGTAAAACCCGCTCGGGGTTAGAGAACGGAGACGTAAGACTCTCAAAAGAAGAACGGGTGTGCATACACCACGAGCAAAATCAAAAAGAAAATGAAAAAGAAAATCTTTTTGTTTTTTATATTTTTCACAAAAACTTTTTATTTCTTTTGTTTTTCTTTTCTTAAAATGTAATGTTAATCGAAAACCGTTTCTTTCAAAACCACTCGCGACGAGACGAGAGAGAAGAATGGATCTCTCTTCAGCTAGTAATTTAATGTTTTAGCTATCCGTATTTCCCGCTTATTCGGTTGTAGTAATTGAAATAATCCGATAAACAACTAAATTACGTTTTCGTTATATTATGAGACTTTTTTGGTTTACAACGCCCTTTCTTTCGATCGAGTCGAGGCTGTAACTTTTATTATTTTTTTTTTGGTATTTTTGAAAACACTTTAGGAAAAGTGTTTTTGATTTTTCAATTTTTATAGAGATATATATACAAAGTAGAAGAAGGCTTAACAAAACACGATTTTTCAAAAAGATATTCAAAAATTCACTTCGGCCTTCCCCGACAGCGGCGCCAAAAATTGATTCGTGTGAAAACCAATTATATATAATATAGTATAGTATCGAAGTGATCCGCGAAAATACGGATCACCCGAGTCGTTTCCCAACGAAGGCCAATGGAATCGAGAATATCGATTCGTGAAAACGTGAATTGAAAAGTGAGAAAATGAAAATAACAATCAAATAGTTCACGTATTCACAAACAAGTATGAAATATGCAGAAAGTACAAGCTAGTTATGCACCAAATTGAAAAACGTAAAAACGGAAACGCAACCGTAAATTTAAAACGTAACGTATATCAGAAAATGATCCTACGAACTTGAAAATATTTTCTAAAAATCTTAAACTAATTAAAAGAATTTTAAGAAAAAGAAAAAAAAATGACTTTTTATTTATTTTCTAGAATTAAAATTGATTTTTGGAATTAAAATTGAATTAAAAATAAGGAAAAATAGGAAAATAACTTGGAAAAATGAAAATTAAATTCTACAAAATTCTAAAATATTATAAAAGAATTTCTAAAAATATTTTTGTATTTTTCAGAGCTTTATCTGATTTTTATGGATTTTTTCTATTTAAAAATTGAATAAAAAAACAAAATAAAATAAGAAAAATAGTAAAAAGCTTTGGAAAAATCTGGAAAAATTCCAAAAAATCTAAAATTATAAAAAGAACTCAGAGAAAATTTTTGAAAAGAAATTAAGCTGAAAAAGTGCTTATTCAACCAATAACAGCTTATTGCAAGTGCTTAATAATAAGCACTTGCAACAATTCCAAATGAAACTTGATTCAGAAATATATTAAACTCTAATAAGCTCAAATGATTTGAGATAAGGCCAAAATAAGCTCAAGAACACATCTTAAAAACAAATAGCAGTTGGGCAGAGATAATCAACAAGCAAATTCACTAATACTCTACCAAATAAGATAATAGTCTGATATAAAGGCCTAAAATAAGCTATTTAAACAAACTCTTAAGTGAAAATGAAACTTAGACCTAACAAGCTTGACATACAACATGTCCAAAACATTAAGGGGCAGTTCAAATGATAAATCAGATCAGTAGACGGGTTTATGAACAAGCTGAGTTGGACTGCAAGAAATCAGTTGACTGGTTCAGATGAAGTGCAAACCTAAGAGGCTGAATTACTGTTAGGAAAGGTTCAAGGCATAACAGGCAAAAAAGGGTGAGTTGCAGTCTCCAAACATGCCATCAATTATTTTCAAAAGCCAAAAGTAAACCAAGGAAAATTGGGACAGTATCAATGGTGCAGGGTAACAAACAAATGGCCCAAGATACTAGTAAATGCAAAAGCTAATTAACACAAACCAAAATTCTAAAAGCTGCAATACATAAAATCTACACCACAACTACTTGTAAAACCAGTTACAACACCAAAATCTCACTTTATCCTAACGAATTTAGAGATCAAAAATGGTCTCTGTGTGACAGATATCTACCTAAACTACTTATTAAACCAGTTATGACTGTGTAGAGATGAAAACCAAATCCAAAATGAATTGTATGCAATAACTTTTTTTATTTTTTTAGAAGAACTATTATATGACTTGTACTAATCTAAGAGAAACACCAAAAATTACACTAAATGCACACTTATATGATCTATGCAAAACTAGTTATAAGAAACAGTTATATGAAATGTTTAATGAAAATCCAATGCAAGTCTTATACTACTACTCTAAATTACTTAAAAGTGCCTACAATTTATATCAAGCAACAACTTAAATCAAATACAAATCTGCAAACTGACCAAATTAGTCTAAATATTCTCAATTATGTGTAATGCCAAACACTCCTATATCAACAATTACACTAACAACTGCAAGTATAAACCACTATTAAACAACCAATCAGTGATTACACTTAATGCCCTAACAACTAGAAAGCAAAATCAGATGCAAACTACAACAGTTAACTTCAATAAATCAGATATTACTCTACCAAAAATTAAACAGAACCACTAGGTAATGAAGCACAAACAGTTACAAACAAAATAGATCAAACAGTAATTCTACTAAATCAAACAATTTCTAACTCAACATATTCAAACAATCAAAAATCTCAACTATAACTACAACTACAATAACTAAAATCAATGAAACAGTAATTCTAAACAATTCTCAGAACTCGAAAACAGATACTAATGATTAAACTCAGTTCATATAATTTGGAATCAGAACTTACAATCCAATTCAATCCAGCATGAACAGGATTGATTAACTGAGCTTGCCTATCTCTAGGATAGGTAGGACCATCCAAATCTGTCCAAGTCTATCCAATTCACACCACAGGATCACAAGTTCAATTCTCTTTTGATTCTTTTCTTTTACTGATGACTCAAACAGCTCCACTAGAAGCTATAAAGCTCAAATGGAGTGTATAGAAACAAAATAAGCTCTATTGAAGCTTAACTATTAAACATGTAAACATATTTTGGTTTTTTTTTTATTATTTTTCTGATTTTAATTTTTTATATTTTTGTAATATGAATATAAAAACTGAAAGAGAGTAATAGATTGAGATAAAATTTGGCTAAATAAACAAAAATAAGTTGAATAAAACAGAAAATAAGCTGAAATAAGAACACAATAAGCTAAGATTTATTGAAGAAAACTATAAATTTTTATTAAAACTCTTATGAAAAATTACAAATGCTAAACTAAATACAATCTAAAGTAAAACTGACAGCATAACAATACACTAAAAAATTACACCTAATGAACTCTAAATAGGACCTATTTTTAGCAGAATTGAGAGTGAGGGGTTGTGGTGCCAGGTTGGTAATCCGTGCAACTATCTGTACTTCTTTCTTCTCATCTCAGCCACTTGATCATTTTTGTGTTTCTTCATACTAACCACAGCCCTTGGATGAGAATTTGATACGTGGCCTCACCAATCCAACTCTGACACTTGTCCCCAATCGTGTGCTTATTCTCTGTCCTTGTCAGAGTTTCTAGAAGCTGAATCCAATGCCCAAAGAATGATGTGGTGCAACCAATAGTACTTAGCCATGTATCCTTGCAGCATCTATCAAATTCTCTGCCATGTACTATGCACGTGAGGTGTGCATCTAGAAGTGCCAATCATTAGTTTAATCATGGTTAATTAAAGTGGTTCTAGCCAATTTGGATTATGGTGTGAGATAGGGTTTATGAGAATTGGGGGTTCTGGGAATATTGGGGGAAATAAGAAAAAGGTGCGTATGGTTTGTTTTATTTGTATGTTGACCGGCTATATTGACCCTTTGACCCATTGACTTTTTGACCAATATTATGAGGTGGGCTTGGGTATTTCATTTGGGCTTTGGTTAGATAAAATGTATATTGGACTTGAATCAGGTTTTGGGTGTAAGGGTTTTTAAGCTTATGATGTAATAAAAATTACAAGGACCACAAGTGAAACATTCTGAAACTTCAAGGGCTGGTTTTGACATTTTTCAAAATTATAATCCAAGGATTATTTCTGCCAAATCTGAATAGATGAAGGACTGTAGTTGACTTTTAGATCCCGGCATTGACTTTTTGACCGTCTTCCACTCTCGTGCCCGTTTTTCCGGTTTTCGTGTGATTTTTTGTCTTTTTGTGATTAATCCATACCTGCATATTTACAACATAAAAACACGTGTTTTCTTAGCATTTGTTAGCTCAAATAGTCATTTTGGGTTGGTATTTGCCCATAAAATGGTGAGTGAATAAGCACTCACCAACGATCATGAAGATGTAGCACCTTCTGAAAAAACTAGCCAACTTCCTGTGGAACCTGAAAGTTTAGGTCCTTGATTCGTTGTGTTTTGGTGTGTGTAAACAACAATTTATCAAAATATCAACAAACGTGAAGTTTAATTTGTCGTGAGACAAATAAACGTGAAGTAATACGAGTAAACCGTTTAGGAAAACGATTACCTCGCAAAACTTGTGAAAGTGAGATTCAAATTGTGAGACCGGGAAGTGATTTCCCGGGTCGTACCCCAACGAGGTGTGAATGGAAAGCTTCGAATGAGATTGGGATTAAAATCTTGTATGATTGGAAAGGTTATTTGGTTTTGCGATACGTTAAATTAACCAATTTGAAAATTAACGAACGAAAGTGAAAATAAATCAACCTAAGGCAACTAACAAACTAAGAAACACCTACAACACTACGGGAAATCATATTTAGGTATCGAGAATCCTAAAACGTAAACTAAATTAAAAACGCGAACGTTATTTAAAAATAATGCGAGAGCGCAAAATTAAACGCGAATTTTAGGTTCCAAACGTCCCACGAGTTCACGAATAATTTTCTAACGTACTAAAATACAAAAGAAATTTTCAGGAAAAAGAAAATGGATTTTTCAAAAAAAATTCTATTAATTATGAATTAAAAACTATAGATTACAAATTAAATTCTAATAAATAAATTAATGGCTCCAAAAATCTGAAATTTTTCTGAAAATTATTTTATAACATTACAAACTTAGGAAAAATTCTAATTTCGAAAAAGCTATTTCAGATAAGCTGAAAACAGCTTAAGCAGTTGGATAAGCTAATAAAAAAAGGAGGGTTAAGTATAAATGGAATGCACCTTCCAACAGAACTGGTGCTCCAGAACTGTTGGAAAGGAGGTTTGTGTTGTGTTGCTTGTGTGGTGAGCTGGGTGGCCAGGGTTCGAATCCCAGCAACAACTTTTTTGCTATTAATATTTTTTTTTTTTTTTTACTTTTGACTTTACAAAACTAATTTAACGACAAAGATAAGTAACTTTTTTAGAAGACAATAATTTTTTAATAACCATAATAAGCTATGACAGAGCTTATTATCCCAACAGTTGGGCTAAATGAGCTCAAAAAGGGTTTTGCAGCTTGAATAAGCTTGCAATAAGCTCATAAGCTGGAATCAAAAGGTAACAGTAAGCTGAAGCAATTTAGTTTCAATAATAACAACAGGATTAGGCTACAAATATAATATTAACATGATCAACAACAAGGATCTAAACAATAACAACAACAACACCACCACTACAGCAGCAGTGGTCAAATAGCCAAAAGATTGCTCAAAATAAGCACTAAAGAAGCAATAATGGGAAGGCTAAAACTTGGGATCTAAACACTATCTAAAAGCTACTCAGAACAACCAATAACACATCATTTGATCCAGGATTGAACAACTTATGAGCAAAGGAAGTTTCATAAAAAACTGATGCAGGGGAGTATCTTTCCCTGCAAGTGTCTTTGAAGATCTGTGGGACCCACAAAGAAAATCACAAAATGGAATGAACATGGGACTCAATAGTTTAGGTGGGCTACTGTAATCTGTAAAAATATCAAGATCTGAGTCTTATCCTAAAATTCCCTAAAATCTTTGAAAATCTGTGATTATGACTATGAGTCAAATTTTGACTTTTGAAATTTTACACCTAGGTTGACTAAACTGAGATTCTAAAGGTCCTAGATGATTGAACAAGTTAAAACAACTCTAAATTACTATAGATTAACTAACTTAACTGATTTTGATTCATTTTAAAGGATTTGACTCCCCAAACTCACAACAGATAACCTGTGGAAAGATTAAGCTTGCAACCTTGACTTTGTTGATCAAAAACTACCACTATGCTGATTGATTTGAACTACTTAACGCCCAAGAATGCTAAATTAACCAATATAATCTACTGAGGTTCACCAAAGCTCAATCAAACAATCATATCCAAACACCCATATTCTAACTATATTGATGGAATTTTAAAGCAGATGATCAAGGAAAATTACAACTCTCATAAACTGGATTATACTAAGCTATAATAAGTCTAAATGAACAAGTATAAGCAGTGAACAACAATAACTACCACTTAACAAAGATTATGAGGAAACTATGTCACAAAAGCTTACTTGTTATCCAAAGCTAGAATCTGAAATCTATGAACCAAAAGAACCACCTATAGTCTCCCAAAAGACTCTAAACCAAATCAAAACCATGCTTCCTGCTTCAAACCAAATCTCCCTTAACTTTGATTTTCTTTTTATTCTGAATTTTCTTTCTTTCTTCTTTTCTTTCTGCCCTTTTTGTTTTCTTAAAGTTTAATTAGTTTTATCAATCATAGAACACTATTTTGAAACAAAGTAAGCATCATTGAAAGGTAATATAAGAAACTGAGAATTTAAAAAAATGCAAAATTGAGATTAACTTAAAAGCACTTTCATTAAACTGAATTTGAAGAGTACAATTACAAACTATATTAAAAAATAGAAAAGATGAAAAGAAAAGGATGGATGCCTCAATGGCTTACATAAGTTCATTATTTATACTAAAACAACGAGGGAGGGTGGTGGATCAAGGGTAAAGGTTTGTGGTAGTTTTGGACTTGGCAATTGTTAAAAAGGGCCCAAAAGGGATTGTTTATTAATCCGTTTAGTATTATCATAAGGACTAATCTTGTAATTTGATGAAACTCCAAGGACCATTGTTGAACATCTTTCAACTTCAAGCAAGGGTTAATCCTGTCAAGTTAGATAAATCAAAGGACGAAAATCACAGTTTTCCAAATTTGAAACATCAGGGACCAAAACTGCCAATTTACCAAAGTACAGGGACCAATTGTGTACTTTTCCAAAACTTTTTACCCAAAGATCATTTGTGATTCATTTTGACTTTTAAAGAGCAAGGCTTTACTTTTCTTTGAAAATGATTGACCAGGGACTAGTTTTGTAAAACTTTGAAAGTTGGGGGACTGAAACTGCCAATTATGCAAATTTTATTCGTTTTTCATTTTTTTTCACTCGTTTTGCCTCAGAAACATATAAAATACGATCTTTGGGATTTTCTTCGCATTTTGGTGCGTTTTTGAGTGTTTTTTATCGTTTTGCAGTTCAGATTTGACTGAAAATGATGAGTATTTACACACTCATCAATCCCCCACACTAAACTATTGCTAGTCCCTAGCAATATTTTTGAGAAAAATTAATGGATTTGAAGTCTCTTTACCAAAAGCCATCACTTCTGGAGTAGCCGGATGCTATTGGGTTCAAGTAAGAGTTATGGTCCATCCGATGACCATGTGATTTTTAGCAAACCACCAGCTTTCAACGGTTTTGATTTTTCTTTACCAGAAGCCGTTTGCTCCTGGACTAGCCAACTCTTGATGGAACAGTCAACATCTTGGTGAGTTGATTACCAATTATGGTTTTTCCACTGCCTTTACCACAAGCCATAATCTTGCGGGCTAGCCAACTCATTACCTTTTGAGGATATGGGGAGTTGAGGAACCATACATTTTTTGGCAAATTGCAAGCCATCAACGGGTTTGAGTTATCTTTACCAAGAGCCGTTTGCTCCTGGATTAGCCAATCCTTTAGTCGTTTAGACATGGCGAATTGATAACCACAAAAAATTTTGAAACTTAAGTGAAAATTTTTTAAAATTTTGGCCAAAAACGGGGGTACTAGATGGTAAAATGTGATAAAATTCGCTAGAATTCCCCCCCCCCCCCCCCACACACTTAGAATTGAATATTGTCCTCAATATTCAAAGTCCCGGCTATTATGCCGACTCTTTGAACGTAAAAGGGCAACATTACAAGCTAAATGTGGAAACATCATTTGTTTTTCACTTTATTGGTAACCACAGTAGGGGTAACTCCCCCACACTTAGGGTGAAAACCCTAAGTACATGCTACTGTTTTTGTTTACCGAGTCGCTAGCTTGACTCGGCCCCGAATTCATTGGTCCTTGGGGAAGCAAGATGTGGAAGAAACAATCTCCATCGGACTTTCATTCAAGATGTTTGGACAAACATTTGAAGCACGTGAAAGTTCCACACCGATGAGATAAGTACCCGGCTCAAAATAGTATAAACTATAAGCGGTGATGCCGGGGTCAAATATAATGTCTTCATTCCCGAAAGAGTAAAGAACAAGAGAAGTCACCCGATAGGTGAAAAAGAGAAAGAAAGTCATGATAAACATCTTGAATAACTCATCATCATTAGGAGGAGGATTCATGGATTCATCATCATGAATCACATCATTTAAGCTCATGTGATCAAGACATATCCTGGGTGTGTCTAGATCAAAGTAGAAGTGATTATACTCCGGTGGAGATATGATATGAGTGAGTTCACAAGAGAACTCATCAAAGGTGAATGAATCATATTCGAGATCGATGTAAGTGAGTTCACAGGAGAACTCATCGAAGGTAAATGATTCATAATCAGGGAGATAATTATGAGAATGAGAAGTGGTACTGCCACTAATCTTCTCTCCCATATGATCAAAAGTAAAGGCTTCAAACTCCGGAATAGGATCATCGGAGAAAATGTCACTATCCTTAATGGGGATAGGAGATGAAATAGGTTTCTTTTTGAAAGCCTCAATTTTAGAGATGAGGTGACTGACATTTAATAATGTAGCACGAAGGGCTTCATTTTTGATTTCAGTGTCAGTTTCATCAATCTCTTCTTCTAAGCCGACAAGCTCAGAAGGTAATCCTTCCACATGTCTAATGTTTCCAGAAGATAAAGAATTTTCATCAGTATGTGAAGTACTAAGCTCGATGTTGGGATTAGAATTTAAAAGGTTTTCAATTTCTCCCAAAGCGGCTTCCAAATCAAACAGATCATCATCACTTCCCAATGGAAGTGGATTGATGTGAGTAAGTTTGTCTGTGAACTCCTCAAGGAGAAGGTCAACATTAGAATGAGGCAGTGATGCCTCTACATACTCAACTTCTCTATAAGATGTACAATCATCATCAAAGTCGGAGAAAGTTTCAAAATGATCTTTTTGATTTTCAGGAGGAGAAGGTGAATCACACATATGATCAAAAGTTCCCTGTGACTCTCCTGGGATTGGGACAAGGTTCTCAACACTATACTTTATGAATTCGTCCGATTCTGTTTCAGGAACAGTGCTAAGATGCTCATCCCCCATGTTCAGAGAGTGAGTGTGAACTTCGGGTGTGATATCAATAGACTGAGGGAGTTGAGAGGAGCTAGCATTCATGGATTGTACAAGTTCCATTTGATCTTCTGCTAGTAATTTCTCCGTCACATTATTTTCTCCTTGATTTTTCACGGAAGGAACCACAACTGATGAATTTGATGAGCCTTGACGAATATCAAGGGTATCTTCATCATCACTGTTGTTGTTGTCATCGTCATCGTCATCATAGATGATAGTTTTACGCATTCAAAGTCTTACTCTAGCTGCTTCTTCAGCTTCTTCGGCTAGTATTTCTTTGTAAGACTTCGGACGAGGTTCTTCCGGAGCAGGTTTGTTAACCAAATCCTTAAGAGTATTTAAGACATTTTGCAAAAGTTCTTGAGGAAATGGTTGAGGTTGTGTTTCAAAAGTTTGGTATTGTGGAGGTTGGTCATGATAATTGTTGTCACAAGGAAAAAGATTCCTAGTTTGACAATCGGTACTAAAATGTGGACCTCCACAATACTCACAACCGTATTGTTGTGAAGTTGGTGCATTTTGAAACGATTCGGCATTGAAATTTTGATAACACGGATTATGCTCATATGAAATGAAATTGTTTTGTGGCTCATTGCAAAAGCTCGGATTAGAATCGTAAGCAAACGAATTACTCGAACCACAAAACAAACAACTTCCGTTTTTAATATCATTACCACATCGTTCACACGTGCACCAACGACATGGTAGACCGAAAAGTGGCTCACCACACCCGACGCAAGGAATAAACGATTGCCTTAGAGAAGGAATCGGGCCATTCAAAGAATCAACAAAATAATTCGAATGATTATCAAGTCTTGAAGAATATTTTGAAAAATCTGGAGACGGGACAAGTGGTATGCTCTGAGTGCTAGGAATTTCTACCACTTCCGTTATGGTCCCCGGTTTTTGTTCTTGATAAATGTGATGATCAGGCACGTGATGATCAGGCAAGTCGTTTATTTTAGTCATCGTTTTAAGCTCAGTACGTTTACTTGATAAACTTCGAATCAGAAATTGTGAGAGTTGTGGATCGACTCTTGACAGTTTGCCATTCATAGTTCGTATTTCGGGATGTGAGGGGAAGTGGGAAGAATTTTGAGAATCATTGAAAGCATTCGGATTTGCTTTGCACCATTTACAAAATCCGTCTCTAATATTACTTCCACACCGCTCACACCCACACTTGTAACAACGAAGATCGTCATCCACCGGGCTTTTACAATGAAAACAGTGATAGTCGAGTGATGACATAAGAATTAAACATTAACTAGGGATGAGAAGGAAGAATTAAACGGTAGGAGACGAAGATTATTTTTGGGTTTTTCGAAAAGCACAACAATTAAAACAAGACCACTCATAAAGACAGGGGAACTTAAACCAATAATCACAAACGCAAGGTCGACTTCTAAAGAAAAACGCACAAAGGAGCGGGAGAGAAGAATAGATCTCTCACTGGGCAAAGTTCGTTGGATCGCCACATACCGTTTCGACTCCTCTTAGAGTGTGTTTTTCATTTAAAAGTTTTTCAAAACACAAGTGATACAAAGGCAAGTTTTGATCTTTGGTTTGGGAACTTATTATGGTCACACCCCCAGTTGGTAGGTGTTCTGCCTTGGTTTGCGGTGGTAAGATTTTAATGTTGTAATTATTAAACAAAGAAACGAAAAATTCTTTTTGTGTTTTTCTTAACTTTTATAGATATAATACATATATAGAAACAAAAGAAAAATATTTTTGGTTTTTTATACGTTTTATAAAAGCGTAACTTCTTGCAAAGGTTCTACAAGACTAATCGTCTAAACCTTATCGAGATTTTCGACACACAGCCTCCCCGGCAGCGGCGCCATTTGATTCGTTGTGTTTTGGTGTGTGTAAACAACAATTTATCAAAATATCAACAAACGTGAAGTTTAATTTGTCGTGAGACAAATAAACGTGAAGTAATACGAGTAAACCGTTTAGGAAAACGATTACCTAGCAAAACTTGTGAAAGTGATATTCAAATTGTGAGACCGGGAAGTGATTTCCCGGGTCGTACCCCAACGAGGTGTGAATGGAAAGCTTCGAATGAGATTGGGATTAAAATCTTGTATGATTGGAAAGGTTATTTAGTTTTGCGATACGTTAAATTAACCAATTTGAAAATTAACGAACGAAAGTGAAAATAAATCAACTTAAGGCAACTAACAAACTAAGAAACACCTACAACACTACAGGAAATCATATTTAGGTATCGGGAATCCTAAAACGTAAACTAAATTAAAAACGCGAACGTTATTTAAAAATAATGCGAGAGCGCAAAATTAAACGCGAATTTTAAGTTCCAAACGTCCCACGAGTTCACGAATAATTTTCTAACGTACTAAAAGACAAAAGAAATTTTTAGGAAAAAGAAAATGGATTTTTCAACAAAAATTCTATTAATTATGAATTAAAAGCTATAGATTACAAATTAAATTCTAATAAATAGATTAATGGCTCCAAAAACCTGAAATTTTTCTAAAAATTATTTTATAACATTACAAACTTAGGAAAAATTCTAATTTCGAAAAAGCTATTTCAGATAAGCTGAAAACAGCTTAAGCAGTTGGATAAGCTAATAAAAAAAGGAGGGTTAAATATAAATGGAATGCACCTTCCAATAGAACTGGTGCTCCAGATCTGTTGGAAGGGAGGTTTGTGTTGTGTTGCTTGTGTGGTGAGCTGGGTGGCCAGGGTTCGAATCCCAGCAACAACTTTTTTGCTATTAATATTTTTTTTTTTTTACTTTTGACTTTACAAAACTAATTTAAAGACAAAGATAAGTAACTTTTTAAGAAGACAATAATTTTTTAATAACCAAAATAAGCTATGACAGAGCTTATTATCCCAATAGTTGGGCTAAATGAGCTCAAAAAGGGTTTTACAGCTTGAATAAGCTTGCAATAAGCTCATATGCTGGAATCAAAAGGTAACAGTAAGCTGAAGCAATTTAGTTTCAATAATAACAACAGGATTAGGCTACAAATATAATATTAACATGATCAACAACAAGGATCTAAACAATAACAACAACAACAACAACACTGCAACAGCAGTGGTCAAATAGCCAAAAGATTGCTCAAAAATAAGCACTAAAGAAGCAATAATGGGAAGGCTAAAACATGGGATCTAAACACTATCTAAAAGGCTACTCAGAACAACCAATAACACATCATTTGATCCAGGATTGAACAAGTTATGAGCAAAGGAAGTTTCATAAAAATCTGATGCAGGGGAGTATCTTTCCCTGCAGGTGTCTTTGAAGATCTGTGGGACCCACAAAGAAAATCACAAAAATGGAATGAACATGGGACTCAAGAGTTTAGGTGGGCTACTGTAATTTGTAAAAATTTCAAGATCTGAGTCTTATCCTAAAATTCCCTAAAAATCTTTGAAAATCTGTGATTATGACTATGAGTCAAATTTTAACTTTTGAAATTTTGCACCTAGGTTGACTAAACTGAGATTCTAAAGGTCCTAGATGATTGAACAAGTTAAAACAACTCTAAATTACTATAGATTAACTAACTTAACTGATTTTGATTCAATTTAAAGGGTTTGTGTAGTAATTGAGAACCTACAACCTGGTTACTAGCACGGAATGAATCCGATCGTTGAGGACAACCCACTTACAGCTTATATCGACAGAAAAGTAAAGAGCAATGCACAAGGTAATTATCCCTAATCGAATCTTTGATTAGTATTGAAAGAATGCGTACCAAATCCGTCCCCCCCCCCCTCACCTCCTTTTATAGAAATGAGGGGGAGGGTAAACCGACTCTAACAAGACTCATAGTCGGCTGTTACAAGGACACGGGTTGGGCTTGGGACACAAGCCAACCAAACCGACTCATTAAGCTATGATGACTAAACATTAACACTAAGACCCGTGGACTTAACAATAAGCTAATATAGAGACTAAACTTGTAACAATTTCCACCTTAGGCTTTATAATAGCCTACTCCGACACTCAGCAACTCCAAGCAGTATTGTAACTTCCGTCCAGGTACCACCTTCGTCAAGGCATCCGCAGCATTGTGTTCAGTACCCACCTTCAGAACTTCAACCGTCTTTGCTTCCAAGACATCTCTGATAAAGTGGTAACGCACATTGATGTGCTTAGTCCTTTCATGAAAAACATGATTCCGCAATAAGTGAATCGCGCCCTGATTATCACAATTAACTGCAACAGTATTAAGCTCTACGCCCAACTCTTCTAAGAGTCCCCTTAGCCAAATAGCTTCCTTGACAGCCTCCGTAAGGGCCATATACTCCGCCTCTGTAGTTGAAAGAGCCACCACGTGTTGTAGCGTTGCCTTCCAGCTTCCAACACATCCCTGTACTAAAAACGCGTAACCTGTGATTGACCTACCTTTATCCGGATCCTTTGCGTAGTCTGAATCAACAAAACCTGTTACGTCTACATGGTTGCCACGATTTGTCCCATACACCAAACCAACGTTTGCAGTACCCCGTAAATATTTCAAAATCCACTTCACTGCTTCCCAATGCTTTTTACCTGGATTCGCCAAATATCTGCTAACAACATTTACCGCATACGCTATGTCTGGCCTCGTGCACACCATCAAGTACATTAAGCTCCCAACCGCATTTGCATATGGCACCCTACTCATCCTTTCAACATTACAATCGCTAACCGGACAATCCTTCAACGACAGCTTGAAGTGCCCACCCAATGGCATCTTAACCGATTTCCCATTGTCTATTCTATAATTATTTAAAATCTTAGAAACATAGCCAGATTGTGACACCCTCAGAATCTTGCGACTCCGATCCCTGATGATCTCCATACCAAGAATCTTCTTTGCTTCCCCGAGCTCTTTCATGTCAAACTCCTTTTTAAGCAAAGACTTGATAGACCCAATCTCAGCCTTGCTTTTACAAGCAATCAACATATCGTCTACATATAACAGTAGATAGATATACTCACCTGATGCATAACTCCTGTAATATACGCAGCTGTCGTAACTGCTACGCTTGAATTCGTTGCTCAGCATGTACTCATCAAACCTCTTATACCATTGCCTAGGTGACTGCTTCAAACCATAAAGGGATTTCTTTAACAAACATACCTTGTTACCTTGTTCATAACCCGGTGGCTGTAGATCACTTCTTCAAGATTCCCATGTAAAAATGCCGTCTTTACATCAAGCTGCTCTAGCTCATAATCTCTACACGCAGTCAATGCAAGTATAACCCGAATAGATGTGTGTCAAACTACTGGCGAAAATACTTCATTATAGTCAATACCTGCCCTTTGAGTGAATCCATGAGCCACCAACCTCGCCTTGTGCCTAGGCTTTTGAACACCTTCAATCCCTTCCTTTATTTTGAACAGCCATTTGCAGCTCACCAGCTTTTGCCCAGCTGGATGATCCACTAACTCATAGGTCTCATTCTTCTCCAGAGAATCCAACTCTTCATCCATAGCAGCTTTCCACTTAGATCTATCTTTACAAGTAACTGCCTCCTGGTATGTCAATGGTTCATGAGTATCTTCTTCCTCTGCTGCAGCAAATGCGTAAGCAGCCATATTACTCTCATCCCGAAACCTCAAAGGTTTCGTTCTTGTCCTTGGCTCTCTATCCCGAACCAACTGATAATCTGTGAGATCCGGTGTTTGATCATGATCCTGATCCCCTGCATCTTCATCATCGCCATCTTCCTGACCATCAATCAGATCTTCCTCAAGCGAATGATTATTTAACCTTTGCAATTCCACCTCAACCTGTAATTCCTCAACAGACTTATCAGTACATGCACCAGAATCCTTCAACGTGTCTTTGTACATGACACTTTCATTAAAGACCACGTTCCTGCTAGTGACTATTTTAGGTGATTCATTATCAAGCCTATATAGCCTGTACCCCTTCACACCTTCAGGATACCCCAAAAGAACGCATTTTACCGTTCTTGGCTCGAGCTTACCTTGTTTAACGTGTGAATATGCGACACAACCAAAAATCCTTAACATCCCATAATCACTTGGATGTCCCGACCACATCTCCATAGGTGTCTTTTTCTCAATCGCTGTCGATGGTGACCTATTTATAAGATATGCAGCCGTACATGTCGCTTCCGCCCAGAAGGTCTTGGGCAATCCAGACTGAATTAATAAATAGCGTACCTTATCCATGAGAGTTCTATTCATCCGTTCTGCTAATCCATTCTGTTGTGGCGTCCCGGAAATTGTCAAATGTCTAGCAATCCCACTCTCACTACATAGCTGCTCAAACTCCCGATTACAAAACTCAAGACCGTTATATGTCCTCAGCTTCTTAACCATCCTCCCAGTCTGATTCTCTACTAACTGCTTCCACTCTTTGAACTTTCCAAATGCTTCGTGTTTGAACCTGAGAATATAAACCCATACCCTCCTGGAATAAGCATCAACAATAGATAAGAAGTACCTCTTACCTCCTAATGATTCCACCTGAGACGGACCCCATAAGTCTGAATGAACATAGTCTATCACTCCCTGAGTAGTGTGCCTTCCTACACCGAAACTGACTCGATGTGACTTTCCCAGAACACAATTCTCACAAAAATCGAGCTTACCTAGACTTTTCTTGCCAAACAGCTCCTGCTTTTCCAGCACCTGTAGTCCCGCCTCACTGATATGTCCCAGTATTTTATGCCAAACCTGCGCAAGACTGTCTTTTTCTTCAACACTAGCATTAAGCTCACCTGCCACTGCATGGCCCTCCAAAGAGTATACGCAATTATCCCTTCGGGTTCCAGATAAAATAACCCTAGAACCATTAATCACCTTGATTTTGCCCGACTGCATTTTTACGGTATATCCTTCTTTTTCAAGAGTTCCCAACGGTATCATGTTTCTTTTCAATTCAGGAATATACCTGACATTGTGTAATACAAAACTTGACCCATCTTTCAGTTGTACCCTTACCTTGCCAATACCTCTGATCTTGCACTCCCTGTTGTCACCCAACAGTACCCTGCCCCCATCGCATTCCAGAAAATCAAAAAATATATCTAACCTCGGTGTCATGTGATAAGAACCTCCTGAATCCATGATCCAATCTAGCAGAGCCTCTGCACTCATCACCATCATCACCTCAGAACCGTCATAAATCGAACCACTAGAGCTTGGCTGATCATCTTTCTTGACAAAACCATTTGACTTCTTGCGATTATTCTTCGGACAGTTTCTCTTTAAGTGCTCCTCAGACTGGCAAATATAGCACTTGAGTCTTCCACCTCGAGACTTCGATCTTGACTTTCCCTAGACTGATGCAAATTTCTGCGATCAGTTCTTCCTCTCACATATAACCCTTCACCATCATCCCCCTTCGCTTTAGATCTTTCTTTGATTTCCTTTGAATTCAGTGTGGCCATCACATCCTCCAAAGTCAAAGCTTCCCGTCCATAAAGCAAGGTATCCACAAAGTGTTCGTATGATGATGGTAAAGAAGTGAGTAATAATAAAGCAAGATCTTCATCCTCGAATTTTACCTCAATATTTGCTAAATCAAGAACGATTTTGTTGAACTCATCTATATGCTCGGAAATCGTACGTCCAGCCGGCATGCAGAATGTATACAACTTCTTCTTTAGGTACAACTTATTGGCCAAGGACTTTGTCATGTATAAAGTCTCAAGCTTGGACCAAACCCCTGCTGCAGTCGTCTCCCCGGTAACCTCTCTCAGAACTTTGTTACCTAAACACAAAATCATGGCACTGTGAGCTTTCTTGTTTAGCTCAGCTTTCGCTGTAGCATCCATATTCTCGGGTAAAACCTCCAGAGCTGCTTCACCTCCATGTTGAATTAATAAAGCACGAATCTTGACTCTCCATAACCCGAAATCACCAGTTCCATCGAATTTCTCGATTTCAAACTTGGCTCCCGTCATTCTTTAATCCCTTTATTAATTTGCTAAACCTTGTAAAAAACCTCACAATCACAAATTAACAAAGTCCCTTGTGCAATACCCTCTTAATAAATATTAACCCTTTTGTTTTATAAATATTAAAACAAAAAAAAAACAAATTGAATATTTATTTATTTAAAAGATATTGGACCCTTGTTTTGTTGACTTTAACAACCCTTATCCAGTCTTCCTTCTTCTTCTTCGTATTCTGAACGCCGACAAGAAAAGAAACCAGTTAAAAAAAAACCAACAACACCAAAAGAAAACCCTTGACTTTCGATCGATCCTGCTGCAACCTTTGTTGTCAATAACCTGGCAGCCCAAACAGGATATAACCTCCTGCTCCTTCCAGAAAAACGAACACCAAAGAACCCTTCAATCGATCGACCAAGTAACCAGAAACCTTCGCGAACCAAAGCTCTGATACCACTTGTAGTAATTGAGAACCTACAACCTGGTTACTAGCACGGAATGAATCCGATCGTTGAAGACAACCCACTCACAGCTTATATCGACAGAAAAGTAAAGAGCAATGCACAAGGTAATTATCCCTAATTGAATCTTTGATTAGTATTGAAAGAATGCGTACCAAATCCGTCCCCCCCTCACCTCCGTTTATAGAAATGAGGGGGAGGGTAAACCGACTCTAACAAGACTCATAGTCGGCTGTTACAAGGACACGGGTTGGGCTTGGGACACAAGCCAACCAAACTGACTCATTAAGCTATAATGACTAAACATTAACACTAAGACCCGTGGACTTAACAATAAGCTAATATAGAGACTAAACTTGTAACAGTTTGACTCCCCAAACTCACAACAGATAACCTGTGGAAAGATTAAGCTTGCAACCTTGTCTTTGTTGATCAAAAACTACCACTATGCTGATTGATTTGAACTACTTAACACCCAAGAATGCTAAATTAACCAATCTAATCTACTAAGATTCACCAAAGCTCAATCAAACAATCATATCCAAACACCCCTATTCTAACAACATTGATGGAATTTTAAAGCAGATGATCAAGGCAAATTACAACTCTCATAAACTGGATTATACTAAGCTATAATAAGTCTAAATGAACAAGTATAAGCAGTGAACAACAATAATTACCACTTAACAAAGATTATGAGGAAACTATGTCATAAAAGCTTACTTGTTATCCAAAGCTAGAATCTGAAATCTATGAACCAAAAGAACCACCTATAGTCTCCCAAAAGACTCTAAACCAAATCAAAACCATGCTTCCTGCTTCAAACCAAATCTCCCTTAACTTTGATTTTCTTTTTATTCTGAATTTTCTTTCTTTCTTCTTTTCTTTCTGCCCTTTTTGTTTTCTTAAAGTTTAATTAGTTTTATCAATCACAGGACACTATTTTGAAACAAAGTAAGCATTATTGAAAGGTAATATAAGAAACTGAGAATTTAAAAAAATGCGAAATTGAGATTAACTTAAAAGCACTTTCATTAAATTGAATTTGAAGAGTACAATTACAAACTATATTTAAAAACAGAAAAGATGAAAAGAAAAGGATGGATGCCTCAATGGCTTACATAAGTTCACTATTTATACTAAAACAACGAGGTAGGTAGGCAATACACTTCTAGTGCTTGTTTCCTCAGTACCAATGGCTTCAAGATAATCCTTGTGCTTTCTTGATCAAATCCCGGTCGTTTAATCAAAGAATGAGTGATCCTAGCCCTTAATTTAACTTTGGCGCCCAAGTGGAGGTTGTGGATTGCCAACGTGGAGGATGGTAGGTATGGGTTAGTGAGTAAGAAGGGATTGTAGTGGGATTGGAAGTGGTGTTTGAAGACAAAGGATGAGAGGGATTGGAAGATGGTGATGGAAGTAGCAGGAAGTAGGGTTCAGGGGTTGGGGCAAGTGAAAGAGACGGGGAGGTGTGACTGGTCAGCTGCATTTTTATTAAAAAGCTTGGTGGGCTTTGATTTGTTTTTGGGCCAAGGGAGGGTGGTGGATCAAGGGTAAAGGTTTGTGGTAGTTTTGGACTTGGCAATTGTTAAAAAGGGTCCAAAAGGGAATGTTTATTAATCCGTTTAGTATTATCATAAGGACTAATCTTGTAATTTGATGAAACTCCAAGGACCATTATTGAACATCTTTCAACTTCAAGCAAGGGTTAATCCTGTCAAGTTAGATAAATCAAAGGGCCAAAATCACAGTTTTCCAAATTTGAAACATCAGGGACCAAAACTGCCAATTTGCCAAAGTACAGGGACCAATTGTGTACTTTTCCAAAACTTTTTACCCAAAGATCATTTGTGATTGATTTTGACTTTTAAAGAGCAAGGGTTGACTTTTCTTTGAAAATGATTGACCAGGGACTAGTTTTGTAAAACTTTGAAAGTTGGGGGACTGAAACTGCCAATATGCAAATTTTGTTCGTTTTTCATTTATTTTCACTCGTTTTGCCTCAGAAACATATAAAATACGATCTTTGAAATTTTCTTCGCATTTTGGTGCATTTTTTAGTGTTTTTGATCGTTTTGCAGCTCAGATTTGACTGAAAATGATGAGTATTTACACACTCATCAGTCCTCCACCTGAAGTTGAAGTGGTTCCCATTCGTAGGTCAACTAGACCTGTGAAAGCTCCTACACATCTATGCCTTAATGTAGAGTGTGAGGAAAACTTGCTAGGGGATCTTGATGAACCTACAAGTTATAAAGCTGCCATGAATAGTCCTGAAAAGAAAAAATGGCAGGTTGCTATGAATGGGGAAATGCAATCCATGAAAGACAATGAAGTCTGGGAAGAAGTAGACCTACCTTCGGGTGCCAAGTTAGTTGGGAGTATATGGCTCTACAAGAAAAAGACTGATATGGATGGCATTGTACACACCTATAAGGCCCGTTTGGTAGCTAAAGGCTATACTCAAACTTTTGGTGTTGACTATGAGGAGACCTTTTCTCCTGTAGCTGACATTAGGGCTATTAGGATTCTTATAGCTATAGCCGCTTACTATGACTATGATATTTGGCAAATGGATGTCAAAACCGCCTTCTTAAATGGTCGCCTAGATGAAGACATCTATATGGCGCAGCCTGAGGGGTTTGTGAATCCAGAATTTCCAAATCGTGTATGCAAACTTCAAAGGTCCATTTATGGATTGAAGCAAGCATCATGACAATGGAACAAGAGATTTGATAGTGAGATTAAAAAGTATGGATTCACTCAAAATCTTGATGAGCCATGCGTGTATCACAAAGCTAGTGGGAGTAATGTAATTTTCCTTATTTTATATGTTGATAACATATTGATCATGGGAAATGACATTCCAAGTTTGCAAAAGGTTAAGGCATATCTTGGAAGTTATTTTTCTATGAAAGATTTAGGGGAAGCTGCATTTATTCTAGGAATCAAGATATATAGAGATAGATATCAGCGATTAATTGGATTAAGCCAAAGTGCTTACATTGATAAAATATTGAAGAGATTCAATATGCAAAATTCCAAAAAGGGATATTTGCCGATGCAAGAACAACATGCTTGAGCGAGAAAGTTTGTGCTTCAACACCTGCAGAGGTGCAACGCATGAAGAGAGTCCCTTATGCTTCGGCTGTGGGATCTATTATGTATGCGATGAAAAGCACAAGGCCTGATGTGGCGTTTGCTCAGAATTTAACCAGTCGATATCAGCAGAATCCAGGTGAAAACACTAGACTGCTGTTAAGAATATTATTAAGTACCTTAGGGCTACTAAAGAGATGTTCTTAGTTTATGGGGGTACTCCATCTGCAGAACTTGCTGTTACAGGTTACTGCGATGCTTCTTGGAAAGGTGATAAGGATGATACGAAGTCTCAGACGGGTTATGTCTTTGTCATTAATGGAGGAGCTGTGGATTGGAGGAGCAGAAAGCAGAGTGTACTAGCGATGTCTGCTACAGAAAGTGAGTATATAGCTGCTTCAGAAGCTGCAATGGAAGCTATTTGGATTAGGAAGTTTGTTTCAGGGCTTGGGGTTATGCCTTCGATTTGACGACCTATAAAAATGTATTGCGACATTTCAGATGCAATTACATTTGCCAATGAACCTGGAATCAGGAAAGGCACCAAACATTTCCCGATTAAGCATCACTATGTTCGAGAACAAGTCGAAATAGGTGAAATCTAAATGCTCAAAGTTCACACAGATGAAAACTTTGTAGATCAGTTTACAAAGCCTCTACCTGGCACCAAGCTTTACAAGCATGCTGAAGGAATAGGACTTAAGTTAGCTGAAAGTTTCATGCCCATTTGTGATTAGTATTTGGATAAGGGATGTAATGTACAATTATTATTTTAATGAAATAAAGTATTGTCTATGTTTATTTATTCATTATCTAAATAATATATCCTATATTTGCATGTTTAAATCCATGAATAAATTATTATTCTAAATTGTCCGTTGTCGATTAATGATATGGGAATATCATTAAACTAAGACAAATTTGAGTATTGGTTTAGGATATACTTGAAATTATATTGATGCGTAGTCATACCAATTTCACATGATACTCAATCAATTGAGTATTGGACTTATCCCAACAATATGATTTAATATTCAATGTGAGAATCATATTTAAAGTTATCCTCAGACTTGAGATACCAGATAAGTGTCATGGATGTAGTACATGTTTGTGAAGCAATCTACCGCTCACCGTAATAGGGAGTCATAAGGGTTGTTTTCAGAAGTGTTGCAAAGTTCATGGGTTATTCTTGTAGTCAAGAGAGAATTTGTTCCTTCTGATTTGTTCAGAAGTTTAATACTGCTGGGCCCCTCATAGGGTTGACAAAATGTTTGCGTGGCCACGCCCAAAGAGTATCTGGAATACGTTCAGATGTTTTGGTAATTTTGTTCAATCATAAAGAGACGAGAAACAGAATGTTAATAAAGAATCTCACATCTTTATTAAATGTAGTTGATGCGTGGGAATTGCACCAGGCTTTACCTCTCAAGAGATCTTGAGAAGCTTACAACCCCCACCAGGCAGTGTACCTGATCGTTGTAGTATAGTATAGTGACAAGTACTGGGGGATTGATCGTTCAGCTAGGAATAGTGTCGCTAGGATTAGAAAACCTAAATACTAGTTCTAAAGGTGAGGGATGATTATTTTTGTATTTTTATATTTTTTAGAAAGCAATTAAAAATCTCAGGCTTGAATGATTTGGGCGAAATTAGTTGCTAGTCAACTAACCCAATACTAAAGATGCAATCAAAATAAAATACTAAAAATGAAAATAAACTAAATTATACTAAAGTTGTGAGCAATAAGTGGAGAAAATGTGTTTACTTAGATTTCACTACTCCCTAGACATCTTTTACACGTTAATTACTTGTTATAGTTGCATGGATGACGGATCGTATTCCTTAATATCATTCATGGGGTGGCGCACTTAACTCCCCAATTCTATGAGCTCTTATCTCCTCCTATACCATGCCCAGCAAATAGGGATTATAAACAGTGGCTCATGCATTAAATACAACCAATAAAGACCTAGTGCACATCGGTTCATGTTCCTTAAGACGTTCAAGCATGTTACCAATTGGAGATCTGCCAGTTTTCTTAAGCCTAACATATAAATCAATCATCCAAGACAATTATAAACAAGTAATCAACACATATTTAACATCTAGGTTTCATTAGATCCAAGCAAACACAAGATAGATCTAGCCTAGCATGATGGAATTAAGACAAGAACAAGATATAGACAACCAACACATAGACATATTGATTGAATTAAAAGAACACTTATCTTAATTACACATGAAAGGTATCAAGGGCTTAGAACCCTTGAAAAACCTGTAAAATTCGCACCAAGTTCGTACTTAGGGTTTCTCCAAAACTTCTCTTTTTTTAATGTGAAAATTAGAAAGCTATATATAGGAAAAGGGGTCTGACGGCGTCAAGACCAAACATGTGACGCTGTCATCTCACCGCCAAAACTCTTCTCGGACTGCCTTGATCTACTTTTGACGCCGTCATGTATTATGCATTTCCAGACAGTCATGAATTTTACTCTTGACGCCCTACTTCGTGACGCCGTCAAATCTGTACTGGATCGTCATGGAAATTTGCTCTTGACGCCGTCAAGGATTAACTCTTGACGCCGTCACCTACTGTTCCCAGAAAGGAAAATTAAGACTTTAACGTTTTCTTCACTTTTATGCTCCAAAAACGTCCGAATTGCTTCCTTTTCCAGATTTCACTCCCAAAGTACCTAAAATCACAAAAGGAACAATTTAGGGCAATATTTGATCAAATAAGTTCAATTCCGGACTTAAATGACCCCCTAAAAGTGGTTCATTTTTCGCCTCATCATATACCCTTACACTTGAGATTTGCTTGTCCTCAAGCAAATGCGCTTTTATTCTACTCAAAATACAAGTTAGGGGTCATTTAACACTAATATAAAAGTAGTTACAACAAATAATCGTTCCACTAAAGACCAATAGACAAGAACGGAGGTCATACACAAGCACCTCACAAATAGTGTTTAGATACTCACATCTCTCGGGTGTAATAAAGTATAAATTACAATATGGAAACGGAAGATATCTCTCACTACTTGTCATAGCAAAATAGATTACCATAGGCTTGGGAAAGGATCAAACCTCCACCACATGGCGTAAGCACCTAGGATAAACTATCAAAGAGGTCTTTTAAAGGGTTGTAACGTTAGGTGTAGGGATATGAAATACACGGTTTTGTTGGATAAAGGAAGTTTTTACTGGTGGCGAGTTAACAATCTTGGTTAATTACATGTACAATGTGGCGTTGCTAAGCCAAGACTAGACTCGACCTAAGCTAATAAATAAAAAATAACAAAAACATAAAATAAACATAGAATGAAACGGATTGGTAGTCCGTATGTTTTTTCTCTTTTCCTTTTTCTATTTTTTTTTTTTTTTTTTTTTTTTTTGCATACACTCTTACCCTACCATCCAAAATAATACATCATAGGGGTTGAATGTTCCCCTTACACTTGAATTTTTACATACTTTACAATGAACTATTCTATTGACTCGAATTAAGATAATCAAAACACATGGAGCACTTTTAAGATTAACGTACATATGGGGGTAGTAAATGATGTTCTTTCCCATTACTTCATAAAATAAGTACTTACCCATGAGTCCCAATCATCCCAAAACAATATGTACAAGGATATGACTCGACTTAGCAACCATGTAATCAATTAGAAAGTTAACTTAAGCTAAGGCGATTTAGGTGTACATTTAAGTGGGGTGTAACAAATTCTTCCTTTAAGTAAAATGCTTAAAGTTAGAAAAGAAAAGATAGGCTCGGAGGGGTGTACTAGGGGTTTCGTGTACTAAAAATGAGTACAACGTTAAGGGTGTGGGAAAAATTAGTTGACTTAACTAGCCAAGTAATATGACTTAAATGGTCAAGTAATTATGATACGGGTTTAACACAAGGGTGATCCTAATGCCTCTTATCATGTAGTAAATCCTACCACACGAATGTAGTCTCACTAGCGGTCTCGGGATACATCACTAACGCAAGTTCTAGAATCTAAATGCTACCGGTACACTCATAAGCACTAATAGTAAATGATTTTCCTATCAAATCTAAAGGCGAACCTCACATATTTGGGTGGAAAATTTTTCTGAATATACGGTTATGTGCTAGTCATAAAATCTCCTATCCATGAGACGCTTGCTATGGCCAAAGTTTCACTCCTAAATGTTGTAAAAAAATTTAAATTTGGCGTTAAAATTGCACTAACAAGTATTTCTCATAGTTTTATTACACATCTACCATTAAACAAAACAAACTCAAGCGAAAGTGCATATGTAAGGTATCATCTTTTTACCCTCCCCTTACACTTAAGATGAACATTGTCCCCAATGTTCAAGTAAAGAATGTAAAAGTGAAAAAAGTAAAAAGAATGAAATCAAATACTCCCCTGATTCGCTCAGTATGGATAATAAGGTGTCCAGGTTAAATCTTCCTCCAAGAAAATGAACAATCAAAGCTTCCCTTCCAGAATATAAATCATCTTCTTGTCATACATAACCTGTAAATCCTGAGAAAATAGACAAAACAACCTCGCGTAAAATCGGCGGCATCCTATATAAGTTACTAAATCCTAGAAAACAAGATAAGATATAATGCTTGTGGAATGAAGTTTGCAGATTTCCTGGAGATTATAAAACTTAATAATTCACAAAAACCATAAGACTCCGTTAGAAAAACAAAACTGGTAAAATTTCCAGATTTTTACACTTGACGCCGTCAAGAGTTAACTCTTGACGCCGTCAGAAGTGACCTGCAGAAATTCTTATGTTAAGTTTCCGGAAAATTTCTGGAAAAACTTGGTCCTACTTCCTGGAAAATCCTGCAAAACTTCATTATGACTCAATACAAGCATTTAACTCTAACAAATATGAATATACATGTTCATTTAATATTGTGGAGAATCATGATCGGTTTGTTTCTTAAAAACACATTTGGGGTTTCCCCGGCAACGGCACCAAAAACTTGATACGTGGGAATCGCACCAAGTTCGTACTTAGGGTTTCTCCAAAACTTCTCTTTTGCAAAAATACTTTTAGGTGGAGTTAAGACTAGGCCAAAACAACAAAGTAAAGTATTTCCACTATTTAGTTGAGAAACATGATCTACCAACAATAAAAATTAAGCATGCATACGGAAGCAAATAACAAACAAACAAAAATAAAATCACACAAAACATGGGTTGCCTCCCAAGAAGCGCTTTTCTTTATTTATGAGTCTTGTAGCTAGACTCAAGATCATGGGTTACTACGTGACCTCATTGTTGGTTCTACTCTCCGATTGTAGATATTCTTTGTAGAAACCAATCACCTTTTTCTCAACCGCCCCCATAATCTTTTGGGCAAATTCTTTATCGACTTTATACCTTGGTCCAAGGGCCAAGCAATCTTTGTAATAAAGACTCCTTTTTTCCCATACATAATCCATGCCCTTTTTCTTATCCTCTTCATTGATGTCCTCAAAAGCACCAACGTTGTCCTTATCAAAACGGGATATAAAGCGAAATTCTTTCATCCTATTAGGCATCCTATAAGTGATACTATCGGTGTTACTTGCAAATCGGATCGTTCCTTCTATCTCATCATATTCCAACTTAGACTCCTCAACAAACGGTTTGCCAAACACAACATTTGATAACCGACAATCAATAACATTAGCAAGATCTTCCACAATCATAAAGTCGGTGACAAAAGTGAAATTACCAACAAAGACATGGAGACCTTTGACTCTCCCGACAAAGTTACAAACTCCACCGGGGTATTTGGGCTCTTTTCTAGGTTCAAGTCTAGTTTTCACTATATCATTATAAACAATTGAGGACATAATGTTGATTGGAGATTTAAAATCAATGTAAGCATTGCTAATGTGCCTATACCCAATCATACATGGTATCTTAGCATTCTTAGGATCGTCTCTCTTTATCTTAGGTTCAATTATAGTGAAAGGAGATCGCGGGTTATCAATAAGATTATTATAATATTCAATCTCCTCCTTAGTGGGGTATAGATTAAAATAGTCATTAAGCTTTGGATCTATTTCCCCCTCTTCAAGTCCCTCAATAACATTCATAAAGTCATTAGGCCCAAGGTCCTCATTTGAATACAAGGCGGTTGCTAGGTCACTAAATGCATGTTCGAGCTCAATCTTGATCAAACTATTAAGCTCCCTAAGTTCCCTAATCTCACTCTCAATTTGTTCACGCAACAAAGCCACTTCTCTAGGGGAAAGGGGTGGATTCGCGTTTTCCATAATGGTCAACAGAATAGTCAATGAATTTAATTTACTAACAAAGGCACAAAGAAAAAGATAGACTAAAGAAAACCTAAAAATAAAAATAAAATCTTACTAGAAAAGAATCTAGCAAGTAGACCTAATAAAAAGAGATTCTAACCTAGACAATAACTATTCCCCCGGCAACGGCGCCAAAAACTTGATGCGTGGGAATTGCACAAGGCTTTACCTCTCAAGGGATCTTGAGAAGCTTACAACCCCCACCAGGCAGTGTACCTGATCGTTGTAGTATAGTATAGTGACAAGTACCGGGGGATTGATCGTTCAGCTAGGAATAGTGTGCTAGGATTAGAAAACCTAAATACTAGTTCTAAAGGTGAGGGATGATTATTTTTGTATTTTTATATTTTTTAGAAAGCAATTAAAAATCTCGGGTTTGAATGATTTGGGCGGAATTAGTTGCTAGTCAACTAACCCAATACTAAAGATGCAATCAAAATAAAATACTAAAAATGAAAATAAACTAAATTATACTAAAGTTGTGAGCAATAAGTGGAGAAAATGTGTTTACTTAGATTTCACTACTCCCTAGACATCTTTTACACGTTAATTACTTGTTATAGTTGCATGGATGACGGATCGTATTCCTTAATATCATTCATGGGGTGGCGCACTTAACTCCCCAATTCTATGAGCTCTTATCTCCTCCTATACCATGCCCAGCACAACCATAGGGATTATAAACAGTGGCTCATGCATTAAATACAACCAATAAAGACCTAGTGCACATTGGTTCATGTTTCTTAAGACGTTCAAGCATGTTACCAATTGGAGATCTGCCAGTTTTCTTAAGCCTAACATATAAATCATTCATCCAAGACAATTATAAACAAGTAATCAACACATAATTAACATCTAGGTTTCATTAGATCCAAGCAAACACAAGATAGATCTAGCCTAGCATGATGGAATTAAGACAAGAACAAGATATAGACAACCAACACATAGACATATTGATTGAATTAAAAGAACACTTATCTCAATTACACATGAAAGGTATCAAGGGCTTAGAACCCTTGAAAAACCTGTAAAATTCGCACCAAGTTCGTACTTAGGGTTTCTCCAAAACTTCTCTTTTTTTAATGTGAAAATTAGAAAACTATATATAGGAAAAGGGGTCTGACGGCGTCAAGACCAAACTTGTGACGCCGTCACCTCGCCGTTAAAACTCTTCTCGGACTGCCTTGATCTACTTTTGACGCCGTCATGTATTATGCATTTCCAGGCCGTCATGAATTTTACTCTTGACGCCCTACTTCGTGACGCCGTCAAATCTGTACTGGATCGTCATGGAAATTTGCTCTTGACGTCATCAAGGATTAACTCTTGACGCCGTCACCTACTGTTCCCAGAAAGGAAAATTAAGACTTTGGCGTTTTCTTTACTTTTATGCTCCAAAAACCTCCGAATTGCTTCCTTTTCCAGATTTCACTCCCAAAGTACCTAAAATCACAAAAGGAACGATTTAGGGCAATATTTGATCAAATAAGTTCAATTCCGGGCTTAAATGACCCCCTAAAAGTGGTTCCTTTTTCGCCTCATCAGTAGTATTAGAAACAAAAGGATAATTATAATGATGAATCATTAAAGGTTTTTCCAGGAAACCTAGCTCGTGTCGTGCTGGGGGCATTGGAGTGTTGCAAGACGCCAACTAATGTCATTTTACTATTAATAGATATACGAGTGGGAGCTGTTAAAAGTTACGTATAAATATTAATATGCAAATGACTATTATCGAACCCGAGACCTCGGGATTGCACACAATAAAAACGAGAGTCAAAGATTAATAAATATTAATTGTTAGTTATACTTATTAATAACACAAGTTCAAAGGATTAATGATCGTTAATTATTAAATGTATGGACTAACTATCGTTAAAAGGAAACGGAAAGGACTAGAATGAAACTTGGTAACAAGAAGGATCTCGAACACCCTTTGGGTGTGTATGGCCGGTCGATCCAAGCCCAAGGGGATCGACCCATGGCCTTGCCTTGCTCTCCAAGTTTCCTCTAATATATATACAAACCCATGGGTCATTGTTTCTCACCTTTTGTGCACACACAATACCCTAAGTTTGGTTTTTCCTCCTTGTTTTATTCCAGCCGATCGAACATCCCTAAACCTTAGGGATTTCGATTTTTGTTTTATTAAAACAAATCCTTGTGTTTAATCTTCCAATTAATTTGATTCAGTATTAGTTTGTATGTACAAGAACGAGGTAACAACTCATTATAGCTGTTATCAAGGAATCGATCAATAAAACGGTAAGGGATTGATCATTGATTCATAAACCCTAATTAGGGTTCATCAATTAATTCAAGATTTGCTAATTTGATTCTTGTTCGGGCTAGAATCACCACGGTACGTTTCTATTATGTTTTAGTTAATATTTATATGTTATACTTGATTCTTGCTTCCACATGTGTGTACTTTGATTGTTAAATTCTAACACCAATATCTTATGTTACAAAGAAAATCAAATTCATAAATAAATCATAGTAATGAATCATTATTATTATTTAAACTGTTTAAAATACATATTCTAAATATATATCTAATGCAAAAAGACTTCGGTAAGCGTTTATTTAAAAGAAAAAAAATATTTTGCATGATTATCTATACTACTTATAATACATATTATACTCTCTCTCCTATTTAATTTTTAAGATTTCTTAATATAGATCTTAAGTAAATACAAGTGATAAAGCACAAAGCACAAGTATGTAAAGCACAATAATTTTAAGGTAACATATTTCTTACATACATAGAATTAATACACCTCATCACCAATTAATAGAAGTCATAAAACATAAAGCACAAGCATGTAAAGCACAATAAAATCTTTTGCTTACACAAGGAAATATTGTAGAATGAAATCTGTCGAGCCTCTTTTTTCTTCCAGCAACCTTTCTCCCTCCAACTCCCCCCCCCCCACCTTTTTTTTCCTTTCTGTAGAACCTCCTTTTCACACCTATCAAATTCAACCTGGGATTTATAATATTTTTTTGTATAAATTTGAGATTGTAAAAAACCAGTGATATTATAAAAAACCTGGGATTTATATATGTTTTTTTTAATCAGTTACTATTATCATAGTTCATGATTTCCAGCCAACGAAAAAAACAAGAAATGAGATCTCATGTTAGTTTCAATTGAAGAATAGATCTTTAAAGATCTCCATAACCCATCATCGATCTATGAAATAACAAGATCGATAAACACAATCTTTCTTATATTCGAAAGATATAAAGAAAGAACAATAACAAATTTGTTAATATCCTTTCTTCCTTTCATTCAAAGAAACACAAGAACAAAAGGAAATTACCTACCATCGTGACCAGCCTAAATGGTCTCGGAAAATGCAACCCGACGGCGCCTCATGCACACCGTGGCTAGCTTTTTCTAGTACATGGTCTGGTTTTTACTTTTTAATTTTTTTTTCAAATTGTGTAACGTTAAGAGATCTTGAAGCCGAGTGTATTCTTGATTGTTTTGACTGAAATTAGAGAAGACAAAAAGGTGTTTGTGGTTTGATTTAGGATAAGAAATACAAGGGTGAATTTGTGTTTATGGCTGTCGCATATTTTGTTTGAAAGATAAGCGTGGCTGTGATGTGGTAGGCGTGAAATTAGGGTAGAACAAGTGAGAAGCTTTATGGTATAATGATTTTATCTATGCTAGTTTGGATGATTAATTTGGGTTGTGAATTTCTTTTGATAACTTGGGTCTCTATCCAAAATTTTGGGATGTGAAAGGGTATAAGAATTTGATCGGAAAGTGGAGTACGATGAAACGAGAGGTCACGAAGTTTAACTCGCTTGTCAAACAAACTGCGAGACTTAGCGGCGAAAATGATGAAGATTTAATGACTCGGGTTCACATTGTGTATAAAGATATACTTTTGTTTATTGTATTTTTCACAAATATATTTCATAAAATAAATAGAACAAAATTGATAAATTCTTATAACAAATACGTATATAAAGTTTTATAAGTGTAACAAGAGGCACATATAATCAAAATAAGAAACAATGGTCGAGTATAATACTATCCGCATTTGTCACGAAAATATGTAATCAACAAATATTAGTCGCCGCAAACTTTAATCAAAGGTACCCGTCGCCGCAACGTGCGGATACCCTGTTAGTCTAAATAAGTGGTTATGCTACAATTGCTTCATAATTAATGGGATGTTTACAAAATTAAGTGGTTAGATATGAGGTCTTAATTAGGCTCTTATAATAGAGAGTTTAATTTTAATGAGTCTCCTAATTAAGAGATCCTAAAGGTTGTTTATTTTTCTCTTAGTGGAGAGGTTTGTGAGCCCAAAACCCTTAATATCTTTTAATTGAGAGATTCATTAAAACTATGCTCTCCTTAATAAGTGGCTAATTAAGACATTCATATCTAACCACTTAATTTAGTAAACAACCTAGGATTTTAGGCCTATAATCCTCCCCACTAACAGAAAAGTAAACACCCCCTAATACATTTATCCGTCACCAGAAAATACACTCACTCACCTTTCACCTCAGCACTACATCAGCTTTTTGTAAACTTTTTACTCACACTCCAACTCACCATTTACCCTTATCAATCTCACCAGACTCACCATTCAAATCATTTTTTTTTATTTATTTATTAAAAAAAACTTTTATTCATAAAATAAAAACATTACACATATAATTAAAAACGTACACACCAAATTAAAAACATAAACATTACATCGATAAAATGGTATTGTTAGTTAGAATGTTGTTGACGTTTTGTGTTGCGGAGAGTGTTTTGTTGAGACATTTTATTAGTTAAAATGGTATTCAAAGTAGATAGTATATAACGTGAAGTTGTTTAAAAAAATATTGAAGTTTAAAGGGTATTTATAGGTAAATAAAATACTAGTGGGAAAAGTTTTTTTTTTATTTTATTTAATTTTTATTTGAAACTAGTCGCATGACCCGTCCGGTGGACGGGCTAGTGTCATGTAAATTTAATAATATTACATTTAAGTTTAAAGTTACATATTTATTTTGTTAATGATAAACATATCGTTTCAAAATTGTCTATTGCATATTAGCATTTTAAAATTTTAACCATAGATACTTAAATTGATAAAAATAGTAAATAAATTAAAACATGATTAAGACATTAAGTTTTTAATATTTGAAGCATTAAAAACATGTAAAACTCAAACAAAACCATTCTAAAGATACTAAAAATGAAATTTTGAAGATGACTCCGGAGACCATCCTAGATGTAGATTGGCATAGTCAAAGCTCTCAATATCGTTGGTCTCAACATCACTTTCTTTATTATCGAAATGGTCACAAAAATAATCCATAGTTGGCATCGAAGCTATCTGTTTTCCATGGTTTAGCGAGTTCATCCTTAAAATGGAGGCCATTCAACCCACAATGATGCAAATTTTATTAACATAAAGTCGACCATCTCGTAAGAAACAACAACTATTTTCAAATCTTTTTGTACACTACTACTAAACTACATCTAAAAATCTAAAACTTATGCTAAATGAGACATCATTTTGTATTCTAAGGAAAATTTAGCTCAACAATGTCAATAGTATTTCAAAGCAAAGCCATCAAACTATCAAATTTCAAACTCTAATGTAAAGTTCCACTTTGTTTTGATTGAGCTATTGACTGGTGGTGGTGTCCTTGTGTTTTTGTTCCCTACCAAAAAGAACCCATGTCATAACTAGAGATCTAGCTTCATGACCCGCCCGATGGGCGGGCTAGTTTCATGATTTTCATTTTTGAATATCTATTGTGTATATGGAGAGGTTCAAACTTTAAATTTTTACTTGTATATCTTACATAAATATGAAAAACAATTTAAATAAGATAGAAAATCAGTACAAGAGTTGGTTTAAAAATGACCAAACTAAGACAATGCACAAAATAATACAAAAACAAGTTGCATTGACATGAGTTTTGTTACATACAAACATTGGTAAATGCCATATCTCCTAATCGAAAACAATGACGGCTAAAATGCGGCGTGTCCCCCATTTGAAAAAAGTTGCAATAAGAATGTGCTTAGATGATGTTTCTTGTTATGTAGATTCCTCTTTCAGTGAGATATTTGAGGCTCGTGATCCACTTCACCTACATAGAAAGTAGGTCCAATTAAAAAGTTATAAAACTTTAAAACACATGTTAATGAGTAGATATACAGTGCACAAGGTTCTTTGATCTCATTCTATCTACCTTTGTTATCAATTGTCAAAAAAAATGAACTGAATGTTTAAAGTTGGTAGAAATTTCTTTTCATCTTTGATCAATAACATGCTCCACAAATAATTTCAACCTTAGCTTATAGAGGCTTTGTTTAGAATGATGGTACTCTGAATAAACCATCGACAATACACATGATGGATCAAAGTTCTACTATTTTTAGTCTCTTAAAAGATGATTTATTAAACTCCAGGACATGACGAGTGACCAGCAAAATAGCTCCAATTAGTGAAAATGGTTTTTGATTTGTGTATTAAATTATTCCTTACTGCCATTTAATGTTAATCATGGATCAATACTTGTAGAAAAGCGTACACCCACAGTGTCAATGTGTCATATATATAGTTTGGGCATTTAAATAGCCAACATTTATTATTCTAGTAACATGTAAAAATGTGTGATACTAACACATAAGATAATGTTTGTTTTGATCAACAATTTCCATTTAATACCAAATTTATTTAATTATCTATATGTTGACTGACATGATATATAGAATAAGCTTACTATTTCAATAGACTCCGATCATTTGTATGGTTTAAGACTCTAAGCAAATAAGCCACGTATTTTTTAAACTTGTAATTATAAGCAAATCATAAACACACCATCGCAATCAATATATGAAACCACATACAGTTATCACATTAGCTATCCTAGCTAATCAATCTCAAAGTAAATGTAACTTGCATAAGCTCTTTCATAAGTAATTAAACACCACTTACTGATATAAATATTACCTCTACACTAAAGCAGCAAATTCAGAGGGTCTTTCTAGGAAGGTAGATATTTCACATTGAAACATGCAGAGATCATAAACTCATTTAATCATATGTGTTATAAAAGAAAAGCTTATATGACTATCTGAAGTAGACTTACAGAAAGTTGTAGTCATATGCTTATGATGTAATGATATGCTTAGTTGATGACATAACCCGAATTGCAATACCACTGTTGCCCTACGATTCCTCATTATCATACAAATCCCCATTTCAACTCTACAGAAAATAAGATGATTTTTAAAGACTTGAAATAATAAATAAAAATACTTAAGAGTGAAAGAGTTTGCAAACCAAATCTGAATATGTAAAGTAAGTTTTCAAGTTCGTCATCATATATTTCTAATGGATAAAAAAAAACAGTGAGTTAGTAGTTTACATGTTCCAAAGTACAACTACCAATAGAAAGTTATGGCCAAATGTTCCCTCTTTTATAGATGCAATGCAGAAATAATGTTAACATTTGCTTCTGCTTTTTTTTTAAATGAATAACGCACCTTCACTCCAGTAAATTTAGCCGCTTCCTTCTCTAGAAAACAACGTTCTACATTGTGATTAGGATGACACTTGCTACAGTTTGCTAATTTGTTTCTTCGAGTTTACATACTTTTCGGTTTCAGCAAAACTTTTTGAGTCTCTCTACAAACAATTAATACATAAGTTCTATCAAAGCTCGCTAAAAATAGTAACATTTCCAAAATGATAACTTTCCCCCAGTTGCCATGACCTGCCCCTTCACGCTCATAATCCTTTCTGAACAAATAATTAAAATGACACTAAATTTAGTTAACTGCAGGGCTAAAACTCGTTTACGCACAAATAAATAGTATGACAATAATTTAGTTAAGTACAAATATTTTATTTACTGTTGATTGATCTAACTTAATGATATGAAGAAGAATTAACACGTGGCTGGTTCCACTGTGTCGATCAAACATCCTCATTGGGCGTTCACCTTATGTGGCATCGCCATTGTTATAGTCACCTCGCTTGGGACAAAGCCAACGTGTCTTTCAGTAGGCTTATATAAGTCTCCATTTTCCAAATGTTGTCTCCATCCTACACAAGAAAATCCATTGTGATTTTCATTGGTATTATCGTTATCAAAAGAATCACGATTGAAAGGACGACCAACATGGCCAGCTCTCTCTCACAAAGCGCCCTCGTCCATGCTGACCATAAGTCTTAATCTCATGCACAGCAAGTGAAATAGCATACAACAATCCAAATCCATAACAACGATCCAAAATGAGTTGATATTTCAGTATAATTTGTACCGATTTTTTTTAATGGCATAAGAATAGTTTTTACAAATTACTTGCAAGAATAGCAAAAAGTAAAAAAGTAAAAAATTATAAAATTAATAAGATCACCTGCAGATATCGTGTTGACCCTAATTCTCTTTTTTCTTCGTGCTTCAAAAGCAAGCACCTAAAAAGAAAGACAGATTGATGTCAGGCATTTAAATTAAATAGGTTTGATACTTTTAAGAGTTTAGAAGACTTGAAGTGATAAGAGATCTCACTCTTGTCTCAGTCTCAAGTGTGGCTTTGGCTTTTGTTGAACTCATGCCCCCACCATACATGTGTCATATACAACACATGTACATGATTCAATACAATCAACGTATGTGGGGGTGAAAAGATTGGCATACGTTGTTGAGTAAAGGGTCAACATGGGTTTGATTTAAATACATTAACTTTTGTATCGGTCAAACTGGTCCTGGCCGGGTTTAAACCTTAACGGCATTTTGTCCAGTTTAAAGTATGTTTCTAGAACTTGAAAACGCAGAGCAAACAATATATTTAAGCAAGTTTTACGTAGCATCAGAAAGTGAATGGTGCGCATAGAACGACCCTTATTCATGTTTTAAAGTATCTCGCTTAGTAGCAAACATTATATCATAGAGAAGGCATACAAAGTATGTTACTCCAACAACTTAATTTGACTATCATAACAAATAAAGTTGCATTACCTTCATTAATGCATGACGAGCTACTTCCATCTCGATATATCTCTCCCACTTGGCTTACAACTCATCTTCAAGCTTTTTTTACTGCCTCTGCTGCGTGCAACTGAGCATTTTATGGTTCTACTCAAAACATGTCATAATTAATCTGCAACGTTTACAAACAGAAGGAAAAATATATAACTACAAACATGTTTGATCTATAAACTACTTATTAAACGACAAGTGTAAAAAAAAGAATACCAACTCTCTCTATTAATTCAATACAATTTGTTACAGTAAAAAAAATTGAGCATTTTGATGATTAGAAAGAAGAATATATATAAGTTACGAAAAGTATGTGTTCATTTACCTGCTTGTTCATGGCTTCACCTACAATTTGACTTCTCCATGTAACATTTTCCTCACGAAGCTATAGGGACAAATCCTGCATCATCAAAAACTATATGAAAATCAAGATCAAAATCCTTAATATATTAGATACTTAAATGGTGGGATTACTTTAAGATTCTTATTCTTGCTTCTGTATCTCAAAAAAATTGTTATCTAACAAATGCATATACTATAATGACTCTATCAATCCTAAATAAATATTGCTAGGGCTATTTTTGAAAGCTTATTTTAAAAGATTAATACAGAACGAAGGACATCATAGTAGTCTGCTTATATTCATACACTAAATATTCTAATTTGCCATGAAAAGGCGGTATGAAAATTTTATAAGCAATTTTAGGTTTATTTGGGATAATATTCATGATAATTGGTTTAACTTTATACTCTAAATTAAATGGAAGTGATACTTACACCACTTTTTTTGATGCACACACCACAATGTTACATCATTAATGCACATGTTACAACATGCTATATGCATAATTGTGGTGTGTGCATCAAAAAAAGTGGTGTAAGTATCACTTCCCACACCACTATTAATTTTATATTTACATCCAAGCACTCCCTATCCATTATGTTTGTTTAGCCATATTAATACAAAGATGTTAAACATGATACCTGGTTATAGTATTAGCTCAAAGTCCAAACTACGGAATTCATTTTGATTTTACATCAGCTCATATCCATTTAACCTGCACACCAGAACAAACATAAGCATCAAATAATCTTACATGTAACTCATTACTCAAGGTTTATGGTTGGTTTAACCTGGCCTACTACTAAATTGATTTATGTAACACTATATAGTCAAATTAGATATTCTCCCTTCATGTTTGAACTTGGTCCACTCCTAATCCATTGGTACTTCCTTTGCAGCATTCCTGCAAAAGAATGTATACCAAACACATGAAACATTAGCCATCAAGCCAAACTTGATTTTAGGCCACGGGATATCATGTCAATACATCAAATGAGAACCAAAATTCTTCTAATACATTTCATCCAACACCTTTCATGTATAAAGAATTTACCAAAGTTTTTATCATGTAAGAACCATTTTTTTCATTAAAACTACAAATATCACTAACGTCACAAGATACTGAGTAAACCGAGTCAACGAATTTGTACCTTAAAGGGGTTCAAGGGATGATAGTTCTTCATTATTAGATCAGTCAAGCCATCGGTAATGTATTTTTTGCCCGTGATCCTTCTTTTATCATAAAATCATTGGAACACGTTATATCCAAAACTGAATATATACCAACATCAAATTCTAATTTTTGAAATGAAGTGATAGGGCTATTCTCAATCATTTTGAATCAATAATCAAAATAAAATGATTTGGTGTAGGTTTATTTTTGAATTAAGAACAATCGTAACCGATTGTGTTGGTTTATTTTTGGGTTGATTTTGAATGAGAATGATTTCCTGCTGAAAATTAGGGATATGAATTGGGGGTTATGGAAGAAGTGAGGAAGGTGCGTGTTGATGTTGTCCATGTAATTAAATTGTGACCTCGTGGCATTCTTTTGACAGCATGGCAGTTTTCACCTAATTCTTTCATGCCAAGTGGCATATGTGAGGTGGCATGTTCCTCTATTATATATGTTGGGAGATCGGGGCCCATATTTTACACAAAACCCAAAATGTCACTCACTCACCATTGTGAGTGTGATTTCTCTTGTTTAGAGCGTGAGTGTATTTTTGTGTAGCAAGGTCCCTCGTGAGTTTCATACTCACTAGAAATTCACTCACCTTTATTTCATGGATACGGGTAGTCTAAGGAACCTGTCCGCCCAAAATCACCCGCTCCACTCCCCTCCTTTCTTTTTTAAAATTTTCAGTCAAAGGGGGCTGTTTGGTTATTTTACTCATTTTTTAATTCCACCCTTAAACTTAAAATTGTAATAACTTTCAAACGACAAGCTTTTATGAAAAACCGATTTCATCATAATTTTTAGAATTTACTGTAATTATCTTTAATTTGGTATGAATTTTGATACATAAATTGAAAGTTATAATTTTTTTAAGATTTTAAGTTGATATTGATTTTCTTGAAACTTTCGGCTTCTTTTGCCCTAATTTTTTCTAACTTAAAAGTTGAATTACGCAAAACTTGTAGCTTATTGGCCATTCTTTACCTAAAATTTTGAATCACTCAAATCCAATATGATATGAGTGAGATATCGCATTTTGAAAATGACGTTTTAAACATATTTAGGGCACACGGGGTGTTTAATAAAATGCCTAAGAGAGATTGTTCTTGTAAAAGTATATTTAAATGCATTATTTGGTGTATCACAAATTCACAATATATTTCAGTTATTTTAAGTTATTTGAGATCGATAGGTGGGATATGGGATGAGGTATGGACATAAGGTATTTTTGTGTAGGGCAAATTTTTTTGTTTGAAAATAGCTGTAAAAAATAAACGGCAAAATAAAAGTTTGTGGAAATTTGTTCATGGTGTAGATGTAAGTTGATTATGAAAAACATGGATTATGATGAACACCAATGGATAACATGTAGATTGATGTTGTTTTATTCATCGGTTAGTCTTGTTTATCATTTAAAAAAATCAGCTAAACCACAATATTAAGTTAAGAGCATTGGGTACTTTGGTACCGCCAGGCTCGTGTCGTGGGCAAAAAGTGTTGTTACGTTAGCAAAAATATTCATGGCACCAGAAATTTGACGGCACCCCATTCTGGCCGTAACCGTTGGCACCAGAAAATGTGGTGTCGTCGGCCTTCTTTTTTTTTTTTACATAAACTAAAGCATATACAACATTAACTGAAATAAACTTCATTAATTAAAAAAACGCACATTACATTAAAAAAAACACACAAACATTACATAAACATACATAATAATTTTCATAAAAAAAAGAAGTATAACAAATACAAAAACAAACACAACAAACAAACCCAAGCCCAACTTAAAAAATAAATAAATAAAAAATAAATAATAAAAAAATAAATAAAAGTTATCTTCTTCCTCGCTGGTGCAAACACAAACACACAAACACACATTAAAAAAAGGTTTTTCTAACTTGTGCCCTAAGGGCACAAGTTAAGCAAACCAAAAGTACATAAGGGCTCACGAAAAAGGACACAATGATCCACATAAAAGTATAGACAGGTGTACTTATATGTGGGTCCCTGTATACTTTTGATGTACTTTTGGTGTGCTTAACTTGTGCCCGCAGGGCACCAGTTAGAAAAACCTTTAAAAAAAATACAAACACAAACAAACCCACCATAAATCAAAATAAAGAAATTAAAAATAAAATAAAATAAAATAAATAGCCACGGCGCTGGCTGGCCACCACGGCGCAAAGAACGATGGCGCCACAAGCGTAACCGTGTGCCATCGACTTTTTTCGGCTGGTAGGATGGCACAAGGCCACAACGCTATGGTACATGATGCTCTAAGAGTTAAAAAAATGGGCATTTGTCACCACATGACGGGTTTTTTCCCCTTTCTAGAGGATCAAAACTCAAAAGACTTGCGTTAGAAAAAGCCTGGAAAAAAGGAGTGTAGCTAAGACTAGTACTTATGGTAACCCAACTTTTTTTGTGTCACTTTTACCACTTCAGCGTCACGTCAGATTTCTCTATTAAACCAAACACATGACTAACGCGACCTTAGTCACAACCAAATACATATCTCACAAAAATTAATAAATAAAAAAAACATACTCACAAACCAAACGCAAAGTTCGGTCGCCTGCACAACCAAACGGAGCAAATTGGCTTGGGGTCGCGTCGTTTTTGGTGCTTCGTCATGGGGGGATGCGTTGCATATACCCAACCGATCAATCGGTTGGGTTGCCATTACGAGCAGTCTAAACTGGATAGGCAGAAAGGAGAAAAGAAAACTCGTGTAAATATATGCGAGCATGAGACCAATGGCGCAGCTACATAGGGGCGGGAGGGGGTGCCCGACCCCCCGAAATTTTTTTTGCGATTTAGGGGGTATATAGTTTCGTGTAGAAAAATTTCGGTATATTCGATTTCGACCCCCCATTTTAATTGTGAATTTTTTTTATACATAAAGCAATAAAAAAATTTAGATCCCGACCCCCCACTGAAAATTTTCTAGCTTCGCCATTGCATGAGACATGTTATTTTATGTGATAATGTGAGCATCATCCAACTGAACCTCTCGTTGTTATATTGTATTGTACTATAATACAGTTAACGAAAATATAACAGCCCGAAACACTGTCCGTTAAAAAATCGAGAGTTAATTGCAAAAATCGTCCCTAATGTTTGCTGATATTGCAGATTTCGTCCCTAAAAGTTTAGAATTGCAAATACCATCCCAAAATCAAACTATTTGGCAAATTTTGGTCCCTGGTAACTGACCCCGTCACTTTTTTTATTTTAATGGATTAAATACGAGGGCAAAATTGTCTTTTTACGTGTGGTCCCCCACTTTAAATCTTCCACCCATTTTCTTTATATACGCTTTTTGTTTTTCTTTTCCCTAAATTAATAATCTAAACCCTAAATTAAAAACTATCTAAATCCCCCACATTCCTTTTTGATGCAAATCTGATCCTCAAAGTTGAAGTGATATTGAAAGCTAAAAGTATGGTTACTGGGCTACAAGAATGGTATTTCAGAAAGGCTGATTCAACATTCAAGCCACACGTAGTGTATGGTAAGAACATGAAATGAAAATGATAATGTGAGAAAATGTTTTTAATGTGCTATTCTAATTAAAGTTTTATGCTTATTAAACAGCTGATCATCCTGAAGTGTTCTCAATTAAGGTGTTTCATGGTGGATGTTTCACGCCATCACCTAATAGGAGGTATTTTGGTGGTCAGATCCAGTACGTAGACTTGTTGGATATAGAATCATTTAATGTTGATGTCATTCATTCCATAGTTACAATGTTAAAATATGATCCAAGGGATATCATGTTCTATCATTTTAAGATACCAAATAACTCATTAGACTGGGGACTAAGGGCTTTGGCAGGTGATGATGATGTTAATAACCTTGGCCAATATGTTAAAGATAATAAAGTAATTGATGTTTTCATTGAACATGGTGAGACTACAGTTGAGAGTTATTACATGCCTAAATTTAATCAACCTGCCCAAATTGTTGAGTTAACTGAGAATGTGGAAGTAGTTGATTTAGATGAGGGGCATGTTGATACAACAGTAGTAACTAAAACACATAGAAAGGGGAAGTCCATTGGGTTGCAAAAGGGTAGAAAGATGTTGGCTATTGAGTGGTTAGGACAGGATGGTGCAAATGGGTTAGGAGTTGATAATGATCTGGACTGAACGAGCACACATGGGAGGATCAAGCCAGTCAAAATACCCACAATCAGTCACCTACAAACAAGTATAAGTAAAAACACTTAAATGAAAATTTCAATAATCTATCAATAAGGATGAAACCATATTAAAGCTTACAATTTGGGAGCAAGAATAAAAGCGACGTCCTGGGTTTCTTTGAGTCCATGAAGTACGAATGACAGCTTGTCTTGGTGGTTGACAATTGCAATTGACCATTTCCAATTAGGGTCTCTGATGAATTAGATAATAATAAATTAGGGTTTGCTTTGAATTTGGGGGTTTTAATTTGAGTGAGAGAGATGGGTCGTGGGTTAGTATATAAAGAAAATGGGTGGAAGATTTAAAGTGGGGGACCACACGTAAAAAGACAATTTTGCCCTCGTATTTAATCCATTAAAATAAAAAAAGTGACGGGGTCAGTTACCAGGGACCAAAATTTGCCAAATAGTTTGATTTTGGGATGGTATTTGCAATTTTAAACTTTTAGGGACGAAATCTGCAATATCAGTAAACGTTAGGGACGATTTTTGCAATTAACTCCAAAATCGACCTTCCAAACAGTGTCTTCCATCCATCGACATCCAGACAAATTTTCAAATTTTTTTAACAAAAAATAATAATAATAATAATAATAAATACAAATCATTTACTTGTGATTCTTAAAAAGCAGATAAAGATGGTTGCTCTTAAGATAGGGTTAAGTTATTAGATGTTGGAGGTAAATTAGGAGATGGGTGGTGGTGGTTGACATAAGTTGGTGGATTTTATGCTTACCGTATGAAAGTCTTGAAAGAGTTGGATTTGTTTATAAGTTTTCCTTTTTTTCCCCTTAACCTTAAAACAAGTTTTAAATTTGGGTTTGTTCATATTTATCCAAAATTGCAGAAAAAACCATCCATTCAAGTTATTGAATGCAATTGGAAATGACATTTTCATATGCACACAGTAGAAAATTATAACATCGTTGTACGAAAATGACATCAAAGTTACATTTTAGCTGTGGGTGATTAGTGTTTGATTGCTTTTATATATATCCTAGCTAATTAGTGTTTATGGTTCATGTCTTCGCAGGCAAGCTAAGCGATGTTTTTGTAACTAGTTTTGAACGACGAAAAGAGGACTATTTCAGAAGGTCGTAAGAGGCACACGGCTAATTGGGTAAATGGATGTCTTTTGTAGGAGTTGGCACCCCCAACATCTTTTGTCCAACTTTCTAATAGTCATGTACAGTATATAATTCTTTCTTAAAAAAATCAGAATAAAATTTTAATATAAGATTATATGGGAGACTCTAATAAGTACATATAAAAACACTCAGGAATTCCTTGCCTTTTCATATTATATTTGGATCATTAGTTAGAATCTTCTTTGTATTGTAGTCTTCATACTCTTTTGTATGGACTTTAGTAATTGGGCTATTAATCATAAGTTTACGCATCATTAAATCTTGATTAGGCTTTGTTTACTTTTCTCGTGTGCTTACAGGATAAATTTGACATCTTTGTTAGTTTAGATAGTTGAATTTGACGAGATATATAAGTTCACTTTACCATGTAAACATTGATTTTATCACTACCTTGCATAATAGTGTGGATTGTTACTGCCCAAATTTCTATATATTGAACAATATAAAATGTATAGTTATATACATCAAGTGAGCTAAGGGGGCCGTTTTGACTTTTGATGGCATGTTTAGTCTTCATAAAAAGCAGTTATACGGTGTGGCTGTTCAACTGGTGGCCTATCATTGTGAGTTCCATGTTGGAAGTTGCAAACATGAAACATAATCAGGTGTGTAATGTTTTTTGGTGGCAACTTGAAGAGTGCCTGAATAAAGTTTTTGGGAAATTTGTTTGAAAATTAAAAGCTCTAAAATATATTAATGAGAACGTCAGAACGACTTACTACAGTTTTAAGGCCCGTTTGGTTATAGTTGGGTTTAGTATTAAAATTTGGATTTGGATTTGGATTTATATTTGAATTTGGATTTGGATTTGAATTTTAATTGTGTTAAAAGTTTTTTGTTTTGTATGTTATAATATAAAATGAGGTTGAGATTTATATTTATTTTAATATTAAAATAATAAGTGGGTCATTATTTTTGTGGATAGAACAAGTGAAATAAAATTAAAATAATTAGTAGCATTCATAGTACATATATTTTCGGATAGGACAAGTAAAAGAAAAACAAAAAGAAAAAGAGAGTGTAATGAAAAGTAACATGTTAGAAAACCAGGCTTAAGGGACCGGATTTGAGTATCCTCTCAAATGAGGGGTTGACTCCCATTTTCAAACCCTCTCTTTTTCAACCAAAGAAAGTATTTCACCATCAATCCTAAATTTAAATCCAAACCCCACCAACCAAACTGGCCTTAAATTGTTCTTTTTGTTTCTTTTTCGATTTTAGCCCATAAATACAATACTGAGTTTTTTTAATTAACTAGAGTGTTTTTTGCAATTTTTTTGTCATTCAATCTTTGCCATCAGAGCCCTATATCTTGGGCTATAGTAAGTCTTTTGTAAACTCTGTATTAATTGTTTTCATCACATAAGATGGCCCTATATCTTGGGCTATTGAATACTTAGTTCTACAAGATCATGCTAATCTGTTATAGGCCTTGGTGGAGGTAATTGCAGATTAGTATGCTTCAAGTAATTCTAAGTACTAAGGGCCCGTTTGGTTTTTTTATGATATTTGGAATGGGTGTCGGTATGATTCAAAAGGAGGAGAGATAAAATTTATAGTTATTATAAAAATATAAGAGTTTTATAATTTGTTATTAAAATTGATTGTATATTTAATAGTAAAATAATGAAAAAAGACGGATAGCATTAATGAGATGCAGAAAACTAGTCGTTGTGAATCCCAGACTACCAAAGAATTTTTGAATCCTACCAATATGATGAGGAATCACTTTTGATAGATTATTCATTACTTTATACCCATACATATATACCAAATAATAGATTATGTGTGTGATTGCATTCCTTCATAACAAAATGTCCATAACAAACGCACCCTAAAATTGTCCATAAAGTGGATTTCCTTATTGTGAAGGGTAGAATGAATTTGTAGGGTGGTGCATGGGATGATTGGAATAGTGAGGGATACAAGTTGCCCTACTTGGTCATTTCAGTGTACCACCAAGGGGGCATGTAGATTCTCGTTCAAGGTGAGTGTTTCTAGAACCTTGAAGCCTTTTGTAAAGAGGGGAATGTAGAGGTCCTAGAAGAGCCCTTGACTGGAATGGTTGGGTTCCTAACGAAGCCATACATCTTCTCTACCTCTGCTATTGTGGGTGCTGGTTGAATGGCTTTGGTGGGGAGATGATATGGAAAAGTAGTTAGATGGTATGGTGCCAATAAAAGGTGAATTTAAATGGTGTTTGATATGGTCAGCAAAGGTGCAGTGCTCTGTGTGGAAATTGGAATGCTATCAGTGTGTAGTACTATGAGACTTCCTGTGTGTTTTGTCAGATATTGGATAGTGCTTGTATTTCTGTTGTATGTGTAACTGGTTTGGGTATGTCAAACCAGTGATTCTTATACTTATGATGTAAAGTTTGGAAAAGTAATATATAAAGTTCACCTTTTGCACCAAAATCTTTGCCATCAACCAATTTGACTATTTAGTTTTGATTTGAGCCTATTGACAAATAAGTACTTTAACTTCAAATCTCGCAAAGTGACAAGGTTTTAAATCCTGTCTAATGAGTACATCTTCTAATTGCCAAATATCGAAAGGCGAGGATTTTGTTACTTCTAGTAGCCTCATGCCTCCATCAGGTACCAATGTAACTTTAACATAGTATGTAAACTTTCTAACTGAAATTAATTGCAAGCTTGCAAGATGTTTCATGGTTTCAGCTTCAACTGTATGATTTTCTGCATCAAGTTGGGTTAGCCGGAAAAGTAATCCATGGGAGCTCACATCAAAAGCAGTTTAATCCTCGAGCTGGTATAGGCAGATAGGTTCTGTATGTTCATTTGGTTATATGTGACTTTTTTTGGTCAAATTTGTAGGTTTCAACTGCAGTGTGTCTTTGATTTCATATCCCTTCTGGTTATTGTTTTGGCCGGTGCTATTGTTTTGCTTGCAGCATGTTATTTTCATTCTTCAGCCGTGTATAATTGCTTCCTTTTTTAAAAGTGTTCAATGCTTTTTGTAGATCAACTGCAGAATTAGATTTTAGCAACTCATGTCTGCAGTGAAGCGCATTTCCTACAATCCTCGTTTATTAACCACCTTGAAGCTTCTATTTCTTTACTTTCCCAAAACAAATTAACTTGTATAGAAAGAACATGGGCTTCACCTTATACCTTGAAGCTTCTATTTCTTTACTTTCCCAAAACAAATTAACTTGTATAGAAAGAACATGGGCTTCACCTTATGTATGGACGAATTAGTTGTAAACCTCAATCAACTCCATCGCATTGAAAGAACCAAATCACGAATCTCCATCTTCACTCCCACATTAAACATCAACAGTTCAAGATATGATACTGGTCTTCAAACCACCGTTATTATACTTTTTGCAACACCGGCCACGGGAAGAGATCTAGCGAGAATAAAATTTGAAGTGGGAAGAATGAGAAAATATTTGAGCCACACATTTCAAATGAGGGGGAGAAATATAAAGAGAGCCACACATTTCAAATGTACGGTTGTGGTTTATTCTTACCCCTTCTCATTTTAATTTTTTATTTCTCATTTTATATCCTAGCTCCACCGGCCATCACCAGCTTCCTCTTACCGCTGTAACATCTCCAGTTGCAACAACGATTGAATTATGTTGCATAGACTAATTGAAAAGACTAATAAGTTTAAACTTCATTCTCTATAATGCATAACCCTTAATGAACAGAGATTGGACTGAACTTGTCAAACTTTTAATTTTTTTTTTTGGGAACGAAGAACTTGTCAATTATAACCAACTGTATACGCAGTTTCATGTGGTTATTATAATATGCTATATGCATATACTTGCATAGGTCAAATCTCAAAATGTTAGTAGCTAGTCCTGTCATATGCACATACAACAGATACTTACATGTTTAACCCAATTATGACTTGTACATGCTGCTCTGCTAACATAGAAGATGTATATGCAAATCTGGTGATACATGCTTACAGTGACCAGGACGTTAAAGAGTATAACTAGCCAGAAAGATTAGACCCGAGATATAAATCAAAAACAGAAATCATTGCAAAGTTTATAAACCTAAAAAGTTTAAACCAAAACTTTGATCAGTTTGAATCGTGATTCACCAAAACGACACCCAATAAATGTGTTCTTTCCAAATTGCATCTAAACAGAAAAAGGAAACAAGTTTTATGAAAAAGCTTCATCTCATCTGCACAATTCCAGCGCTGATTAGCTTCTGAATCTTATTCATCACGGAAGGATTCTTCATGTGATCTTGTGCTGCTTTCGGGTTCTCTTGAAGGTCCTTCAACACCTGTGTCCCAACAAACTCTCTATTAAACAACAGAAATCTAACGACATTTTAATAGTTGTGGCAAAGGAAACAAAAACTTACTTGTGCCATTACGGGGTCTGTGAGAATATTCTGAATTTCTGGATCTTGCATAGCCTTTGCCTGCAAACAAGAAACAATCATTAGAGCAGATGACAATATTACTAAACTTTCTATCTTCAATTCTCCACCACTAAAGCCATGTTTGCAACTGTGGAGTAGTTTTTCGGGTGACCTTTACTGGTGTTCTAAAAATTACAATGCCGCTTGAGTAACGTGCATCCAAACACCCATAGAAAGGGAGAGATTATAAAGTAGAAGAAATCATACCTGTCTTTCTTTTAGCTCATCAGGTGACAGATCTCCACGGCTGGCTCGATTAATTTGTTGCACACAGCTGAAAATGACAAGCCGACACGTGTAAATATAATGAAAATTAGTGAGCATCAATTTAGAGAGTAAGTATTGTAATCATACCTTCTCACGCCCTCTAGCAACTCTGGGTTTTGAGGGTCGTGTTTCAAACCCTCCTGGTAAGTCTCTAAAGCTTTGTCGAATTCCTTCATGAAAAATTGGATTGCACCTTTTCTAGTGTACCCCTTTGAGAATTTTGGATCAATCTCTATGCACTTCTCTGCATCCTTCAGACCCTCTGGCATGGCCCCAAGTTTTGTATAGGAAGCAGCTCTATTACTGTATGCCTGCAAAAAGTAATCCAACAACCGCCATCAAAGCGTGTTCATAACAGAAGACCTAATAAAAACACATAGCTAACATGGAAACATAACACCGCTCTTTCACAAAACGTTGATTTTAGTCGACGAGGTTCTGCTTTGTTGGTCGTAATTGAGTAAAGTCCAGAGCACATAAACCTATCAAAGACGAAAGAAATAATTACCTTTGCGTCCTTGGGGTTTCTCCTCAAAGCTTCGGTGTAGTGCTTAATAGCATCTGGATATTTCTGCTCTTTGAAGTATTGATTTCCTGAAGTATATTTAAATTATTATCAATGATTTTAGAAAAATAATCTAATATGATGGATGAAGAAAATAGAATACAGTAGAGGTGGCTAATTCGACCCAATTACTTATGAACACTTGAAATAAATAAAAGAGTATTTTCAATGCATAGAACAACAATAAGTTTTAACCCACAACCCAACCCACAAGGGGCGCCAATTTTGCCACTATGAGAATCAAATATGAGGAATAGCATGCTAACCTTTTTCACGCTCTTTTTCAGCAAGTTCAGGGTCATAATACTCTTGTTGCTCTAATTCCTTCTTAGCTCTCTCTGCATCATTGAGCCTTTTCAAAGTGTCAGGGTTACGATGCTCTGTAAGAGCTTTTTGGAAACTCTCGATTGCAGGTTCATAATCTTTGGAGACTTTCGCCATTTTAACCAAAGCGGTTCCCTTTCTTGTCAAAGCCCTTGCAACCATCTTATAATCTGAACGAAGCTCCCTTCCTCTCTCCACAGCTTTGTCACAGTCTTTGATGCATTCATCATACTGTAAATAACAGATGCTCACAGTTAACATCATTATGTAGTGGTGTAACACTAAAATCTAATAACCTAGTAAGATAGCATGTGATTTATAACTCTACACTAATACACAGTTGATATGCAGTCAATGGTCATGCCTAATGCATCAAGGCAAACAACAGAATAAGATTATCCAAACAATCGCAGCATAAGATCGGCCAAACAATCTAAAGCAGGCTAGAAATACCCAAATATAAAACTTCCTGCACACTTCCCTTGCATCACAAGCATAGAGATCAAGTCATGAGATGATATGAAACATAACAAGACTAATCAGATTAAATGTTTCTACACTTCAGATTTTTATTACAGATTGCTTGGTCTTTGAGGCTTTAACTTTATATTCATATATAGCTTGAATTGTTACGCCGGTAAAAAACCAAACCAGTTGTAAATTTGCACATTCCAATGTTTGTGAAGATATACCACAAGTCAAATTAATAAACTAGAACATTCCACTCCTTGAATAATATAATATCTATAGAGTTCTCAACTTTCTCATTGTAAAGGCACTATTTGGTTCAAATAACCTTTACCAAAGCACAGTAGTTAGAGATGTTTGCATTGCAACATAAAATACAAACCGACAAATAGAAGAGTGTTAGAATTTGTTTGCTATCTGAAGTTGTTATAATCATTACACGTTATGTTGCACCTGCTTTAACCAATTACCCAAAGCTAAACTAATTATCCCCTAAATTGTCATTTTATCATACTCTTTATAGCACACCCCACACTAAAAAGCAACTTACTATTCAAAACCACACTAATCAAACTACCAATATTAAAAATTCACTGCCAAACCACTACAAGCAACAAAAAGTAACAGCTTTACGCCTTTCCATCTCCAAATTCACAGCAGCCCTATTCGTCAAAAACTAATTACTATAGAAAATTTGCACATTTGTGTGATAATATCTACAAAGTTCCCAACTTTTTCTGTCAAACCACGACTTAACTCAATCTATCATTACTAAGGCACAATAATACTAGCTCAATGTTTGGCATCGTGTTCAAGTGATTATCTGACATGGAATACTAATTAAGCCAGAAGCAACTATTCAGCCCCTAAATAATCAGATACATACCCAGACACTAAAAAGCATCTAACCTACTACTCATGATTCGATCAATACAAAACTATGCTAAATAAAAGTAAACAACTACAAAGTTCTCAACTTTCTTTGTCAATGTACGTTTTAGGACAACTTATTGTTAAAAACGCACACTACTACTAAAGGAGGTTAACTACTCGAGCCCTAAATTATCATCATAATCAAAACTCAGCATCCCCTTAACGCTAAAGGCATCTTTAGTAACTAATAAAAAGCACAACAATCAAATTAAATAAAAAGAACACAACTTTATACCTTTCCCATCTCCAAATAAACCGCAGCCCGGTTAGTCAAAAACGATATATCCTCATCATCCAACTCAATCGCCTTGGAATAACACTCAATCGCCTTCTCAAACTCCTTCTTCTTATACGCGGCATTCCCATTCTCCTTCTCCTTCTTCGCATTCTCCTTCCTCTCCTTCACTTCCCTCTCCTCCTCATTCACTTCCATCGGCTCGGGCTCGGGTTCAGGCTCAGGTTCCCTCTTCTTCTCCTCTTCCGCAGGGCGTTTTCGCTCATTCGACTCTCTCGAAGTCTCCCCTTCCTCCCCCATCTCCACGTCATCACCCCCTGGCCCACCTTGAATCTTAACATTTAACAAAACACTCAACGCCTGCATCACCCTCTGATCCTTCAAATACAAATTCAAATTACTCGGGTTCCTCTGTAAATCCTGCATCATGGATACAAAATCAGACTGGCTCATAAACAATCTCGTCGCTGGATCCGCCGTTAATTTAGCCCACATATCCGGCCCAAAAGCATCCCCAAACAAATTCCCAGCCCCACCAGGCCCAGCCGAGCCAGGTCCAGCCGACCCACGCCGAGCCGACGCCTTCTGAGCCGACTCGGCTTCAGCCAAGCCGGATTTCAACGCTTCATTACTCGGGTCGATTTCCAAACCTTTTTTATACGCGGAAACAGCTTCGTTAAACTGGCGCAAGCCGTGATGAGCCGAGCCGAGCCGAGAGTAACCTTTAGCCCAATCAGGCTTCAGATCGACTGTTTTAACAGCGTCGTTTAAAGCCTCTTTAAACTGGTTTAACGAAGCGTAAGCAGCAGATCTGTTGGAGTAAAGGACGTGGTTTTCAGGCGCGAGGTTGATCGCGTCGGTGAAGTGCTTGATGGCTTCGGTGTAGTTGCCGGAGGAGAAAGCGGCGTTGCCTTTGGCTTTGGCTTCGTCTGCCATTGTGTGTGTTTTTGAAGGTGTGTTTAGTGCGTGTGATTTATTATTGAAAGTGTCGTTTATTGAGAAGAGATGGATAAAGAGAGAGGGATTAGGGTTTATATATAAAGGGAGGTGATGAAAGGTTCTGGATGGTTCTGGGGGTGTAAATAAGGGGGGGATTAATTAAGTATTATTGGTTAAATAAATCGCTAATAACAATTGTTCCCTAATTTGGATTGATTAATTAACTTTTTTCAGTTAAATTGTTTAATTAGTTTACTTTTTTTATCAAAAATCATGCATATGTTTATATAATTTGATTTCATGCGTTTTTATATAACTGGATTATATAATGCAATTCACGTTTTTTATCTGTTATTGTCTACTATCAAAATATCCGCACGTTACGTCCCAAATTGTAACAAGTAATATTTTTTTGATATTTATTTTTTGTGATAATAACTTTCTAAAAGGCAGAAAATTTATTTTACAATAACTTTAAGAGGTGATGTCATAAACTTATTATATATTTTACAACATCAAATTTTCACATTTTAATCATTAATAAGATTTTTTTATTTTAAAACATTGCAAACGTGTTTTATATTTAGCATTAATAACTAGGATTATATCGGTAGAACTTAATTTACTTTCATAATTATATATTTTGAATAATTGATACATACTTTATTATAATATAATAAATAAACAAAAATTAGATTAAAAAATAACTTTTTCAAAGTCTAAGTTATTATAATATAATAAATAAACAAAAATTAGATTGAAAATTAACTTTTTCAAAGTCTAAGGTAGAAGAAAATGTTTGTGTTTGTAAGTATTTCTATAAGTAGATTTTTATCTTTTTGTTTAAATCGAAGGCCCGTTATAGCATTTCAGTCCAAATTGTGGTTGTCAGACAACCTAGTTTTCTCTAATTCAAACAAACCTTAATCCTCCATTACTAATTATCCATCCAATCCTCCATATGTTGTGCGCTCTCTCTTCATTAACATCGATCTTCTACCAACCACTTCCTTATACGTTTTGTCTAATCCACCAATCAACTACATTTATATCTAATTTTTTTATAAGTTTTCCTATTAGATCTACCTTTTTATATACACTTATACAATATTCGTTTTTCGGTTGTACCACTAAATCTATATGAAAAATCAATGTTTGTGTGAGTATTATATAATACATATAGGGAAAGGATCTAGTGATAAGAGAAAATAAAATAAGAATAATGAGAAATATTTATAACCACATATTTCAAATGAAGTTGGAGAAATTCATTGAAAATGCATCTTTTTTTAAGGTGCATCTGAAATGTGTGCTGTAGTTATTTCTTATTCTTCTCATTTTACTTTAATTTCTTATTTGATCTTCACTCTCTACATATGTTGTTTTGGAAAATGATAAATATTCCTACTTCATGTTTCTACAAATCTTCATACCTCTATGATTATAGCTAAGTGTGACAATCAATGAAGGAGATGATTGATGCTAAACCGTCAACTTATATTGATCAAAGAATGATCAACAAAGTCAAAGAGCCTAGACCAATGCTTCCGGGTAATAAAGGGTATCACCAGGTCGTTATGTCCCGACGAGGTGTGGATTGTGCTTTAGCGTACTTGTGATCGGGTGATTATTCACAGAAAAGGGTTGTGATAAGAATTATTTGAGAATTATGAAATTAAATAGCTTAGGAAAGCTATGTGATTGATTACTGGTATTGAGATTAAGAAGATTTGAGCTAAAACCTAAAAACGTACGTTTTAATTAAAAACGTACACAGACGAATGAAACAAAAAGTACAACTGATGGACAGAAAAGGTTACAAATGTAAAATTATTATTTTTACAATCCTAACAATTAAATAAAATTTTAAGAAAAAGAAAAAGTATTTTTACCCTATTTAATTATTAATTATTAATTAATTACTAATTATTTATTAATTAACTAATTAAACTAATTAGATTTATTAAAAATACTAAAAAGACTTAGAAAACTAAGAAAAATTTTACAAATCTAATTAACCATCACAGGAATCCTAAAAAATTATAAAAAGTTTATTTTATGTATTTTTAAACTAATTTACTAATTGTTATTATAATTACTAATTAATTTATAATTAAACTACATATATTATGAAAAATAGAAAATGAACAGTATAAATCCTAGAAAAATTTATAAAAATGTTTTAACTTATATAAAAGCTAGAAAAATTATAAAAACTAGGTTGTTCTTTATAAAATCTAATTATGCTATTTAATTACTTAATATTAATTATTAATTAATTAAACTAAAATTAATTCTAAAAACCACTAAAAGACAAAAGAAAAATCTAGAAAATTTTCTAGAATTATTTTAACCTAAAATAGAATTAATAAAAATATAAAAATGATATATTGCTTATAAATAAGCTAAAAAGAAAATTAAAATGATAATTTCTATTAAATAGAAGCTATCACTATAATTAAAGTTGGTTTTTGGTGTTTTTTTCTTTTTCCAAACTAATTATATACTAAAAACTAAAACTTTTTATGGAAACACTTTTGATGTAACCAAGAAATAAGCACTTGAGAGCTTATTGATCCACACAGTTGACTTTTGTTGACTGAGGATGGAATTAAGCTCAAATGGAACAAGGTGGGGTCCACAATGATTAAAACTGGTTTCTCTGAGTTACATGAACAATATTAAGCAAGATTAACACAAATAAGCAGCTTCAATAAGCTACAAAACACAAATAAGCAGTTTGCTTATTGCATTTCTGAGACAGAATGGGACAGAGTTTTGATGCAAAACTAAGTGGGGTCCACAGGTCAAATGGTCAAACCAATGGTCAATCCTTAATCCCTGGTAGGAGTAGGTTGGGAGAACTCAAGTATGAGGTGTGGGACCCACTGGGTTAACCACAAATGACCACCAAAGATGGTGGGGTGAGTTGAGTCTGCTGAAGCAGGGCATAAGCTTGCCCTGCAGCTGTGTTCCAGGGGCAATTTAGTCCACCCAAAAAATTCACAAAATTATGAAAAATGCATGAATCAATAGATCAACTGGTAGAGTATACACACAAGAATTTTCAAATCCCAAATCACAACACAAAAATCATGAAAATTCACCCCATTTTTGCAAAAATCTGAGATTGCACTTTTGACTTTTTTAGTAAAACTTGCAAGGTTGACTTTGTTGGACTTTGATTGATCTAATCTTACTGAAAATGATATGTTGGGCTATTCTAACATGAAATGAGGCTATAACAATTATTAATGAAAAGATTTGAGTGGGTTTAGAACCCATTGATCCAACAGATGGTCAAATTAAGGGACCTTAACCTTGATTTTGACTTTCTTGCTTAAAAACTACCTAAACAAAGGTTTGGCTGAGCTATATTACTCCTAGTGATGAAGTCTAAGCAGTTCAATACCTACAATAACAACAAATGCAAGGCAACACAGCTTAAGCAAAACACCCCTATTCCAATTGACTTTTGTGATTTTCAAAGTATCTGACTGATTTAGACCATGATTAGCATTCCAATTGTTATATTATGATAATTTAAACTAGTTTAGGTACACAAATACTACTACTAACAGCAGACACTAGGAATTACTTAATATACTATTTAGGCAGTTGAAATGAGATGATGAGCAATAATAGAAACTAATTAACAAGCATGATTTTATTTAATCTAAACTAGCTTTAATACAGTAGAATAACATAAAAAACACTAAAATCAAGTAGAATAACTACCACTATAATAACATTCAATTAATATGAGATATGGCTTACAAATGGCTTCCCAAGCAGTGAACATGAACCAAAAGCCACAAAGAACAACCTACACTCCCCATGGAGTTCTAATTACCCAAGCAATCCAAAATCACCATCCTGCTCTGCTTCCTTCTTCTTTATTTCTTTTTCTTTTTGTGATTTTTTTTATATTTTTATTTATTTATTTCTTATTTCTTTGAAAATGGAACTTAAGACAAGTTTGGTACCCAAAGTGGCTTACAAAAACTCAACTGAAACTAGATGTGAGCTTATGGAATAATAAAGACAGGTTTAAACTATATCTCATTCAAACATAACACTTTAACTAAAATATGAAAAATTGAATTTACATAACAAACTTAGATTTCATTCCTTGAAAAGTTGAGAATTACACTTAATAACATTTAGGATACACTGAGAAGTTAAATAAGACTTGGAATTTTAAAGTTTACAATAATTAGAAAATTGCAAAATAAGCTAAAAAAACTACTACTACCATCTATGCTGCTCCTCTTGCCTTTTTATCCTCACTCCTAGGGTTTCTCTTGACCAACTTGACTTTTCCCACTTAATTCTCAGCCGTAGGATCCTTTTTGAGCAATCCCCACCTTTGAATGACTTTTGGCGCCAATAAAAAAGTCCTCACTGACTTTGGGGTCCTTGGGGGCAATTACAATCAATTAATGATTTTTGTAGGTTTCTGGGAGTTGGGGGGAGCATGGAGTGGGCTTGCTGATGTGGAGGAGGGGGGGAAAGTGTGTTGGAGTGGTATTACAGCTGGGAAAGAGGTGGTGTTTGTTTGTTGACTTGTTTTGTCCAAGGGGGGAAAAGGGACGGGGTGAGTTATTATTTTGAGAAGTGGGCTTGGGGAGTTGGGCTGAGGGAGATGGATGATGGGCTTGGAGTAATAAGGTGGAGTGGGCCTGGTGGATTGGGTGGTTTGGTTTTGTTTGGGTTTGAAAACTATTAAGGGTCCGGTTGGTGTAGTAAATTAGCACAAGGACCATTTTTGCAATTTGACAAAACCAAGGGGCTGAAAATGTAATTTTCCCTATAGTGTCACCAAGGACCATTGTTGCAAAGTTCAATATTCCAAAAACCAAATTTGCAATTTTTTTTTCAAAATTCCCAGGGACTATTTTTGCAAATTTCCAAACTCCAAGGACCAAACATGTAACTTTTCCAAATTTATCACCCAAAGTCCGTTTTTGATAAATTTTGATTTTTTAAGGACTTGGGTTGACTTTTCTTTCAAAATAAATGCATAGAGACTATTTTTGACAAATTTTGAAACTTGGGGGACTGAAACTGCCAATATTGCAAACTTTGATCGTTTTTCGTTTGTTTTTGCTCGTTTTGCATTTAAAACACATAAAACACAATCCCTGGGATAATTTAAGTATTTTGATTACTTTTCGATTGTTTTTGTATATTTTGGCAGTTTAAATACGATAAAAATGATGAGTGTTTGCGCACTCATCAATCCCCCACACTAAACTATTGCTAGTCCCTAGCAATATTTTTGGAAAACTTGATGGATTTTAAACTCTTTACCAAAAGCCATCACTTCTGGAGTAGCCAGGTGTAAGAACTGTGGCACACCTGATAACCGTGTGATTTTGAGCAAACCACCAGCTGTCAACGGATTTGATTTGTCTTTACCAAAAGCCGTTTGCTTCTGGACTAGCCAGCTCTTGATGGAATAGTCAACATCTTGGTGAGCTGATTACCAATTATGGTTTTTCCACGGCCTTTACCACAAGCCATAATCTTGCGGGCTAGCCAACTCATTTACTTTTGAGGATATGAGAAGTTGAGGAACCATACAATTTTTGGGCAAATTGCAAGCAGTAAACGGATTTGAGTTATCTTTACCAAGAGCCGTTTGCTCCTGGATTAGCCAATCCTTTTTGTCGTTTAGACACAGCGGACTGATTACCACAAAAATTTTGAAATAAAGTGAAAAAAATTTGAAAATTTTGGCCAAAAACGGGGTATTTGAAAGTATTTTTGCGATAAAATTCGCTAGAATTTCCCCCCCCCCCCCCCACCCCACACTTAGAAATGAATATTGTCCTCAATATTCAAAGTCCCGGCTATTATGCCGAATCTATGAACGTAAAAAGATAATATTTGAATCTAACTGTGGAAACACCATATTTCACTTTATTTCTACATATATACATTTTTTTTTTTACTTATATACATATATACATTTTTCAAATAGCGGAGGATTGGCCATTCCCCCACACTAGGGTGGTAGAAAGTAGAAAGAAATCAGAGATACGGGTGAAAACCCGTATTGTGCTATTGTTTTTGTTCATCGAGTCGCTAGCTTGACTCGATCCCCGAATTCAATTGTCCTTGGGGAAAGTTTGGAGATCCGGGACAACCATGGATGGTATGTCCTCTCCAAAGTAGTGCTTTAAACGATGTCCATTCACTTTGAAATTAGGACCGTCATTTTGAGATAATTCGACAGTGCCATAAGGATAAACCTTAACGATAGTGAATGGACCAGTCCATCGGGTTTTAAGCTTTCCCGAGAAGATCTTGAGTCTAGAGTTGAAAAGAAGGACTTGATCACCAACGTTAAAAACGCGGTTCTTGATTTTTGAGTCATGAATCTTCTTTGTCTTTTCCTTATAGATCAAAGAGTTCTCGTAAGCTTGATCACGAATTTTGTTTAATTCATTTAGTTGAACTTTTCTATGATCACCCGCAGTTTTGAGGTCGAAATTGGCATGCTTGAGAGCCCAATAGGCTTTATGCTCAAGCTCGATCGGAAGATTGCACGCTTTCCCGTACACAAGTTTGTAAGGCGTACACCCAATGGGTGTTTTGTAAGCCGTACGGAAAGCCCAAAGTGCATCATCTAATTTGTCCGACCACGATGCACGATTTTCGCCTACAGTTCTTTCCAAAATTCTCTTAATTCCTTGATTGGAAACTTCTACTTGTCCACTTGTTTGTGGGTGGTACGCAGTAGAAAGACAGTGAGTTACACCGTACTTTTGCATGACTTTATCAAATTTGTCATTACAGAAGTGCGTACCACGATCACTGATAATAGCACGTGGAGTTCCAAATCGAGCGAAAAGAGCTTTCAAGAATTTTACAACTACTCGGGCATCATTAGTGGGTAAAGCTTTCGCTTCAACCCATTTTGACAAGTAGTCAACAGCCACGAGTATGTATTTGTTGCCATGAGAAGAAGGAAATGGCCCCATAAAGTCGATGCCCTAAACGTCAAAAAATTCACAAACTTGAATTGCATTCTGAGGCATTTCATTCTTTTGTGAAATATTCCCGTGACGTTGACAAGCGTCACAGGATTTGACTAATTCCTGGGCATCCTTGTAAATCGTGGGCCAATAGAAACCGGAGTCAAACACCTTTTTGGCGGTGTAGTTTGGATTGTGGTGGCCCCCCGTGGGACCAGCATGGCAAGCCTTAAGAATTTCAGAGGCTTCTTGGCCATAAACACACCGCCGGATGACTTGATCCGCACATATTTTGAACAAGTAGGGGCCGTCCCAGAAATAATGTTTTACGTCTTTGAAGAATTTATTTTTCTGTTGGGACGACATCCCTTTCACCACAAAGTTACCCACAAGGTAGTTTGCGAAGTCGGCAAACCACGGGGTAATAGAATCTCCACGAAAGGTAACCGCATTGAGTGTCTCGAGAGGGAACGTTTCATTAATTTCTTTCCTCTCGAAGACATCTTGGTGGGGGTTTTCCAATCGGGAGAGATGATCAGCAGCTAGGTTCTCAGCTCCTTTTTTATCATGAATAATGATATCAAATTCCTGTAGGAGGAGAACCCAACGAAGAAGTCTCGGCTTTGCATCTTGTTTTACAAAAAGGTACTTCAAAGCCGAGTGATTCGTATACACTATGCTTTTGGTCAGTATCAAGTATGGCCGGAATTTTTCAAAAGCATACACCACAGCTAATAATTCTTTTTCGGTGGTGGTGTAATGGCTTTGAGCCTCGGTCATAGTTTTGTTGTCATAGTGTATAGGCTGAAAATGTTTTGTTTTGCGTTGCCCCAAGACTGCCCCTATAGCATAATCACTAGCATCACACATGAGCTCAAAGGGCAAGTCCCAATCGGGGGCAACAAGAATCGGTGCCTCGGTAAGCTTTTTATTAAGTGTTTCAAAAGCTTCGATGCACTCGGGGGAGAAGATAAAAGGAGCATCCTTTTCGAGGAGATGGGTCATAGGCCGGGCGATTTTAGAAAAATCTTGAATAAACCTACGATAGAAACCGACGTGACCCAAAAAGCTCCTAACACCTTTCACAGTTGTGGGATGAGGTAATTTTGCAATGACATCCACTTTGGCTTTGTCAACCTCAATCCCGTTCTTTGAAATTTTATGGCCGAGGACAATGCCCTCTTTGACCATAAAGTGACTCTTCTCCCAATTTAGACATAACTTTGTGTCTTCACAACGTTTTAGCATGTCGTCTAAATGGGAGAGGCATGATTGAAACGAATCCCCAATGACCGAAAAATCGTCCATGAAGACCTCCATAGTTTTCCCGATCATGTCGGAAAATATGGACATCATACATCTCTGAAACGTGCCCGGAGCATTACATAAGCCAAATGGCATACGTTTATAAGTAAAAGTTCCGTAGGGGCACGTGAACGTGGTCTTTTCCTGATCTTGCGGATCAATGGGAATCTGAAAGTAACCCGAGAAACCATCGAGGAAGCAATAATACTCATTCCCCGCTAATCTCTCGAGCATCTGATCCATAAAGGGCAGAGGAAAATGATCTTTACGGGTAGCATCATTTAACTTGCGATAGTCAATGCAGACACGCCATCTCGTAACCAAACGAGTTGGAATTAACTCATTTTCCTCGTTTGTGACAACAGTAATGCCACCCTTTTTTGGAACACAATGAATTGGGCTGACCCAAGGAGTGTCCGAGATAGGGTAAATCAATCCGGCATCAAGAAGTTTTAAAACCTCTTGTTTGATAACCTCGTGAATTTTTGGATTCACCCTTCTTTGTTGTTGGACTGCATGTTTGAAGTCGTCCTCCATTAAAATCTTGTGAGTACAAAATTCAGGTTCAATGCCCTTGATGTCGGAGAGTCGCCAAGCAATTGCTTGTTTATGAGACTTCAAAACCTTTATGAGAGCAGCCTTTTCCTCAACACTTAAGTCTTTAGCAATTATGACGGGTAATTTATCATCACCCTCCAGAAATGCATATTCAAGATGAGGCGGCAAGTTCTTAAGTTCAACCTCAGGGAAGTCATCAGTTTTCTCAACATTTTTTACCTCCTCTTTATGAAGTGTTTGTGGTAGAACAGGAAGAGGAGAGGGATCTTCGTTTAATAATTTCTCAAGTAAGAGAATATCCCTCTCGGGGTCAATCTCTTGGCTATCGATTCTATCGGGAATCGAATCACTTTTGATAAAGGCCTCAATTTCTTCTAAGATGAAGTCACTTCCCTCAAAGGGAGTGAGGGAAGGAGAAGAATTGGCTATGATGGGATGAGAAGATTGAGTGAGGTTTTCACTCGAAGAATCATCAATGAAACCTAAAATCTCTTGAGCATACTCCTCAGCAGCCACATCGATGACATCAATTTGATTCACCGATTCACAGTCATAATTGGAGGAGTATCTCAAAGTTTGATTTAGGTTGAAGGTGACAGCTTCCGATCCAACACGCAATGTGATCTCATGCTCAAATACATCGATAAGAGCTCGCCCAGTTCTAAGAAATCCCCTTCCAACAATGAGAGGGACCCTCGAATCGGCATCAAAGTCAACAATCATAAAATCTGCCGGAAAATGGAACTTCCCCACTTTAACGAATACGTCCTCGGCAATGCCAGTGGGACGAGAAATCGAACGATCGGCAAGCTCTAAAGTCATGCACGTGGGGGTAAGTTCGGGAAGAGAGAGTTTCTTCCACACAGAATATGGCATCAGGTTAATGCTAGCACATAGATCGGCCAAGGCGAAGCATTCAACCATACCCGGGAAAGTACAAGGAATTAGAAATTTCCCGGGGTCTCCAAGCTTTTCAGGAAGCTTTTTCAAAAGAACTGCAGAGCAGTTCTCATTCAGAAGAGTTCTTGCCATCTCAAAGAGTTTCTCTTTATTACTCAACAGATTTTTGATTGTCGATGCAAACTTGGGTATCAAGAGAATAGCATCCGCGAAGCTGATATCAAAATGCAAATCTTGGAAGATTTGGAAAAATTTATCCATTTGGTGATTAGCTTTTTCACGGAGCTTTTGTTCACTGAGACGTGATGGATAGGGAATAGAAGTTTTGGATTTAGGGTTGTCCACTGGAGTTTCTGGTGGATCAAAGACAACTCCAGGCTTACATCTGGTTTCAGGAATAACCTGAGGTTGGACGTGTGATGTACTTCGTGGGCTAGGAGTTTGCACCTTGTCCTTTGTCACCTCAGGTTCACAATCCACTACCTTTGGAGGGGAGGAAGAAGAGGTAGTAGGAATCGCGGGTTCATCATATGAAGCACCACTTCGTGTTGTGATCGCCTTAGCATCGCCCCTCGGGTTAGCGATCGTGTTGCTCGGTAAAGTAGTACCTGAGCCCGAGGGTCGATCATTTAAAGACTTCTTGATGTCAGAAATCTGGCCGACCAGCAACTTGTTCAACTCTTCTTGGGACTTCATGAATTGTTTCAACAACTCGTCAGATGAAGGCCCGGTTGGAACAATGGCTTGATTCGGATTAGGAATATTTGGAGCTCGATTGTTCGGATTGGGACCTTGATTTTGAAAATTACCTTGATGAGGGTTGTTGTTTCCATGAAAATATCCCGGATTGAAATTACCCTGACCTTGGTTCCAATTAAAGTTTCCTTGATTTTGATGTTGGAAACCTTGATTTTGGTTGTGAAAACTGTGACCCTGATTGAAGTTACCTTGGTTTTGAAAACCTTGGTTCACTCTATTTTGATTTTGGCCACGGTTTTGGACATTTTGGTTTTGATTAAAACCAGGAGGTCCAGGATAATGATGATGAGGACGATAGCTAGGGTCCATAGGAGGGCGATATTGATTGCCTCATTGATTTTGGGACCCGGCTACATCATGAGCTTCATATGGAGTACCATCAGTAGCTGTGCAATTGTAGTAGGCATGCGGCCCACCACAAGTCACACAGACTTCCACTTTTTTAACCTCAGCAGGGGGAGGATGTTGTGGAAATGAAACTTTCTTTGTTTGGGCGAGAACCAAAGCTTGGATCGCTTCAGTGAGCTTGTCAATCTTAGCATCCGTGCTAGATTGATCCACAGAAGATGAAGTAGAAGGTCCCGCATTGATTTGAGAAACAATCGGTTTGCTTCGTGTAGAGCGGACCTTGGACTTGTTTTCTATGATTTGCAAAGCTTCTTTTGTGGTTCTACTCAAGAAATTACCTCCCGCGGAGGCGTTGAGAGAATCCTGATCAGCTTGGCTCACGCCATTGTAAAAAGTATCGAGTTGCATCAACTCAGAGAAACCATGATGTGGACACTTGCGAAGTAATTCTTTGAAACGATTCCACGCTTCACCAAAAGATTCATCATATTTTTAAGTGAACTTGGTGATTTCGTTCTTAAGACTCGTGGTCTTGGAAGGTGGGAAGAATTCATTCACAAATTTTTTGACAAGATCTTCCCATGTCTGAATAGATCGAGGAGGTTGTTTTTCAAGCCAAATCCGGGCTTGTCCCTCCAGGGAGAATGGGAAGAGAAGAAGTTTAATTGCTTCACAAGGGACATTCTTGTACTTGATGGTCGAAGTGATTTTATTGAACCATCGAATGTGAGCATGAGGATCGTCCCTCTCAAAACCGTAAAATTGACTTGAGGTTACAAGATTGAGTAACCCGGTTTTGAGCTCAAAATTATCAGCCACGATGGCTGGAACAACAATGGCATCTCCGTAACCCTCGATGGGTGCTTGGAGAAGCTCACACATGGGGCGGTCTTCCGCCATGGTGACAGTGGGTGTGGCAACAGTACGGATCTCAGATCCGACTATTGGTGCTGAACGTCTACGAGGTCTTCGAGGTTTCCGAACAAGCTCACGTAATGGGCTCGTGGACCTTGAAGAACGAGTGCGCATGCACTAGAGATAAAACCAATCAAAACAAAATCGAGGCAAATCAACAGTGAACTTAAACCAATAATCACAAGCAAGTGACTTCTTTAATAAAGGTACACCACTCACAGGGATACAAAAGCAAGTTTTTATCTTTCGTTTGGGAACTTATTATGTTCACACCCCCAGTTGGTAGGTGTTCTGTCTTGGTTTGCGACGGTTGGTTTTTATGTATTATTATTATTCACAAGAAAAGATGGATGTTTTTGTGTTTTGTGTATGGGTTTAAAAACTTTTGGAAAATATTTTTGGTATCGTTTCGTTTACCAAAATCGTTTCTCTTTAAAAATCACCTTAAAAGAAAACCGATTCAGAAAATGTTACGATCTGTTTTGTTGTTTTTAATTTTTTTTTTGATGTTTTAACACTTTAGGAAAAGTGTTAATGACTTTTTTGTGTTTTAATTTCAAAATTTACAAAAGTGATGGTATTTTTACAGTGAATAAGGTGAAATAACACTAATCTCAATTGACGCTATAGAAACGCGCACACCTCCCCGGCAGCGGCGCCAAAAATTGATTGATGCTAAACCGTCAACTTATATTGACCAAAGAATGATTAACAAAGTCAAAGAGCCTAGACCAATGCTTCCGGGTAATAAAGGGTATCACCAGGTCGTTATGTCCCGACGAGGTGTGGATTGTGCTTTAGCGTACTTGTGATCGGGTGATTATTCATAGAAAAGGGTTGTGATAAGAATTATTTGAGAATTATGAAATTAAATAGCTTAGGAAAGCTATGTGATTGATTACTGGTATTGAGATTAAGAAGATTTGAGCTAAAACCTAAAAACGTACGTTTTAATTAAAAACGTACACAGACGAACGAAACAAAAAGTACAACTGATGGACAGAAAAGGTTACAAATGTAAAATTATTATTTTTACAATCCTAACAATTAAAGAAAATTTTAAGAAAAAGAAAAAGTATTTTTACCATATTTAATTATTAATTATTAATTAATTACTAATTATTTATTAATTAACAAATTAAACTAATTAGATTTATTAAAAATACTAAAAAGACTTAGAAAATTAAGAAAAATTTTACAAATCTAATTATCCATCATAGGAATCCTAAAAAATTATAAAAAGTTTATTTTATGTATTTTTAAACTAATTTACTAATTGTTATTATAATTACAAATTAATTTCTAATTAAACTAATTATATTATGAAAAATAGAAAATGAACAGTATAAATCCTAGAAAAATTTATAAAAATGTTTTAACTTATATAAAAGCTAGAAAAATTATAAAAACTAGGTTGTTCTTTATAAAATCTAATTATGCTATTTAATTACTTAATATTAATTATTAATTAATTAAACTAAAATTAATTCTAAAAACCACTAAAAGACAGAAGAAAAATCTGGAAAAATTTCTAGAATTATTTTAACCTAAAAGAGAATTAATAAAAATATAAAAATGATATATTGCTTATAAATAAGCTAAAAAGAAAATTAAAATGATAATTTCTATTAAATAGAAGCTATCACTATAATTAAAGTTGGTTTTTGGTGTTTTTTTCTTTTTACAAACTAATTATATACTAAAAACTAAAACTTTTTATGAAAACACTTTTGATGTAACTAAGAAATAAGCACTTGAGAGCTTATTGATCTACACAGTTGACTTTTGTTGACTGAGGATGGAATTAAGCTCAAATGGAACAAGGTGGGGTCCACAATGATTAAAACTGGTTTCTCTGAGTTACATGAACAATATTAAGCAAGATTAACACAAATAAGCAGCTTCAATAAGCTACAAAACACAAATAAGCAGTTTGCTTATTGCATTTCTGAGACAGAATGGGACAGAGTTTTGATGCAAAACTAAGTGGGGTCCACAGGTCAAATGGTCAAACCAATGGTCAATCCTTAATCCCTGGTAGGAGGGGGGTTGGGAGAACTCAAGTATGAGGTGTGGGACCCACTAGGTTAACCACAAATGACCACCAAAGATGGTGGGGTGAGTTGAGTCTGCTGAAGCAGGGCACAAGCTTGCCCTGCAGCTGTGTTCCAGGGGCAATTTAGTCCACCCAAAAAATTCACAAAATTATGAAAAATGCATGAATCAATAGATCAACTGGTAAAGTATACACAAAAGAATTTTCAAATCCCAAATCACAACATAAAAATCATGAAAATTCACCCCATTTTTGCAAAAATCTGAGATTGCACTTTTGACTTTTTTAGTAAAACTTGCAAGGTTGACTTTGTTGGACTTTGATTGATCTAATCTTACTGAAAATGATATGTTGGGCTATTCTAACATGAAATGAGGCTATAACAATTATTAATGAAAAGATTTGAGTGGGTTTAGAACCCACTGATCCAACAGATGGTCAAATTAAGGGACCTTAACCTTGATTTTGACTTTCTTGCTTAAAAACTACCTAAACAAAGGTTTGGCTGAGCTATATTACTCCTAGTGATGAAGTCTAAGCAGTCCAATACCTACAATAACAACAAATGCAAGGCAACACAACTTAAGCAAAACACCCCTAATCCAATTGACTTTTTTGATTTTCAAAGTATCTGACTGATTTAGACCATGATTAGCATTCCAATTGTTATATTATGATAATTTAAACTAGTTTAGGTACACAAATACTACTACTAACAGCAGACACTAGGAATTACTTAATATGCTATTTAGGCAGTTGAAATGAGATGATGAGCAATAATAGAAACTACTCCCTCCGTCCCATTTAAAGTGTCCACAATGGAATCTTTGCATGTCCCATTTAAAGTGTCCACTTGTACCTTCCAACCAATAAAATGAGAATTTAGTGGGTAAAAGTAATATTTGATTAGTGGAGAGTTTAGTTAGTGGAATCTTCTAAAACTTTGTGCATTATGAAAGTGGACACTTTAAATGGGACGGAGGTAGTAATTAACAAGCATGATTTTATTTAATCTAAACTAGCTTTAATACAGTAGAATAACATAAAAAACACTGAAATCAAGTAGAATAACTACCACTATAATAACATTCAATTAATATGAGATATGGCTTACAAATGGCTTCCCAAGCAGTGAACATGAACCAAAAGCCACAAAGAACAACCTACACTCCCCATGGAGTTCTAATTACCCAAGCAATCCAAAATCACCATCCTGCTCTGCTTCCTTCTTCTTTCTTTCTTTTTCTTTTTGTGATTTTTTTTTATAATTTTATTTATTTGTTTCTTATTTCTTTGAAAATGGAACTTAAGACAAGTTTGGTACCCAAAGTGGCTTACAAAAACTCAACTGAAACTAGATGTGTGCTTATGGAATAATAAAGACAGGTTTTAACTATATCTCATTCAAACATAACACTTTAACTAAAATATGAAAAATTGAATTTACATAACAAACTTAGATTTCATTCCTTGAAAAGTTGAGAATTACACTTAATAACATTTAGGATACACTGAGAAGTTAAATAAGACTTGGAATTTTAAAGTTTACAATAATTAGAAAATTGCAAAATAAGCTAAAAAACTACTACTACCATCTCTGCTGCTCCTCTTGCCTTTTTATCCTCACTCCTAGGGTTTCTCTTGACCAACTTGACTTTTCCCACTTAATTCTCAGCCGTAGGATCCTTTTTGAGCAATCCCCACCTTTGAATGACTTTTGGCGCCAATAAAAAAGTCCTCACTGACTTTGGGTTCCTTGGGGGCAATTACAATCAATTAATGATTTTTGTAGGTTTCTGGGAGTTGGGGGGAGCATGGAGTGGGCTTGCTGATGTGGAGGAGGGGGGGGGGAAGTGTGTTGGAGTGGTATTACAGCTGGGAAGGAGATGGTGTTTGTTTGTTGACTTGTTTTGACCAAGGGGGGAAAAGGGACGGGGTGAGTTATTATTTTGAGAAGTGGGCTTGGTGAGCTGGGCTGAGGGAGATGGATGATGGGCTTGGAGTAATAAGGTGGAGTGGGCCTGGTGGATTGGGTGGTTTGGTTTTGTTTGGGTTTGAAAACTATTAAGGGTCCGGTTGGTGTAGTAAATTAGCACAAGGACCATTTTTGCAATTTAACAAAACCAAGGGGCTGAAAATGTAATTTTCCCCATAGTGTCACCAAGGACCATTGTTGCAAAGTTCAATATTCCAAAAACCAAATTTGCAATTTTTTTTTATTTTCAAAATTCCCAGGGACTATTTTTGCAAATTTCCAAACTCCAGGGACCAAACATGTAACTTTTCCAAATTTATCACCCAAAGTCCGTTTTTGATAACTTTTGATTTTTTAAGGACTTGGGTTGACTTTTCTTTCAAAATAAATGCATAGGGACTATTTTTGACAAATTTTGAAACTTGGGGGACTGAAACTGCCAATATTGCAAACTTTGATCGTTTTTCGTTTGTTTTTGCTCGTTTTGCATTTAAAACACATAAAACACAATCCCTGGGATAATTTAAGTATTTTGATTACTTTTCGATTGTTTTTGTATGTTTTGGCAGTTTAAATACGATAAAAATGATGAGTGTTTGCGCACTCATCAGGAGATTAAGAGAGATAAATAGTGGATTACATTGTCAAATTTTATGTGGAGTCGGAGGAAATTGCAGGAATGTATAGCATTGATCATTGTTTTCTATTGTGTGGTACTTTGTTTGATTTGTACGATAACCTTCATTAGTTGTACTTTTAATTGAAAGTGTGTTTTATGGATTATATTAATTGTAGGTGTTGATTAATCAATATATTTGTGTTTTAGAGCATAACTTTCTGAAAGGCGAAAAATTTATTTTGCGATAACTTTAAGAGATGATGTCATAAACTTATTATATATTTTACAGCATGTAAATTTAACATTCTAATCACTAAATAAGATTTTTTTTTTTTTTTTTTTTTTTTTTTTTTTTTTTTTTTTTTTTTTAAACATTGCAAGCATGTTTTATATTTAGCATTTAACTAGGATTATATCAGTAGAACTTAATTTACTTTCGTAATTATATATTACGAATAATTGATACATACTTTATTATAATATAATAAATAAACAAAAATTAGATTGAAATTTAACTTTTTCAAAGTCTAAGATAGAAGAAAACGTTTGTTTTTGTGAGTATTTCTATAAGTAGATTTTATCTTTTTATTTAAATCGAGGGCCCGTTATAACATTTTAGTCCAAATTGTATTTGTCAAACAACCTATTTTTCTCTAATTCAAACAAACCTAAATCCTCCATCACTAATTATCCATCCAATCCTCCATATGTTGTGCGCTCTCTCTTCATTAACATCGATCTTCTACCAACCACTTCCTTATACGATTTGTCTAATCCACCAATCAACTACATTTATATCTAATTTTTTTTTAAGTTTTCCTATTAGATCTACCTTTTTATATACACCTATACAGTATGTGTTTTTCAGTTGTATCACTAAATCTATATGAAAAATCAATGTTTGTGTGAGTATTACATTCATTAGTTGTACTTTTAATTGAAAATGTGTTTTATGGATTATATTAATTGTAGGTGTCGATCAATCAATATACTACGTATTTGTGTCTTAGAGCATAATTTAGTTGTATACTTGAATTAATTGTTTAAAATCTAAGTAGGTGTAATGGTTGTAACATATGTTGGATGATAGGTAAACCCTTATGGCTAAACTTTATTAATCATAGACTATTTATAGAGTACATATGACAAATGATAGTAAAATCCTAATGGACGCAACCCATAAGACGGGCTTAGGCCAACTACGCTATCACCTAATCTCTCCCATAGTCCGAGCAGCAAAATCGTGAAAGCTCGGACTGGAGCAGAAAACAAAATAAAACAATAAAGCAATAACTAGTTGTTTGATGAAGACATCCAACAGCAAGTGAAGATTGATCATGAAAACAGAAAGTCACGAACCGATAAACCTGGAGAAACCAAAATAACTTGGATTGTGGATAACACAAAGTATCCCTTTTTTCATACGGGATAACCCAAAGTATCCCTTTTTGCGGATAACCCAAAGTATCCTTTGTTTCATACGGGATAAACCAATGTATCCCGGACTAGGATAAACCAAGTATCCTACCAGAGAATAAACCATTGTATTCTCCACTTTGGTTATTCAAGGAACAACAGGTTCGGTTATGGATCTTTAAGGTGTTGAACCGACTGAATAAAAAATAATTAGGTTTAACGAAGTGTAAGCAGCAGATCTGTTGAAGTAAAGGACGTGGCTGTCAGGCGTGAGGCTGATCGTGTCGGTGAAGTGACTGATGGCATCGGTGTAGATGTCGGAGGAGAAAGCGGTGTTGCCTTTGGCTTTGGCTTCTTCTGCTATTGTGTGTGTGCGTGCGTTTTTTTGAAGGTGTGTTTAGTGCGTGTGATTATATTATTGCCTTCTTTTCGGAAGATAAAGAGAGTGGGATTAGGGTTTATATATAAAGGGAGAAAGGATGGTGATGAAAGGTTCTGGATTGTTCGGGGGGTGTAAATAAGGGATTAAATACGGAGTAACAATATTCAATCTTGATCGCTTGAATAATAATAAAATTATAAACGTTGTATCCCGTGATGTATAAGAGCACAAGGTGCAGTGAGCAACCTCCCTTCGTCACTTGGAGCCCACGGGGTGCCACGTCACTTTAACAAACCCCCACAATTAAACACTCCCCCCCCCCCCCCCCCAACCAACAACTAACCTCAACATATTCATTTAGGACCAACCACTTACAACTTTATTTTTTCATTCAAATTTCCAAATAAACTAAAACCATTTTATTCAAATAAAAATATAAATAACACTTTTTATAAATAAGTTTAAAAAAAATAATAATAATAAAAACTTAACTAAAAAAAAATAAAAACACTTAATCCACATTCAACCCAATTCAAAGCCCATTTCATTAGTAATCAACAGCCCACTTCCAAAAAAAATAATAAAAAAATAAAATAAAAAAGAGGTAATTATTAATTTGGTACAAAATATTTTTTTGGATCCCCATCATGGTTACTTTTAAACTCAATCTCCAAGATGGTCATGTGCGACTAATCAACTTCGCAGCTCCAGCTAAAACGCGACACGTGTCCATATGCTAGGGCCCACATTAACTTTCACAGTTACTCAACCGGCGACTACTCAACCGACGGCGATTTGACTAGACAACTTTAATGAAAAGGTAACAAAAACATACTTTTTTGATTTCTTTTGATTTGCTTTTTTCTTTTTCTTTTTTTTATGTTTTGATTTGTTAAGATTGGCTTGTTTCTTTAATTCATGTGTTTATGTAATCTATTTAATTTTGGCTGAGTAGGCAACTTTATTAAATAAGATCGAAAATAGTAATTCCTATAGCTAAAAACGTACAATAAATTTGATTAACAATAAAAATACATACGAGGTTTTTTGGTAGCTTGTTCAAAATTACCATTTAAATGATATTATGGTTTGATTTGGTTGATAACTCATCTACGATGACAATTAAGTTAGTATTTGTTATTATATATCAAATGGCATCTAAGTCTACATCTATTACATTGTTAAAAGATACTTCTACAAAGAAACAAGCAATCTCAAGAAATCAAAACATATATTTAAAAAAAAAAAAAATGTATGTTTTTGTTACCTTTCCAATAAAATTGCCTTGTCAATTTGCTGTCGGTTGAGTAGTCGCCGGTGAGTAATTGTGGAAGTTAATGTGGGCCTCAACATATGAACACGTGTCGCGTTTTGGGTGGAGCTGCGAAGTTGAGTAGTCGGGCATGACCATTTTAGAGATTGAGCTTAAAAGTGACAATGGTGGGAACAAAAAAAAAATTTTGTACCAAATTAATACTTACCTCAATAAAAAAGGATAAAAACCTGCTGCTACGTATCACCTTCACACACACACACTTAAACACAAAAACACAAATTGATTATAGATCGGCAAAATAAAAGAAAAAAGAAAATAAATCTAACAAAAGTACAATTCATATACTCGTCGTGCAGACGAGTAAGCTCAAAGTGGCGAGATTAGTTAAGGGGGTGGGGGTGCAGTGGCGAGGTACAACGAGCATCCACGGTGGACCGGCGAAGGGGCTTGACGAGCTGCACCTCCCGCTCTAATGATGGCTAAAAGCTACTTTTCATGTCTTAATTTTAAACGTACTAGTTTTTATCAATCTTTTGAAAACCGGGTTTGAAATCGACCCGATTGAGTCATCGGACACCAACCTGATTTTCAATTTATTATTTTTTCAAATGGGTCAACCCGGGTTTTTATTAAAAAATTTTGAAAAAATGAAACCCGGCCATGTTTCGAAAACCGGGTTGACCCGGGTCACCCAAAACCCGACGGGTATAACCGGTTAACCCGTTTTAGAAACCCTGGTTTTTTTAACCTGTTTTTTTTGCCGGAACCGGTCGAACCGGTTAACCCGACCGGGTCAACCTGGGTTTCAAAACGCTGATTTTTAGTATAAGCTATTATTAAATAAGTGTCCTTATTTATATTACAACCAATAAAAAAAGAATTTAAAATGTGAAAGGAAATTTTATTGATGAATAATGTAATTAAAATTTTCAAAACTATATGCTTTACATAACTGAATATTTATTAATTTATCTGAGACTAAATGACTAACAACTAATGGCATCCATAATGATAAATCTTTTCAAAAAGATTATAAGTTTGTCATAGTAATTTTTTTTTATTTATATATCTTATTTTATAAATATATCTACTTTATACATGAAGTTCTTAAAACTTTATAATTCATATAATTCAAATGCATCTAATTATAAAAAAAAAAAAAAAAAAAAAAATTCAAGATTTAGAAGTTTTCAATTTCATATTGACATAAAAGAAAAACGGACTATGAATGATATAAAAAAGGGTTTGTACTATACACAAAACCCGAACCTCTTATATACACACCTCTTTATGCATAATTGGGTTGTACTGTGTGCATAGCAGTGTTGTACTGTGTGCATAACGGTTTGTCATATATCCTATATGAGGTGTTGCTACAGGAACTTCTTATAAAAAAAGGAGGTGATTGGCACACTCTCAAATCTTATTGGGACACTCCATTGTACAAGTAGTTAAAGCAGGCCATACTTTATGTACAACTATTTATTGCAACCAGTGGAGTGTCCCAATAAATTTTGAGAGTGTGCGAATCATTTCCCTATAAAAAATAAAGCTTTACATAAATTTTAAAGTTTTTCTTAATAGAAATAAAAAATAAAGCTTTACATAAATTTTAAAGTTTTTCTTAAACTTTCTATTATAGATGCTATAAGTTAAGAAGACTACCAAGACTTTTCTTGAACAAGTGAGTGGCAAAGTAAGTCAACACACTTCTAACAGGGGTACAAATAGCCAAATACTTTTCTTCAGCATCCAGCAACTTCCATTAAACCAAGCAACACACAAAGGCCTCAAGTCAACTAATGGAACCCACCGTATGGCCAATTTCGGTAAAATTCAAAGCCCAGCTTTAATGTACGGCTTTCAATTATTTAAATTGAGTAGTGCCCGTTTGTAGATGGTTTATATTAGGATTTAAATTTGAATGAATAGCTGTAGGTTTGGATTTGAGAGAGGAAAATATAATTAAATAATATATTATTTATATTTTAAATGAGTATAAATTTAAAAATATTACTACATTCGTCCTAAAATTATAGTCCCCTTTTGACTTTTTCGGTCTTTCTTTCTCAACTTTGACTTTAAATATTTTTGTTTGTGTTATACAATAGTTGATGAAAATTATATCAATGAAAAATACATTTAAAACTTAATCCATTCATATATTTTGCATCAAGTATTATGTAATACAAACAAAAATATTTAAGGTCAAAGTTGAAAAATAAAGACCGAAAAAGTCAAAAGGGGACTATAATTTTAAGACGGAAGGAGTACTTTTTTAAAAATAGATAAAAAAAATTATTAGTGAAAGATAATAAAAAATAGCCCACATAAAAGTAAAAGAAAAGGTAAAAGTACAGGGAGTGGTAAAGAATTCTACACACCCTCATACTTGATATTCATCCCTAATTATAGGGGCCATTCACACATACCAAACACTTGATTTTTAATATCAGTCCAAACTATTTTGAAAGAACCCCAACCAAACAAACCCTTAATTATTTATGAGGTCATTCAAACAGGTATATTTAAAAGGGTTAACGATTTTGCACACCTTAAAATAGTTCATCCGTCTTAAAATATAAGTTCAATTTTACTTTCTGAATCTAATTTTGACTTTATATATTTTTGTTTGTATTATAACACTTGATAAAAATTATACCAAATGAAAATACATTTAAAATACAATACATTTATATATTTTGCATCAATTATTATATAAGGGAAAATTGTCCAAAAATACATCTAACTTACCACCTTTTACTATTGTATGCTATGAACTTTTTTTTCCTATTGTATACACGAACTTTCTTAATCTTCCTATTGTATACACGAACTTTCTTAATCTTCTTATTGTATACATGAATCTGACGTGGCATGGAGTTAATTAGATAAATTTACACGAATCGTCCCTGTGGCTCAAAACAATTACACCATTCGTCCTTGAAACAATTAAATAAAAGGTCCATGTACCTCAAGAGTTAAAATATTTGCATCGTTAGTCCTCATTGAGTTAAAATATTTGCATCGTTAGTCCTCATTGACCATTGAGTTAAAATATTTGCATCGTTAGTTCTCATTGAGTTAAAATATTTGCATCGGTAGCCTCACTGCCACCCACCGCCACTACTGCCGCCACCTACCACCACCACCGCCGCCCACTACCGCCACCCACCACCACCACCACCGCCCACCACCGCCACCTACCAACACCCACCGCCACCACCCACCACCTCCACCCACCACCTACCAAACCACCACCGCCACCCACCACTACCACCCCTACTACCGCCACCCACCACCACCACCGCCACCTACCAACACCCACCGCCACCACCTACCACCTCCACCCACCACCGCCTCTGCCACCCACCACCTACACCCATCACCACCCACCACTAACGCCACCACCACCACCACCACCGCCACCCACCACCACCGCCCACCACCGCCACCACCACCCATCGCCACCGCCCACCACCGCCACTACCCACCGCCACCCACCAATACCCACCGCCACCACCACGCGTATAAAATCATGTATAAAAACTTGGAGATGGGTGGTGGTGGCAGTGGCGGCGATGGGTGGTGGCGGCGGTGGTGGTGGTGGCGGTAGGTGTTGGTAGGTGGCGGTGGGTGGTGGTGGTGGGCGGTGGTGGTGGGCGATGGTGGTGGTGGCGGTGGGTGGTGGTGGCGGTAGTGGTGGGTGGTGGTGGGTGTGGATGGTGGGTGGCAGAGGTGGTGGCGGTGGTGGGTGGAGGTGGTGGGTGGTGGCGGTGGTGGGCGGTGGTGGTGGTAGTGGGGGTGGTGCTGGTGGGTGGCGGGTGGCGGTGGTGGCCGGTGGTGGTTTGGTAAGTGGTGGGTGGTGGCGGTGGGTGTTGGTAGGTGGCGGTGGTGGTGGTGGCGATGGTGGGCGGTGGTGGTGGGTGGCAGCGGTAGTGGCGGTGGGTGGCAGTGAGGACTAACGATGCAAATATTTTAACTCAATGAGTACTAACGATGCAAATATTTTAACTCAATAGTCAATGAGGACTAACGATACAAATATTTTAACTCAATGAGGACTAACGATGCAAATATTTTAACTCTTGCGCTACAGGGACCTTTTATGTAATTGTTTCAAGGACGAATAGTGTAATTGTTTTGAGCCACATGGACGATTCGTGTAAATTTATGTAATTAACTCCATGTCACGTCAGATTCATGTATACAATAGGAATATTAAGAAAGTTCATGTATACAATAGAAAGATTAAGAAAGTTCGTATATACAATAGGAAAAAAAAGTTCATAGCATACAATAGTAAAAAGTGGTAAGTTGAATGTATTTTTGGACAATTTTCCCATTATATAATACAAAAAAAAAATATTCAAGGTTAAAGTTCGATTAAAAAAAGTCAAATTGGACTTATATTTTAGACGGTGAGAGTATTATTTGTACACTCAAAGTACAAGCAATTAGGTAGAATATTTAATATTATACAAGTATTTAATGCAAAAATAAAGTGTCTAAATCAATCATCAAAGTGTGCAAACCAATTCTCATTTAAAAGTAAAAACCTGGAGCGTCCATATAAGATTTTGAGAGTTATTTTACCTCCAAACCAGTTTTAAACCGGAGCATACACGTGATTATTAAATGAGAGTTTTTTAAGGGTCTTCTCGAATAATAATAATAATAATAATAATAATAATAATAATAATAATAATAATTACAATAGAATGTAGCTGAAATACTATATTAACTTCAAGCAACCACTTGAACAACTACTGTGACATGCTACAAAACGACCATACTAATCTCCCCACTATATAAAACAAGGTTGGGATTTGGCAAGTCAACCCTCCAAAAATCCTTAAAACTCGCCACCTGGCATTTAATTTGATCTAGCGGTCGATAATGCTTTAACACCCTAAAAATCCGCCTCCTACCTCATTTACCTCAAAACTCATTTGCCCCAAATCAGTTATACCAAAACAATTTCATAACCGAAATCATTAAACCCTAAATCAATTTCGCTCCACTCCCTCATTTACCCCAAAATTGATTTGCCCCAAATCATTTATAGCAAATAAAATTCATAACCGATACATTAAACCCTAAATCAATTCATCCCCAATATCATTTATCATGATCAATTCATCCCAAAAAAAATTCATAACCGAAACATTTAACCCTAAATAGGTTTACAACAAATCAGTTTAACCTAAATCAATTCATCACCAATCACATTAAATGTCAAATAAATCAATCAGGATGATAATCGATTAGAACAATTTGGGGCAAATCAGTTTATATTAATTTTTGCAGCTTTTGAATGAAATCAAATAATTATTTGATTTCATATTCACGTATCTGAATCTTTGATTCAATCAGGTATACTCTTAGTTTCATCATATTTTCTTTTACTTACAATAATTTATAAAATGGTTTTAGTTTTGTTGTTGTTTTTTATGATTATTTTTGAATAATTTATTAGGTTTGTAGTTTCATCTAATGTTTGGATTTTTAGATAACCTTATTTTGAATGGATTATTTTTCCTGAAATTTATTCAAATCAATAGGAAGAGTACTGAAGTATGAAATGGTTTGACTTTCTCTGATAGACTCCAAGATGATTTTTAATGAATGTTAATTTATTTTATGTGTTATTTATGGAATCAACTTTAGTCACGATATTTGAGGTGGGAATTGGTTGTAATCTTAATACGTTATATGCTTAAGATGTGGCTACTCATCGGTTAATGGTTTTGGTTGGTTATATGATTTACTTATTCGTTGTCTTATTATTGAATTGTGGAACTGAAGTGTGGCTGTAATCAATTTTTTTGTGTTGATGTGTTAGGGTTATTGAAAGCATACCACTACCTTATATAAAATTATAAGATTCATTTTCTTATTCGACTTTTGAATCATAAGCATACCACTACCTTATATAAAATTTAACTTTAAGTAGATTACAATAGGACAATGAGTTATTACCACTACCAAAAGATTGAAATTAGTATGTTAACAGATAAATTACAAATTCAGTTATGCATTCACTTTTTTGGTTTTTCATTTTGTATGCGTGTTATTATAATTTTAGATTTTACACTATTATTCTAATATGTAGTTATATCTTTTCGTAATATCACCAATTAAAGCCACATTGGAGCTAATAACTCATATTGAATACTCTCCAATTGTTTCACCTGCTATATCTTTTGATTGGCTGGATGTGTGTAAATATATGGGATGATATAGATGTTGGCAAATTCATTTTATATATATGCTTCTTTCAAATATGAGTTATTTGAATCATGTTTTTTAATTTGTGGTAACTACCGTTAGAAATGAGAGATCATTAGTATGTTGTTTTGAAGTGGCTTAATCATATCATTTTTATCTATATATGAAAGAAGGATTATATCCTTTACTTATTAGTTTCAACATCTAAACAGAGTGCTTCACTGGCTAGATTTCCCTCATTCCCCATCTTTGAAAATTTGAATGTTACTTCTATTTTTGACAAACACTATTTGATATTGCTATTTCTACGTTTGCAAACATATAGCATATAATAGCTTATGAAAGAAGACATGTGCTATGGAGCTAAAATATGGATACACATATCAAAGGTAATATTATAGTGATCTGGCTTAACATTTAGGATAAATAACTTCATGCATTTGGCCTAATAAACTGCACCACCTCAATAGTTTACAAAATAGTTTTTTAGAAGCTTTGAATGTACATGGTTTGCTTTATTTTATTGCTAAGGAATAGATATAACTAAATAAAGTGAAAATTTCGGCAGTGCTTTGTTTAGTATTTTGACTAACATCCTTGTGGAAAACTAGAAGGGGGGTTGAATAGTTTTACGTCTTTTTAATTTGTTATAAAAGATTCTTTGAAAGTTTTCTTTGTTTTCAAAAATATAGATTCGATGCTATATGAAATCAAGTCATGCACAATATGAACAACACTAAATATGTACGATAAAGCAATAATAATGTAAGTAAAGAAATAGATGAGAGTTGGAAAGATCGAACCGCGAGACAAGAGATTTATAGTGGTTCGGCTACAAGGTCATCTTCCTTGCCCTACTCTACTCCCTGAGCACCTAACTCGAGAGTTTTTTTCACTATGTCAACAAGCTCCCTTATGGCAGAGAAAACCTTACACACCACAACTACTTCACAACTTATTCACACCTTCTACACAACTATTTCACACCTATTCACTACTTAATCACAACACTTCTTCACACCTATCTCCTACACACCAATCTTCTTCACAACTATCTTCTACACACCAATCTTCTTCACAACTATCTTCTACACACCAATCTTCTTCCTAACTCTTCTTCTTCACAACTAACTACTAACCAATCAAACTATATATATATATATATATATATATATATATATATATATATATATATATATATATATATATATATATATATATATATATATATATATATATATATATAAACTATCTTCTAACAAATATTCACAAGTAATCACACAATGAGATAAATACAATGATGATGCTCTAACAACTTAGATGTGAAGATCACAACAAGTTGTAATACTTATTGTCTTGAGGGATAGAAGTATTCTTCTCTTGCACTTGATAGGATGATGTTTGGATCACTTTGAAACAAAGATTTAAGAATGTATGATCAAAGGATTTAGAGATTGGAAATGGAGATCTAGAACAGAAAGTTTAGAGGTGCAAAAGGTGAGAAAAATCCCAGATTTAAGGTGGTATTTATAGGCAACAAAATCTGACAACAGGAGCGTGCTGGTCTCCTTAAATCATGGCCGGCCTCCTTAAAATTAAGGGGACCGCCCCTTATAATTAAGGGAGCCGCCCAGCTGTAACGGCCAGATTTTTTGTTTTTTAGTGGGGAAAGTTTATTTTGTGAAAAACTAACTGATTTTGGTTAAAATTTTGAATTCATATATTTAGTATGAATAAAACATTTTTCTTTATTACCAAAAGTGTTTTTCAAAAATATATAATATGTTTATATAATTAAATAAACTTTGTAATACTTAATTAAATTTTCCTTTGATCATAAATTGCACTAAACACTTTGTTTATTCATACCTTAAGTGATTTGGATGTAAAGAGAATGTTAATCACTAAATACTTGTTTATGTCACAAGTTTTAGTTCTATGAGTTTATATTTTGTAATAATCAAAACATAGAGATATTGATAATATGTTAATAATGTTTTTAGGCATTATTTATGTCAATAATCTCCCCCTTTTTTATAATTACAAAACCTTAAACTCAATAAATCTAAAATTTGTTTTTAGACAAGTATTATAGAGGTTACATTTCTCTTCTTCCCCTTTTTGTAAAATCAAAAAGGTTAAGCCGAGTAAGCTTCGTAAAAGAAATTTATACGGGTAGAATGCTCCCCCTTGATGTATGCTCCCCCTCATTTGAGAGCACCAAGGGAACGAGCTATGGAAATCTTGGCTACAAAAAAAAAATATTTGAAGAGAACAAGACACATATACATGCAAAGCAACAATTATGCAAATAAAAATAGATTCATTCAAGCATCATAGAAATGATTAGCATTACAACATTCAATATGCTTGAAACATATTGATTACAATAAAACAAAAGAAGAGATATAGTCCTATATTGCCTAAGAGAGCACTTGGACTTGCTTGCAACCCATTGTTGATTGTTTTATTTGCTTGAAGGGGAACATAAGCATAAAGCTTAGTTGTTAGATGGAGAGGGATATGGAGTGGGGTATGGAGCGGAAGAGGTGGATCTTACGATGTTGTATCGTGTTAAGGGTGGTATGGGATGAGGACGAGTGAGGAGATATTCAATCCAAGAAACATCTTCACTCAAGTATAGAATTTGTTTTTGAAGGAAGATGCAACAAGGGCAATAGTGAGTGTGGTTTGTAACTTGATCCAAGTTGAGAGAGTGGGGTAGGCAATTGTTGTAGGGAGATGATGGAAGTTTCCATTTGTTGCGTTGTGCAAGGTGCATGGCATTGAGATCACTAAGATCATGGATTTGGGTTATTTCATCACGGAACTTTTGCTTTTCCGTGGCAATGCGGAGAGAGTCATTGTGTTGATATGGATGAATTTGGTTTGTGTAGTTGGAATTGTAGTTTGATGGTTGATCAAACTTGTATGGATCATTATGAGTGGTTGGAGGATGAGATGAGTGGTTTGGTATGAAGGAAGATGTTTGGCCAATGTTGTATGGTTTGTAAAGAAGATCAAATGAATGTCCTAGTGAATTTGGTGTAAAGTTTGGGAAGTAAGTGGTTGGAGGTGTTGAGTGATTTCCAATTTTATTGGTTATGATGGATTTGTTTCGAGGGCTTTTTCTTCGCCAAACGGGTTTTTTCGTCATCCTTGCAAGCCTTGAGGCTTTTGGTTTTGGTTTGTTTGGAGAAGTCATGAAGGGATGAATGAAGAGTGTTGAAGATTGGGGATATTTATAGTGTAAGATTTGTGTGTTTATGGATGGATGAAGTTTGTTTGGGAGATTAGGACAAAATATGTTGGTAAAAACTGGGAAATGTAGGTTGAAATGGGCTAAAAAGCAAAAAAGATTCTGTAAATCCGTCCAGCAGATGGCCGGTCCCCTTAATTAGGGGGCGGTCCCCTTAAAATTAAGGGGGCCAACTTGCATAATTAAGGGGCCGCCTATCTGATGGTTCCTAGATTGCCAGAAATGGGTTTTTAGCAGAAAATTTGCAGAAAGGTTGTGTTTTTGGATTTGGATTCAAGCAAGTTCAATTCCTTTAGGCAATATAGCATCTAATCTAAACAAGATATAGCATGCATGCAAAAACACTTAAGCAAAAGAGCAAATAAGCAACACATAATAAGCTAAAGAAGACAAATAAAGATAAGAGCACTTAAACTTCTTAAGGAAACTATCTTAGATCAAAGGCAAAGGCAACTAGTGAGTCAAAAGTCTAGTGATGAAACAAGATGACAATGTTATAAGTGATTTTGTCCTAGTGTGTGCCTATATGCAACAAATGTGGGGTTGTGATTGTTTCGACTCCTAAATGCAAGAAAAAAATTTCTTAAGAAACAATCCAAAGTCTCCTTGATTCGATTTTTGCTCGATCATGAATGTCAAAGATATATATTAGATTATATGCCTTGACAATTTATGTGAGATTTTATGCATGATTTTGAAAAAAAAAAATGTTTTTAGCATTAGTCAACAATGCAAGAAAAATGATGTTCATGTAATTCCTAGATGTGAGAATAATTTTTAAAAGAAATTTGATTGGGTTTTACAAAAGAGTATATGCAAAGAAAATAATACTTCCCATTCTTTAATTTTGTGCGAAATAGATTCCTAGACTCAGAAATGGAGAATTGGAAGAGAAGTAAATCTTATGCAAAAAAAAATAAAATTGTCTAGATGCAATAAAATTTAGTCAACTTGTTCCATCATTCCTAATCCTAAACGCAAGTGATTGAATAATTCACGCTTAAGGGGTTTAGTGAATATATCCGCAATGTTATCTTCTGATGCAACTTTTTCTATAAATATGTTCCCTTTTTGTACACTATCCCTAAGAAAGTGGTGGCGTATTTCTATATGTTTAGTCCTAGAGTGTTGCACCGGATTTTTACTTAAATCTATCGCACCTTTGTTATCGCACATAATGGGAACGTTTTCTAACCTAATGCCATAGTCTATAAGAGCTTGTTTCATCCATAGTGCTTGTTGACATGCCTTTCCAGCGCTTACATATTCGGCTTCGGTGGTAGAAATAGCAAGAGCGGTATGCTTCTTCAAAAACCAAGATGTTAGACAACATCCCATAAACGTGCAAATACTGCTAGTGCTTTTTCTATCTACGTAGTCTCCCGCATGATCCGAATCCACATAGATGATGGTTTCTATGCCGGATCCCTTAGGATACCATAATCCTAAGTGTATAGTGCCTTTAATGTATCGGAAGATACGCTTAACCGCTTCTAGGTGAGAGGTTTTGGGATCCTCTTGAAAATGGGCACAAAGGCAGACACTAAACATGATATCGGGTCTACTTGCCGTCAAGTATAGTAAACTACTTATCATTCCTCTATACTTGGTGTTATCTACAGACTCTCCTTCATCATCCTTTGTGAGTTTTACTTCCGTAGACATGGGAGTTTTCATGGGTTTTGAGTCTTCTAGGCCAAATTTCTTAAGCATTTCCTTGATGTACTTAGATTGGTTAAAGAATATTCCATCTTCTAATTGTTTTATTTGTAATCCTAGGAAGAAGTTAAGTTCACCCATCATACTCATCTCAAACTCATCATGCATGATTTTGGCAAATTCATCACACATGTCTTGACAAGTCGATCCAAATATAATGTCATCAACATATATTTGAACAATGATGAGATTTGGGTTTGTCCTTTTAGTGAAAAGAGTGTTATCTACCATTCCCATGGAGTAATCATGTTTAATAAGAAAAGCTTTTAATCGATCATACCAAGCTTTGGGACCTTGTTTGAGTCCATACAAAGCTTTCTTTAACTTATAAACATAATCAGGTTTTGCGAAGTCAATGAATCCTGGAGGTTGTGCCACATATACCTCCTCATTGATAAAACCGTTAAGGAATGCACTTTTCACGTCCATTTGGAATAACTTAAAATCTAGGGCGCATGCATAGGCAAGTAGTATCCTAATAGATTCTAGTCTAGCTACGGGGGCATAAGTTTCGTCATAATCAATTCCTTCTTGTTGATTATAACCTTGGCAACTAACCTAGCTTTATTCCTAGTAACTACTCCATTTTCATCTAATTTATTCCTATATACCCATTTAGTTCCTATGATGGTCATGTTCATTGGATTTGGGACTAATTCCCAAACATCATTTGCCTTAAATTGATTTAATTTTTCTTGCATAGCTATAACCCAACTTTCATCTTTTAAAGCCTCATTAATATTCTTAGGTTCTATTGCTGAGAGGAAACAAAAGAAATTATTTTTATCTTGAGCTTGTGACCTAAGGGTTCTTTGGTTAAGATGTCCTATTATATTATCTAGTGGATGTGACCTAGATTCTTTAACATTTACAATTTCTTTATTTCCTAAGTTAATGTCTTCATTATCATTTCCTATGGGTTTTGTTTTACTAACCTCAATAGCTTCTTCTTCGACTAAGTCATCATCTTCTAAAGGTAAAGTTTTAGGAGGTGGTGGTGTTTCATCAAATGTTACATTTAGTGATTCTTCTACTTTCATGGAGTGTTTGTTAAGTATTATATATGCTTTACTATTTTGTGAGTATCCTAAAAATATTCCTTCATACGATTTTGGATCAAACTTAGTGAGGTAATCCTTAGTGTTTAGAATATAACATTTACTTCCAAATACCCTAAAGTAGCTTAAGTTTGGTTTTCTACCTCTTAGTAACTCATAAGGAGTTTTTCCTAAAATTCTCCTAATTGATACCCTATTAATAATATATGTTGAAGTATCTACGGTGTGACACCAAAATTTTTGTGGGATGGATTGTTTATTTAATATTGTTCTACTCATTTCTTGTAGTGACCTATTTTTTCTTTCTACTACGCCATTTGATTGAGGAGTACGAGGAGTGATTCGTGCAAACCAATTATATAATAGTAGTATAGTATCGAAGTGATCCGCAAGAAATACAAATCATCCGAGTCGTTTTCAAGTGAAGGTGTGAATGGAATCAAGAATATTGATCCGTGTAATCGTGATTTGAAAAGTGGTGAAAAAGGCAAATAGTGATCAAATAATTCAAGTATCAACTAACAATCAAGAATCATGCAAAGAGTACAAGCAAGTAATGCACCAAAGTCTAAAACGCAAAAACGGGAATGCACGCGCGATTATTAACGTAACGCGCGAAATAAAACGCGAGTTTTAAGCTATGCTAATCCTACGGACTTCAAAATAATTTTAAAAAGTTAAAATTGATAAAAGAAAATTTTAAGAAAAATAAAAATATTTTTGAGACTTTTTAATAATTTTTTATGAATTAAAAACTAATTAAACTATTTAATAATTAAAAGAAAATGTAAATAAAGTGAGAAAAATGCAAATTTAATTTCTAAAATTCTAAAATAAATGAAAACCATTTTCTAAAATATTTTTGGATTTTTCTGGAGTTTTTCTGATTTTTTTGGATTTTCTAATGATTAAAAAGTATTAAATAATGATTAAAAATGAAAATTAATTAAGAAAAGTAGCAAATAAACTCAGAAAATTATGAAAATTTCAGGGAAAATCTAAAATAATATTTTAAAACTAGGAAAAATATAAAAAGTGAAAAACAAGCACTGGAAGTGCTTTTTAGCTTAAAATCAACTTATTAAAGTGCTTATTAATAAGCACAGTTGACCAAGTGTTGACCAAACTTTCACCAATTACTTATTATGCTCAAATGAACTTATCAGAACCAGAATTAAGTCTCAGCATGCACAGGAACACAAGCAATGATGAAATGAAGCTCAATAAGCACAAAGATAGCTAATAAGCTCTAACAGAATAAGCTATTACCAAAAACCACATGAAACAGATACCAGGGACTAAGTTAAGCTCAGAACAATTAAAATTTGCTACTAGTGATCTAAATTTAGCTTTTGCAGCCCTAATAATCAAACAGCTTAATGCAGAAATGCCCAACTAGATAGGCCAAATAAGCTATTGAGAAAAGCTCTGAGATGCAATCTTTTTGAATAAATTTACTCTCTACCACTAGTAGTTCCTAAAACAACTTATAATTCAAACCTTAGAGCTTAATTACTACCCTAAAAATGGCCATGAACATCACCCAGAACCTGTGGTGCAGGGCAGGCATTGCTCCAATAAGCCAACTACAAGCTTCAATTACAATAAGCTACTGAGTTCTAAAAGCTGATTTTCTATATGATACTAAATATCCTACTAACAGGCTATCTAAAACAGCAACTAGTGTGAATTTCTAATTAGTAATAAAGTCTACAAGCCATTTCAAAATTCCATACTGACTGCTTATTATAAGCACTATTGACTTTTTATGTGCAAAATGACTTTGACCAAATCCAATTTTGATTACTGATTACTACTATTTTATGTATTAATAAGCTATTATAAAGATGTATTAAGCTATAATGATCTACTTAGCAACTATACTAACTATCTCACTAACTGAATTATTATTAAGCTAACAGTTAAGCCACTAGAAACCTTATTTTGACTTTTTTACTTATGACCTGTTATTATTATGACTAATTTAGGCTATTAGTACCTAATGTGAACTATGTGAACCAATATTAGCAACTAAAAACAACAAGTACTCAGCAGAATATGCAAATCCAAACGCCCCCTTATTGACTGTTTCAGTTTTAAAAGCATATGCAGACCCTACCAATCAAGTCCAATTCATTTCCATTATACCCAATATGATCAGAAAACATGAAATGATTCAGAAGCATGGATCAAAAACACTTATAATCACAGAAGCACAAGAATCTCAACCCTATACTTATGAAGCAGTATAGAAATGAAATACACCACAGATGATCACATAAGCTAAACAAGCAATCAACTAGCACTATTTAAGCTATAATAAGAGATATTTAATGTATTTAAGCTATAAATGACAGAAATAAGCTATATTAACAATAAGCTATTAGAAATGGAAATTTAAAGTGAAACTTACAAATCAAATCCCCCTCAGGTTGAACAGAGGGGGTTCACTATGCTTGCCTGTCTTTTGACAGGCCAAGTGGACACCTTCTTGGCTGCCTTTCACCACCAACAGGCTCAGCTTATTCAATAAGCTGAGTTTGACTTTTTGACTTTTTTTTTTTTTTGAAAATTTTTATTTTTTTAGAATAAGAAAGAAATAATGTTACTGAAAGGTTGAGGAATGTAAATAAGCTTTAACTAATAACTTTTAAGCTATAAAAAGGATTAAGGAAAGATAAGAGAACTTATTTTTGGCTTTTTTTAGGTTTTAAGATTTTTTTGTGTTTTCTTTTAATAACAAACAATAGCAAAAAGAAGAATAGAAACAGAAGGTTGAGACTAAATAAGTAACAAATTAACTTGCTTTAAACAGAAATAAGCTATAATAAGCTTTAATAAGCAGTAAATAACAATAAGTAATAAGTAATAAAATGCAGTGAACTTTTAAATAAAACAAAGAGAGACTTTCATTAATAAAAAGCTTGAGTTACAAAAATGGCAGAGTAACACTGCAATTACTCTACAAAAACTAAACGTATCTAGGGGGGGTTTTTATAGGAGAGCTTGGAGGTGAGGTCTAGGGTTTAGGAAGGATCCAGAAGAGGAATATGAGCCACATATCTTCAATTCAATCTTAATCCGCGTCATCCCATACTCAATCTATCCGTTTGATAACCTTATCTTGATACCACGTTTCACAGACCAATCAGGGACCTCAAAATTGCCACGGTGGAGGGAAATGACACCATCTGACACGTTGTCAGATGGTTCTAGAATTATGCTTAGTACGAGGTTGGTATTTAGGATAGGTACGAGGTAATTTTATGGTTGTACGAGGTAAAAAAGAGTGGGGAAGATAAACAGTGAAAAAGGGCGCGTGTGTGGGTGTTTTTTTTTATATTTATTTAATTGGTGGACCGGGTAATGTGATGGGTTTGGGCCGGGTATAAGTATAAAGAGGAGTGGTGTGGGCTTGTTGGATGTCTGGGCCTTGGGCTGTTTGTGTTTTTTTATTGCTTGGACTAATAACTTGGATCCGGTTGTAGTATTATTTCAAACCAAGGGACCAAATGTGTACAATCCGAAACTATAAGGACCAAGGCTTCTATTCTTCATAAAAATACTCCAAGGGTATATTGTGGCATTCCTTGAATGTTGGAGGGCCTTGAGTTGCCAAACTTCCAAAGTTTCTTCATAAGGACCAAATTTGCACATCATGAAAGTTGAGGGACTAAAAGTGTCATTCCTTCAAACTTCATTCCCGGGTCACTTATGGAATACTTGAACTTATGAGGACTTCACATGACCATAAAAAACTTCACTTAGACCACTAGCTTCCCCGGCTCCGGCTTTATTAAATCTTTTCCAAATCTCGTGCCCGTTTTGTCATTTTCTCGTGATTTTTCGTCTTTTTCTTTAATATCCGTTCCTGCACATTCACAAACACAAAAACACACATTCTTTGGCATTATTGGTTAGTTTTTGGCTTATTTGGTCCAATTTTGGCTTAGAAAAGGTGAGTGAATAAGCACTCACCAAAATCCCCCGGACTAAAGTATTGCCGTGTCCTCACGCAATGTGATCAATTCACGCTCACGAGATAAATAATTTCATAACTCTTTCTACTAACTTTGTAAAGTAGCAAAGAGGTTCAAAAGAGCTTACAAAATCATTTATTCCCGCAAACACTCCGTTTTCCAAAATTTATTTTCTTTATTCCACTTTATTCTATTTTTGGACTTTTCACACTTCATACTTGTGACGGTTTGTTGAACTTTCATTATTTTTGCAATAATTATTAGGGTCTACGAGTAGAAACACTTCTATTTAAGAAGTGACCATACGGATAAAAATCGTCATCCTTGATTTTTCACGAGCTCCCAAACTAAGCGTAAAAACGAGATCACAGCTTATCTACAAATCTAATGCTAACACTACTCATAACAGTTACTCGTGGATACTCCTTACTCCCATGTCCTAGGTTTTTGTATCTCATTATTTTATTTTTGTTGAGAAATGAATCGCTTCATATTTTCTCGTTTCAATAATTTTTAGTCCGATAGTGACACCTAAGTTAAAACGATAAATAGTTATTCATTTTCTCTTAAGAACCACTGCAATAGAAATTCGGTCCACATCAAGGAATTTGGGGTACATACAATATCATAAATATAAGTTGCGGAGTACGATCACGTGCACCTCATGTGACTGATTACTAATCGCGTATCACATGCACCTCACGCGCCAACAACTTATTGATACATACATAGCTCTTATTCAACAATACTACAACTTTCATATTTTTCATTTCTCACTTTTTTCACTTTTCTCATATTTTTCACTTTTTTTTTCTTTTCTTGACTTTTTTCTCAACATCAATGGAAGCTTATAGGGTAGCTCCAAAACCACATGCATAATCAACTTTTGACTTTTGATTTTTCACTTTTTGGCTCTTATTTTTGGTGTTCCTTGATATGTACCCAACTTCTAAAGCAAAAATTCTCTTAAGAAAACAAATAACTAAGTATTATTCAAACCTAAATACCACTAATTAACCTAGAACATCTATTATATATATTGGTGACGTATCTGATGGGAGTAAAAAGCCACGAGTACCTCTTATGAGCTCTAAAGAGAACCACTACTCCACGTTTAGCATTATACTTGTAAATAAACTCTATCATTTCTCGTTCTCTGCAAATTTAAGACCTCAAATAATGAGATTAGCAGATGCTTAGCCAATAATCAGCCACGCATATATAAAGTCAAATACGGGAACTTTGCAAACTCTTAAAAAGAATTCGCGTTTAATAGCTCCTAATGTAAAAGACTAGCGAAAGCTTTTCAAGTTGTGCATGTATAAAGCCAAGTACGGGAGCCGACAAAAGAGTAGCTCCTAATGTAAGTGACTAGCACAAACTTTTATGATTATCAATGGTTAAGGGAACAAGCTAGGGCTCAACACGCCCGGTCAAGTCAAAATATTTATTCCTACTCTCACCAGCAAGAAAGTCAACAAGGTGTCAAATCACTTATTCAAACTTTATATTTTGCACAACTTTTTCTACTTTTTCTCATTCATTTTTTTTTTTTTTTTTTTTTTTTTTTTTTTTTTTTTTTTTTTTTTTTTTTGTGCTTTTCCATGACTTTTTCTTTAAAATTTTTGAAAATTTTCAAGTTTTTCAAAAAAAATTTTTTTTTGTGGAAAAACGGAGTTACGCGAGTACATGACATGGTGAAAACTGCAAGGTCAAAATCGAATCGAAGATTCACCCCCCCGGACTAAAATGAAACATTGTCCTCAATGTTTTACGGGCAAAGGTAATCCTAACAAATATCTAGGGCCGTTTATTAAGTATGCCAAAGAAAACGTTAGTCGATAAGATTTTCGGATATTTGGATTTCCAATAGCAACGATGAATGAGACTCGAGTGGAGAAAAAGACAAAACCACGAGCACGAGAGTCATCATAAATCGGGGACAATCCTGGACAATCATCACAAACAACCACGAAACACGAGATTGGAAGAGGTACCCCCTCTTCACGTTATTTATTAGAAATTAGAAAATTAAGAAGATGAAATTGGATAAGCATGGGTTGCCTCCCACGAAGCGCTTTGTTTTTTATTACCGAGTCACGTAGCTTGACTCGATCCCCGAATTCATTCGTCCTTGGGGAAAGTTTGGAGATCCGGGACTACCATGGTTGGTACGTCCCCTCCGAAATAGTGTTTCAAACGGTGACCATTCACCTTAAAGTTGGGCCCATCAAGTTGAGCCAACTCAATAGTTCCATAAGGGAATACTTGTGTTATGGTGAATGGTCCAGACCAACGGGTTTTAAGCTTACCCGAGAAAATCTTTAACCGAGAGTTAAAAAGAAGCACTTGATCACCAACGTTAAAAACGCGGTCTTTGATCTTGGCATCATGAAGTCTTTTTGTTTTCTCTTTATAAATCAAAGAATTCTCGTAAGCTTGATCACGGAGCTCGACTAACTCATTCAATTGAACTTTTCGGTGATCACCCGCGGTTTTTAAGTCAAAATTTGCATGTTTTAAGGCCCAGTAGGCCTTGTGCTCAAGTTCGATGGGCAAATGACAAGCTTTCCCGTAAACCAACTTATATGGAGTACACCCGATTGGGGTTTTGTAAGCGGTCCGGAAAGCCCATAAAGCATCGTCTAATTTGTCGGCCCAAGAGGCACGGTGCTCACCTACGGTCCTTTCTAATATCCTTTTGAGGCCACGATTGGACACCTCCACTTGATCACTCGTTTGTGGATGATAAGCCGTGGAAAGACGATGTGTGACACCATATTTAAGCATAACTTTAGCGAATTGGTCATTGCAAAAATGGGTCCCACGATCACTTATGATGGCTCGAGGTGTGCCAAATCGGGCAAAGAGACTTTTTAAAAACTTAACAACAACTCGGGCGTCATTGGTGGGGAGCGCCTTCGCTTCTACCCATTTTGATAAATAATCGACGGCCACGAGAATATATTTGTTACCCCTAGACGACGGGAATGGCCCCATGAAATCGATGCCCCAAACGTCAAAAATCTCACAAACTTGAATCGCATTTTGCGGCATTTCATCTTTTTGAGAGATTTTCCCTTGACGTTGGCAAGAATCACATGTTTTCACCAATTCATGGGCATCCCGATATATCGTCGGCCAATAGAAGCCGGAATCGAACACTTTCTTTGCAGTGAAATTGGCACCATGATGTCCCCCCGTGGGTCCACTATGGCATGCCTTAAGAATTTCAACGGCTTCCGTACCGTGAACACACCGCCGGATCACTTGATCCGCACAGACTTTGAATAAATAGGGGTCGTCCCAAAAATAATGTTGGACATCTTTAAAGAATTTCTTCTTTTGTTGGGACGACATCCCTTTCCTAATGAAATTCCCCGCATGATAATTCGCAAAATCGGTGAACCATGGGGTACTTTGGTCAATTTCGGTCACACTCCCAAGTGTCTCGAGAGGAAAAGCATCGTTAATTTCCTTTTTCTCGAGAACACTTTGATGGGGGTTCTCAAGTCTAGAAAGGTGATCGGCAGCAAGATTCTCAGCTCATTTTTTGTCTCGAATTTCAACTTTGAATTCTTGGAGCAAAAGAACCCACCGCATTAAACGTGGCTTCGCATCTTGTTTAGCCATTAAGTATTTTAGGGCTGAATGGTCCGTATACACTATGCATTTTTTAAGTAGCAAATAAGACCTAAATTTCTCAAAAGCATAGACAACCGCTAACATTTCCTTTTCGGTAGTTGTATAATGATGTTGGGCGTCATTCATGGTCTTGCTTGCATAGTGTATAGGCTGAAAATACTTGTTCTTACGTTGCCCCAGAACTGCACCAATGGCATAATCGCTAGCATCGCACATTAGCTCGAAGGGCAAGTCCCAATCGGGGGCAATTAAGACGGGTGCCTCCGTTAACTTCTTCTTTAAAACATTAAATGCATCGACGCATTCATTTGTGAAGTTAAACGGAGCATCTTTTTCTAAAAGGTGGGTCAGAGGCCGGGCTATTTTGGAGAAGTCTTGTATAAAACGTCGATAAAAGCCGGCATGACCAAGGAAACTTCGGATTCCTTTGACGGTCGTCGGATGTGGTAATTTAGCAATAACATCGACTTTTGCCCGATCCACCTCAATTCCAGATTTGGATATTTTATGGCCGAGGACTATTCCCTCTTTAACCATGAAGTGGCTCTTCTCCCAATTTAGAACCAAATTGGTATTTTCACACCGTATCAGCATTTTCTCTAAATGGGAGAGGCAAGAGTTGAAAGAATTTCCGTAGACGGAGAAGTCGTCCATGAACACTTCCATGGTTTTTTCGATCATATCCGAGAAAATAGCCATCATACACCGTTGAAACGTGCCCGGAGCATTACATAAGCCAAAGGGCATTCTCCGATAGGCAAACGTTCCATACGGGCAAGTAAAAGTGGTCTTTTCTTGATCCGGGGGATCAATGGGAATTTGAAAGTACCCAGAAAAGCCATCCAAGAAACAATAGAACTCATTTCCCGCTAACCGTTCAAGCATTTGGTCCATAAAAGGAAGCGGGAAATGGTCTTTACGTGTCGCATCATTCAACTTGCGGTAGTCGATACAAACTCTCCATCCGGTCACAAGTCGAGTCGGTATAAGCTCATTATCGTCATTTTTCACAACAGTGATTCCGCCCTTCTTTGGAACACAATGAATCGGGCTAACCCAAGAACTATCCGAGATCGGATAAATCATTCCAGCGTCAAGGAGTTTAATAACTTCCTTTTTGATCACTTCGTGGATTAGTGGGTTAACCTGTCGTTGTTGTTGGACGGAAGCTTTGTGATTTTCGTCAAGCAGAATCTTATGAGTACAAAATCGAGGGTCGATTCCCTTAATGTCGGATATTTGCCAAGCAATCGCACCTTTATGCTTTCGAAGCACATCTAAGAGTCGGGTCTTCTCCTCATCTTTAAGGCCTTTTGATATTATAACCGGTAATTTATCATTTTTTTCCAAGTATGCGTACTCGAGATGAGGAGGCAAATCCTTGAGCTCGAGCTCCGGAGGATTCTCAATAGACGGCTTTACTTCTTTTACGTCTGCCATTTTTAAGTCTATCGGAGGGGGAGAAACAATCGGGTTTTCATTTAAAAGTTTTTCAATTAACGAAATGTCCCCCTCCGGATCAAAGTTATTATTATCAGTTTCCGGTGAAAATGATTCATTTGAAAGACAAGCATTGATTTCTTCCCAAGCGAGATCACTTCCCTCAAACGGAGTGAGGGAAGGGGAAGAATCGGAGACGATTGGTTCAAAAGAAGGAGTAGGATTGCCACTCAAAGCATTATCGGTGAAACCAAGAATTTCTTGAGCATACTCCTCCGTAGCTTCGTCAATAACATCGATTCGGTTGACGGAAGAAACATCGTAATCGGAGGAGTATCTCGTGGTTTGATCAAGGTTAAAAGTGACGGCTTCATTTCCAACACGTAAAGTAATCTCCTCGTCATAAACATCAATTAAAGCACGACCGGTCCTTAGGAAACCTCTCCCGAGAATGAGAGGAACCCGTGGATCGGCATCGAAATCAACAACCACAAAATCGGCAGGGAAATGGAATTTCCCAACATTGACAAAAATATCCTCGGCTATGCCCATGGGACGAGACGTAGATCGGTCGGCCAGCTCGACGGTCATAAGCGTCGGTGTCAAGTTAGGAAGAGACAACTTTTTCCAAATTGACAATGGCATTAGGTTAATGCTAGCACCAAGATCGGCCAAGGCGAAACATTGAACCATACCCGGAAAATTGCACGGTATAAGAAACTTGTCGGGGTCTTGAAGCTTTTCGGGTAGCTTTTTAAGAAGGACCGCCGAGCAATTCTCGTTCATTTGGGTTCTCGACATTTCAAAAAGCTTTTCCTTATTATTTAAAAGACCTTTTAGCATCGAAGCAAATTTAGGCATCAAAAGTATAGCATCCGCGAGACTTATATCAAAATGCAATTCTTGAAAGATTTGGTAAAATTTCTCCATTTGGTTTTTATCTTTCTCGCGGTGCTTTTGTTCGTTTAAACATGACGGATAAGGCAATTTTGTTTTAACGGGCATATCTTTTTCATAAACAACTTTTTCCTTTCCTTTGGACGTCGGGACCACCGGAGGTTGGATGTCTTCGGTCCTTCCATTATTAATAGGAATTTCCGTATCCGTTGTCGCCTCGGGTTCACGGGCGACTACCTTGGGAGGTAGAGAAGAAGAGGTAGTCGGAGCCGTTGGTCCATCATAAGTAACACCACTCCTCGTAATGATCGCTTTAGCATCGCCCCTCGGGTTAGCGATCGTGTTGCTCGGCAACGTTCCAGAGCCCGAGGGTCGATCATTTAAACGCTTGTTAAGATCATTGATTTGATTAGCTAACAACCTTGTTGTTTCCTCTTGTTTTGTCATAAAAGCTTGTTGGTTTTGAAGCAATTGCTTAATTAAATCTTCCGTGGGCGACGGATTTGGAATAACAGCTTGATTTTGATTATTAAAATTTTGCCCACGGTTTTGAAAGTTGCCATGATTCAGATTTGTATTGTTAAAATTCCCTTGATTATTCTGAAAATTTCCATGATTTTGAAAATTGTTCCCTTGAGGCGGGGCTTGGTTTTGATTTCCCTGAAAATTCCGATTTTGGTTTACAACTTGGTTTTGAAAACCTTGATTTTGCCGGTTTTGATTTTGATTGAATTGATGATTACGGTTTTGCACATTATTGTTCTGATTCACTTGATTTGGTTGATTAAACCCGGGTGGTCCATGAAAATGGCTCGAACGGTAGCTGAGAAGATTTCGATCTCCTTGAAGAGGTGGGTAGCCGGTGCCACCCATGTTTGCAGCATACACGTTCTCTTGAGCATAAGAGCCGGTCGACGGACACTCATAATACGGGTGTGGACCACCACAAGTCTCACAGCCATGACTCACCATTTTGACTTGATGGTTCGGTTTCTCAATAGACATAGCATCGACTTTCTTTGTTAAGGCCAATATCATATTTTTCATTTCATCATTATTTTTCTCATTATTAGACACTTGATTTTTGTTCCTTGACATTCTCACACGAGCCTTGTTCTCGATTATCATGAAGGCATCGTTCGTGTTTCTAGCCAACAAGTTCCCACCCGCAGCAGAGTTGAGTGAGTCTTGGTCAACGTGACTCAACCCATTATAGAAAGTGTCAATCTGCTGAAGGGGTGTGAACCCGTGGTTCGGACATTTTTCCATCAAATCTTTGAATCGGTCCCAAGCTTCACTAAACGACTCATCAAAAGCTTGTTGGAACCGAAAGATTTGGGAACGTAGATTAGAAGTTTTAGAAGGAGGATAGAAATAATTCACAAACTTGGAAGCAAGGTCATTCCAAGTGTGAATCGAGTTCGGCGGTTCCTTTTCCAGCCAAGTCCGGGCTGCTCCTTTTAAGGAGAAAGGAAACAACTTCAATTTCACCACATCGTGAGGGACTTGATTCATCCTAATAGTCTCAGCGATGTCGGCGAAATTTCGGATGTGTGCATAGGGGTCTTCGTTATCAAACCCGTGGAATGATATACCCGTGATTAAGTTGAGCAATCCGTGATTAATTTCAAAGTTGGCATTGATGTCCGGAATCACAATTGCCCTCCTCACACCATTAAATGGTGATTGGAGTTGTTCTTCCATCGGACGCGGATCAAATGCCGGTTGTTGTCCCATCGGCGGGACAACATTGTGCTGCGGACCACCCATCGGCGGGGGCCCGTTGTGTTGTTCGTTATGGTTCATCTCCTCGTCGTCGAGGAAATGAACACGACTCGTATGTCGTAAAACCCGCTCGGGGTTTGAGAGCGGAGAAGTAAGATTCTCAGAAGTAGAACGGGTGTGCATACACCAAAAACAAAATTAAAAAGAAAAAGAAGATAGAAAAGAAAATCTTTTTGTTTTTATTTATTTTTCAATTTTTTTATATTTTTTCTCAAAAACTTTTTATTTTTTTGTTTTTCTTTTCTTAAAACGTAACGTTAATCGAAAACCGTTTCTTTCAAAACCACGCGCGACGGGACGGGAGAGAAGAATGGATCTCTCTTCAGCTTGCAATTTAATGTCAAAGCTATCCGTATTTCCCGCTTATTCGGTTGTAGTAATTGAAATAGTCCGATAAACAACTAAATTACGTTTTCGTTATATTGGGAGACTTATTTGGTTTACAACGCCCTTTCTTTCGATCGAGTCGAGGCTGTAACTTTTATTATTTTTTTGGTATTTTTGGAAATACTTTAGGAAAAGTATTTCTGATTTTTCAATATTTATATATATATACAAAAATAGAAGAAGGCTTAACAAAACACGATTTTTTCAAAACAATGATTCAAAATTCACTTCAAGCCTTCCCCGGCAGCGGCGCCAAAAATTGATTCGTGCAAACCAATTATATAATAGTAGTATAGTATCGAAGTGATCCGCAAGAAATACGAATCACCCGAGTCGTTTCCAAGTGAAGGTGTGAATGGAATCAAGAATATTGATCCGTGTAATCGTGATTTGAAAAGTGGTGAAAAAGGCAAATAGTGATCAAATAATTCAAGTATCAACTAACAATCAAGAATCATGCAAAGAGTACAAGCAAGTAATGCACCAAAGTCTAAAACGCAAAAACGGGAATGCACGCGCGATTATTAACGTAACGCGCGAAATAAAACGCGAGTTTTAAGCTATGCTAATCCTACGGACTTCAAAATAATTTTAAAAAGTTAAAATTGATAAAAGAAAATTTTAAGAAAAATAAAAATATTTTTGAGACTTTTTAATAATTTTTTATGAATTAAAAACTAATTAAACTATTTAATAATTAAAAGAAAATGTAAATAAAGTGAGAAAAATGCAAATTTAATTTCTAAAATTCTAAAATAAATGAAAACTATTTTCTAAAATATTTTTGGATTTTTCTGGAGTTTTTCTGATTTTTTTGGATTTTCTAATGATTAAAAAGTATTAAATAATGATTAAAAATGAAAATTAATTAAGAAAAGTAGCAAATAAACTCAGAAAATTATGAAAATTTCAGGGAAAATCTAAAATAATATTTTAAAACTAGGAAAAATATAAAAAGTGAAAAACAAGCACTGGAAGTGCTTTTTAGCTTAAAATCAACTTATTAAAGTGCTTATTAATAAGCACAGTTGACCAAGTGTTGACCAAACTTTCACCAATTACTTATTATGCTCAAATGAACTTATCAGAACCAGAATTAAGTCTCAGCATGCACAGGAACACAAGCAATGATGAAATGAAGCTCAATAAGCACAAAGATAGCTAATAAGCTCTAACAGAATAAGCTATTACCAAAAACCACATGAAACAGATACCAGGGACTAAGTTAAGCTCAGAACAATTAAAATTTGCTACTAGTGATCTAAATTTAGCTTTTGCAGCCCTAATAATCAAACAGCTTAATGCAGAAATGCCCAACTAGATAGGCCAAATAAGCTATTGAGAAAAGCTCTGAGATGCAATCTTTTTGAATAAATTTACTCTCTACCACTAGTAGTTCCTAAAACAACTTATAATTCAAACCTTAGAGCTTAATTACTACCCTAAAAATGGCCATGAACATCACCCAGAACCTGTGGTGCAGGGCAGGCATTGCTCCAATAAGCCAACTACAAGCTTCAATTACAATAAGCTACTGAGTTCTAAAAGCTGATTTTCTATATGATACTAAATATCCTACTAACAGGCTATCTAAAACAGCAACTAGTGTGAATTTCTAATTAGTAATAAAGTCTACAAGCCATTTCAAAATTCCATACTGACTGCTTATTATAAGCACTATTGACTTTTTATGTGCAAAATGACTTTGACCAAATCCAATTTTGATTACTGATTACTACTATTTTATGTATTAATAAGCTATTATAAAGATGTATTAAGCTATAATGATCTACTTAGCAACTATACTAACTATCTCACTAACTGAATTATTATTAAGCTAACAGTTAAGCCACTAGAAACCTTATTTTGACTTTTTTACTTATGACCTGTTATTATTATGACTAATTTAGGCTATTAGTACCTAATGTGAACTATGTGAACCAATATTAGCAACTAAAAACAACAAGTACTCAGCAGAATCTGCAAATCCAAACGCCCCCTTATTGACTGTTTCAGTTTTAAAAGCATATGCAGACCCTACCAATCAAGTCCAATTCATTTCCATTATACCCAATATGATCAGAAAACATGAAATGATTCAGAAGCATGGATCAAAAACACTTATAATCACAGAAGCACAAGAATCTCAACCCTATACTTATGAAGCAGTATAGAAATGAAATACACCACAGATGATCACATAAGCTAAACAAGCAATCAACTAGCACTATTTAAGCTATAATAAGAGATATCTAATGTATTTAAGCTATAAATGACAGAAATAAGCTATATTAACAATAAGCTATTAGAAATGGAAATTTAAAGTGAAACTTACAAATCAAATCCCCCTCAGGTTGAACAGAGGGGGTTCACTATGCTTGCCTGTCTTTTGACAGGCCAAGTGGACACCTTCTTGGCTGCCTTTCACCACCAACAGGCTCAGCTTATTCAATAAGCTGAGTTTGACTTTTTGACTTTTTTTTTTTTTTTTGAAAATTTTTATTTTTTTAGAATAAGAAAGAAATAATGTTACTGAAAGGTTGAGGAATGTAAATAAGCTTTAACTAATAACTTTTAAGCTATAAAAAGGATTAAGGAAAGATAAGAGAACTTATTTTTGGCTTTTTTTAGGTTTTAAGATTTTTTTGTGTTTTCTTTTAATAACAAACAATAGCAAAAAGAAGAATAGAAACAGAAGGTTGAGACTAAATAAGTAACAAATTAACTTGCTTTAAACAGAAATAAGCTATAATAAGCTTTAATAAGCAGTAAATAACAATAAGTAATAAGTAATAAAATGCAGTGAACTTTTAAATAAAACAAAGAGAGACTTTCATTAATAAAAAGCTTGAGTTACAAAAATGGCAGAGTAACACTGCAATTACTCTACAAAAACTAAACGTATCTAGGGGGGGTTTTTATAGGAGAGCTTGGAGGTGAGGTCTAGGGTTTAGGAAGGATCCAGAAGAGGAATATGAGCCACATATCTTCAATTCAATCTTAATCCGCGTCATCCCATACTCAATCTATCCGTTTGATAACCTTATCTTGATACCACGTTTCACAGACCAATCAGGGACCTCAAAATTGCCACGGTGGAGGGAAATGACACCATCTGACACGTTGTCAGATGGTTCTAGAATTATGCTTAGTACGAGGTTGGTATTTAGGATAGGTACGAGGTAATTTTATGGTTGTACGAGGTAAAAAAGAGTGGGGAAGATAAACAGTGAAAAAGGGCGCGTGTGTGGGTGTTTTTTTTATATTTATTTAATTGGTGGACCGGGTAATGTGATGGGTTTGGGCCGGGTATAAGTATAAAGAGGAGTGGTGTGGGCTTGTTGGATGTCTGGGCCTTGGGCTGTTTGTGTTTTTTTATTGCTTGGACTAATAACTTGGATCCGGTTGTAGTATTATTTCAAACCAAGGGACCAAATGTGTACAATCCGAAACTATAAGGACCAAGGCTTCTATTCTTCATAAAAATACTCCAAGGGTATATTGTGGCATTCCTTGAATGTTGGAGGGCCTTGAGTTGCCAAACTTCCAAAGTTTCTTCATAAGGACCAAATTTGCACATCATGAAAGTTGAGGGACTAAAAGTGTCATTCCTTCAAACTTCATTCCCGGGTCACTTATGGAATACTTGAACTTATGAGGACTTCACATGACCATAAAAAACTTCACTTAGACCACTAGCTTCCCCGGCTCCGGCTTTATTAAATCTTTTCCAAATCTCGTGCCCGTTTTGTCATTTTCTCGTGATTTTTCGTCTTTTTCTTTAATATCCGTTCCTGCACATTCACAAACACAAAAACACACATTCTTTGGCATTATTGGTTAGTTTTTGGCTTATTTGGTCCAATTTTGGCTTAGAAAAGGTGAGTGAATAAGCACTCACCAAGGAGCGGAGAAATTGTGAGATATTCCATTTAAATCACAATATTTTCCGAATTGTACTTCATTGTCAAATTCCCTACCATGGTCCGTCCTAATGGCTACTATTGTGCATCCTAATTTATTTTGAATCATTTTACTAAATATTTCGAATTTTTCAAAGGCTTGGGTCTTGTCACTTAAAAACCTAGTCCACGTGTATCGTGAGTAGTCATCTACTATTACTAAGGTATATTTGTTTCCTCCATAGCTCCGCACAGCGGATGGACAAAAAAGATCCATATGTAATAGTTCTAGGCACCTAGTAGTGGATACTATATTCTTAGCTTTGTGAGTAGCATGAACTTGTTTTCCAATTTTACATGCATCACAAAAATGCTTGTCATATTTTAGATTAGGCAAGTTTCTAACTAGTTCCTTAGAGGCCAAAGATTGTATTTGTTGCATGTTAGCATGTCTTAATCTCCTATGCCACAATGTGGAGTTTTCGTCTAGGGTCGTTAGGCATATCCTATCCTCAGGTTTGTTTCCTAGTTTCATAACATATATGCCTCCTTTCCTAATTCCTTTACCTATAATTTTTCCATTCTTAACTATTTCGCTATCCACTTCGGTAAAGGTGACTCTACATTTATTATCACATATTTGTTCTATACTAAGCAAGTTATATTTTAAATTATCTACATGCTCTACATTTTCAATAGTAAGTGAGTCTTGAGAAATCGTACCTTTGCCAATGATTTTTCCACGTAAGTCACTACCGAAAATAACGTTACCTCCATTGTATGCCTTGTATGTAGAGAATAGCTTGCGGTTCCCCGTCATGTGCCTCGAACATCCGCTATCCTTGATCCATTCGTCAGGCTTCAAGTCAATTCCTAAACATATTTCGTCGGTTCCTTTTGCCATAAAACACTTTTCGTCTCTTGGTTTTTCCACTTCTTCTTTGTCACTATCACTCCATGTTCCACTAACAAATGCGCCTTGATTTTCATAACCCGGCGGCTTTAGACATTCGCCAATGAGATGATTTGGACTTTCACATCTAAAGCACTTTCTTTTCCCGTAGTTGTCACTTCTATTTCTTTGGAATGGTTTTCTTTCGTCTCGTGGTGATCTAGTGAGTCTTCCTCGTCTCTTGAAGAATTTCTTGAATTCTCTTACGGCCATTGCATATTCTTCGTCTTCACTTTTGTCACTTGAATCATCATCGTCACTAGGTTTCTTTTTGGCTTTTAGAGCAATGGATTTGGTTTGTTCTTTCTTGACTTTGACCGTTTTCGAATATCTTTTTATAATTTCTTCATGGACCTTCAAGTTGCCAATTAGTTCATCTAGTGACAACGTCATCAAATTCTTTGATTCTTCAATAGTCGTGACCTTAGCTCGCCATTTCGGATGCAATGGCCTAAGAAATTTCCTAACACAATTTTTACTAGAAAATGTCTCATCAAGTGCTTTTAAACTTGTGATAATAGTGTTAAATTTAGCAAAAGCATTATCAATTGATTCCTCTTCCGGAATCGTAAATTGTTCATATTGTTGTACAAGAAGATCTATTTTGTTATCTTTAACTTGACTATTACCTTGGTGAGTAATTAGTAAAGAATCCAAAATTTCTTTTGCGGTTTTACACATAAAAATTCTTTCATATTCTTTGCGTGGTAACGCATTATAAATAACCATTTTAGCCTCATTATTTTTTGCTAGTTTCTTTTTCAAATCATCATTTTGTTTTTCAAAAGGTACAATTTCATCCATTTTAGTTTCAACATTATATTAAATAGGGGGAAAATCACCAAAGGTAATAATATGCCAAAGATCAAGATCTTTTGATTTCACATAAGTTTCGAATCTATTTTTTCAAGATAAAAATCCATCACTTTCAAATAGTGGTGGTCTTTGCATAGATTGCCCTTCTAAATATTTTAAAGATTCCATAGATCGTTACAAGTTTTAAAATACAATATATTTTAAAAAATCTTGTTAAACCTGGCTCTGATACCAATTATGGAAAACTAGAAGGGGGGGTTGAATAGTTTTACGTCTTTTTAATTTGTTATAAAAGATTGTTTGAAAGTTTTTTTTTGTTTTCAAAAATATAGATTCGATGCTATATGAAATCAAGTCATGCACAATATGAACAACACTAAATATGTACGATAAAGCAATAATGTAAGTAAAGAAATAGATGAGAGTTGGAAAGATCGAACCGCGAGACAAGAGATTTATAGTGGTTCGGCTACAAGGTCACCTTCCTTGCCCTACTCCACTCCCCGAGCACCTAACTCGAGAGTTTTCTTCACTATGTCAACAAGCTCCCTTATGGCGGAGAAAACCTTACACACCAATTTACACACCACAACTACTTCACAACTTATTCACACCTTCTACACAACTATTTCACACCTATTCACTACTTAATCACAACACTTCTTCACACCTATCTCCTACACACCAATCTTCTTCACAACTATCTTCTACACACCAATCTTCTTCACAACTATCTTCTACATACCAATCTTCTTCCTAACTCTTCTTCTTCACAACTAACTACTAACAAATCACACTATATATATATATATATATATATATATATATATATATATATATATATATATATATATATATAACTAAACTATCTTCTAAAAATATTCACAACTAATCACACAATGAGATAAATACAATGATGATGCTCTAACAACTTAGATGTGGAGATCACAACAAGTTGTAATACTTCTTGTCTTGAGGGATAGAAGTATTCTTCTCTTGCACTTGATAGGATGATGTTTGGATCACTTTGAAACAAAGATTTAAGAATGTATGATCAAAGGATTTAGAGATTGGAAATGGAGATCTAGAACAGAAAGTTTAGAGGTGCAAAAGGTGAGAAAAATTCCTGATTTAAGGTGGTATTTATAGGCAACAAAATCTGACAACAGGAGCGTGTCGGTCCCCTTAAATCATGGCCGGCCCCCTTAAAATTAAGGGGACCGCCCCTTATAATTAAGGGGGCCGCCCAGCTGTAACAGTCAGATTTTTTGTTTTTTAGTGGGGAAAGTTTATTTGGTAAAAAACTAACTGATTTTGGTTAAAAATTGGAATTCATATATTTAGTATGAATAAAACATTTTTCTTTATTACCAAAAGTGTTTTTCAAAAATATATAATATGTTTATATAATTAAATAAACTTTGTAATACTTAATTAAATTTTCCTTTGATCATAAATTGCACTAAACACTTTGTTTATTCATACCTTAATTGATTTGGATGTAAAGAGAATGTTAATCATTAAATACTTGTTTATGTCACAAGTTTTAGTTCTATGAGTTTATATTTTATAATAATCAAAACATAGAGATATTGATAATATGTTAATAATGTTTTTAACCATTATTTATGTCAACAATCCTCTAATCTGTTACCATGTTCCTTTCCATTGTTTGGTCGCATAGAATATATTTTGTGTAGCATGACACATCTTGACTAGAAATGTATACATGTTATATATTACTTTTCAGTTGGAAGCTATATGAACTTGGTTATTTTTTAACTTTCCAGTTGGTAGAATTGATTCACAATAATATTTCTATATTATTTTATCAAATACTTATGTCAATTATTCAAAGTATTTTTTATTTAAAGAATGCCAGGAAAGCTAAGGGGATTGAGGCATTGTTTTCTATTCAAGTTCATACTTTTGATTTTGTTTATCATGGTCTTGATTTATTATTTATTTAACAGGTAAGTGGTTTTTATTTATTTAACAGGTAAGTGTTTTTAGCTCGATGGGTATGTGAGGTGAAGGCATAGCGGGAAGGTGGAAGCTATATGTAGGTTGAATAACCGGTTTAAATGTATGCAGATGTTGACATGTATACGTTAAGGAAGAGCGTATCTTATTTGGATAAATTGTATTCAATGGGACATCTTAATGGGATGGAAAAAATCTTATGCCCCTTAAAGAGGTACGTATGCTTTATCTTAATGTGAATGCTCATAAAAATGAAAGTCAACGATGTCTCAAAGTTTATATTACTGTAACATGTAGATGTCAAGATCAAAAGGGTATAACGGTAAAGAAAGTTTGGTGATTTAGTTATTTGAATATGAAAGTAACTAAGGTGCTGTTTGTTTTTTAAGAGGTTTTATGTCTGAATCTGAATACCACTTCTGAATCTGAATGAGTGGTCCAAAAGTCTGAATCTGAATTATTTTAGACTGTCTGTTTTTATGTCTGAATCTGAATATCTGAATAAACAAAAAAAACAATCGTTTTGCTATAAAACAAACCAAACGACCCTCCATTCGTGATTATTAATAAAAAAATCAAGACCAAGATGAGGAGATAAGGATTGAAAAGAAGTATCACTGAAGTTTAGGCTTTTCAGATGTAATCAGACGTTATTCAATGTCTGAACGAATCAGACCCTATTTAGATGTATTCAGACTTCAGATCTGAAAAAAAACAAACAGTCTGAATCTGATTACGTCTGACCGAATCAGACTTCAGACGCCATTCAGATCTGAAAGAAAAAAACAAACACTGCCTAAATGAGAATCAATTTACTAGAATACATAACAAAGATTGTTCCAAGAAAAATAGTTTATTGGAACCATTAATGTAGGACTCCTAATTGTTGTTTACATTAACAGTTTGTATTTTTAAATCACGAGTAACTTGCTCCTGCTTTTCTTAACCCATTGTAATAATGAGATTAACTTTTTACTTGTCTGATCAAACAATATATTCTTTAATCCTAATCCCTAATGATTTTGTTTTTCTTTATATCAATTAGAATGCAAATGAATTCATTATTTTCCATCTTATTATTAAAAACATTTACGTAACACTCAATTAGCTTATTGGACCAATTCTTTGTGATAATTGCACAAAATAACATCATGCTTATAATCAGAAGGTAGCTTCATTTTGTTCAAGTTGCAACTATGAGATAATTTAAGCTACCATTTGCAAAAAGTTGGAAATTATGCAACCTATAAAGTTGGTTGGTATTGTTGGTAAGAAAGTAAAAAGTATCTCCCTATATGCAAAATTAAGCACTCTTTGCCGTTGCTATTTGGAATGCTTGGGAATAATGAATAATCTCTTTTTCGTCTATTTTCTTTATGTTTGCAGCTTGCTCTTTCTGGAAATTTTCTAACAAGCAGACATCGACTTTAGAAGTTCCATCTTACTACATAATTCAAAGTATGATCCTTTTGATGATTCAAACATGTTTGGGTTGTTAAGTTAGAACTTTTTTCAGATATGTATTTTTATCGGTAACGATAAAATACAAACCTGAAAGCATTCAAGAAGTTCATTCTGGTTAAGATTTGGATATGTCTATGGAGTGACATTTATTCTCACAAACCCATAATGTTTGTTTTCAAGAACATAATATATGCTAAAATTTAAAGAATTAACTAAGTGAACGATACGCTCCGTGTTTTGTTTTCGGATGGTTGAGCCCGTAATAACACGTGCCGATATTGAGGTATAGTAATATAATGTCACTCTTCTATTTACAACTAAAGAAGATGAAATTGACATTGATGGATGGGATTGCGATTGTTGGTGTTGGTATTGTTGTTAATGATGACGGGAAGTATAAAGTTACTAAGCATCTATACAGGATTAACATTGATGAAACAACACCGATTCATACCCCGTCTGATGATGAAGTATTTATAGAAATAAGTTTATTGGTGCAGTTCCTTCACGGATTTTACTTTGATAAATTTCTCCCAAGTTTGTTAGACGTCATGAAATTTATAATTTGAAGGTCGACTCGGTTATTTAGGTTGATCTGAATTATTTACAAATGACATATTAAGTTATCTTTTTATCTGGATTATTTAATGCATATTTATGTTTCACAATAAGAGTCATAATGTGCTATTTTATAATCTATGTTTATGTTTATGTGTATGTTTATGCAATACAGGTTTAAAGTGATGGTGCGTGTCATAGATGACTCTGGATCAGCTTCCCTTTTATTGTTTGATGACATGGTATTCAAATTGTGTGGTGTACAATGTCACAACTTGATCAAACAGTATGGACCTGAACACGACTATTTCCCCTCCGAGCTAAATGTAATGGAAGGAAAAAAAATGTTGTTCCGCTTTGAATATATAACATACAATACCAACAAACACAATCACGCCTATCAAGTTAATATGATGTCGGGAGACGCTTTCATGATTGAAATGTTTGAGAAGGGTTTCATCAACGAGGTTTTTTTTATAGCTTTTTCATGCTTCATTTTTATGTTATTATTCCACAATTACATATAACAATTCCACAAAATAAATACACTTTTATAGGAGTCTGCTTATCAACTTCAAAATCCCAATGTAACTGCTTCTAATTCAAGTAATTTTATAAGTGGTGAGAACGTCAATTTCAACATGGAAGAAACGGCAAACTCTGCCAAAGTGGTTAAAGGTTCGTTTGGTGATTCATGAAATGTTGTGAAGGGCAAGCGTACGGTCATTGATTTGGACGAGTACGATGAAAGTAACCAAGAAGCAAATAGGGGAAATAATGAGTTAGCTCAAGTGAAGACGTTTGTCATCTTTTAAATTTGTTTGCATTTTGGATATTTGTGCATGTTTAAGTTTTATGTTGTGACATGCAAGGTTATTTATGTTACATTATTTTGTCTTTTAGCATTATATATTTTTAACGTTTTAAATCTTTACATCATTTTTTTTAATACATTTTTTTATGTTTAATAATTAAACTTTTAGCTAGCCGGCCAACGGCCGGGCCTTAGGGTAGCTATATATATAAAACTAGAACACCAAAATTATCCAACTACTATATTAAATCAGCATCATCATCATTCTCATGTAGATCACCCAAATTGGACCGTAATTTTGTGAGACCATTTTTTGTTTTTTAGTAAAAAAACAAAAGAATTTTAAAAAATTCTAAATAAAATCTTTTGTTTTTTTGCAATAAGAAAAAGTTTGGTCGCACAAAAATACAAATGAAAGAAACTACTTCTTTTGTTAGACGATACTTTTATGCAACAACTTTTTGTCTTTTTGCAAAAAAAAAAAATGTAATTTTTTTGAAATTTCCAAATATTTTTTTGCAAAAAGATAAAAAATGGTCGCAGAAAAAGTATGGTTTAGCAAAAAAACATAACCGTCGGTCTAGCAAACAACTTCACCAACCAAATGTTTCCTTTTTTGAACACGTGAAAATCTATTGAAGTAGTGGTTTTGAAAAATGGTTTTCCTTTGCCTACATTTTGGATCAAGTGGGGTGAGCATTGGTCTAAACCCGACCCGACAAAACCGAAAATCGGTAAAAATCTAAACCGAAAACCGAACCGAAGTTACTCGGTTCGGTTTCGGTCAGTGTAAGTCGATTTTTGGCTCGAACCGAACCGAAACCGAAAATGGGTAAACTATAGAACCAAAACAGAACTGTGTTTGGTCAGTTCGGTCGGGTCGGTTCTTGTTCGGTTTTGCTCAGCCCTATCAACTAGGCAAAAATGATCCATGTTTTGAATTTGCTCTAAATAATAACCATCACCTACCTAGTTACTAGTTAGTCTAGTCATCTTCAGTTCTTCACAGCAGGTCTCATCCAAAATTTAGTAAGTACGGAGTACATATTTTCTAGGTCACGTGTTCAAACTTCAGCAGATAGTTGTGGTCGATAACAAAAAAAACCTGTGAACTGAGTATACTGAATATGTAACTCAAAATCAGGACATGTAAATTATTTAAGCACAAATTTACGAATTGGATAAAATAAACATGTGGCTCGGTATAATGTATGATGAAAAATTGGAGGCTTTTTGTATTGTCCTAATATGACATGTGGAGTGAAAATTACAAATATTAAACAGCGCAATTAGACAAAAGATCAAGCTGCGACAGCTTCTTCTTTGCCAGCAGCAAGTTGGTTCTGGATGTGTGTTGGTACCACATCGAACTTCGCTAGTTGCATAGTGTATGATGCCCGACCTTTTGTCATCCCTCTCAGGGTACTCACGTATTGGAACATTTCTGCTAGTGGCACTAGTGAATCCACCACCTACAACAAACCACACTCGATCTATAAGAACACAAACTTTAAGTAATAGTCAACTGCAACCACAAAATTTAGTCCCAATTTTGCTGTGTACCCAACCTAAATTTCACTTGGCTGAAACTTTCAAGATGTTTTCATTTATGTTAAAACGTCAATTTCGTCAAAGTTAACCACGTCACTATATTGATCAAAAGACTCGATTGGTAGCTTCCGTTCAATAGATGTTTTTGAGATATTTAGATTTCTTTTTTTATTCAAAAAAATATAAGTTGACTTACAGGTTTTGGAAAATTGCAGTTTTCTAAAGTTGGTTACCAAATCATGGGTGAAGATAAAATCTGTTAACCAAAACGAAGTGGAAATGAGTGGACATACCTTGAGACCACCGGGCTTGTCACCAAAGCTATTAATCTGTCCTCTTCTGGAATTGAGATCACCGATAACATCACCCAAATGTTCTTCAGGTGTCACAACTTCGACTCTCATAATGGGTTCCAAAATCTTAGGACCCGCTTTCCTAACACCTTCACGGAAAGCACCTCTAGCCGCCAGCTGGAAAGCTAAGACACTAGAGTCAACATCATGGTAGTTACCATCTGTTAATACTGCACGAACGTCAACAACAGGGAAGCCAGCGAGTACACCATTTGACATGGACTCTTCTAGCCCTTTCATAACACCAGGAATGTATTCTCTTGGGACTGCCCCTCCCTTGATCTCACTCTTGAACTCGTATCCACTGCCTGCCTCTAATGGCTCGAACCGAACCGTAATATCTGCGAACTGACCTTGACCACCGGATTGTTTTTTGTGAACGTATTTTACTTCTGACACACGTGATATGCTTTCACGGTAGTTTACTTGAGGTGCACCTACATTCGCTTCTACCTGATAATTTGCATGCAATGAGGCGTTAAAAATGTTTCATTATATAAACACTGTTGATTGTTAGAAATTGTCAGGCTGAATTAAGAGAAGGGTCTGTCCCAAATTGCTTATTCACCAATATATAACTAGCCACTTGCAACGAAAAATGTTTACCTAGAGTCAAATAGACAGATATAATTACCATTTTACCAATTTCATACTTCTATTTCCCTTTCAAAAATTGTTAATATTATTCTTCCACAATTTGCTAAAGGGGATATTATCAAAAAACAATAATAATAATAATAAAAAAAAAAAAAAAATACCAAAAATACTTCTGAGCAAAACAAGAATGAATGCTAATTTTTTGACACACAAAGGAGTGAAAGTTATATCTTTTTCAACTCTAAGAACCCAATTTTTTCATAAGTCGTCAACTTTTTTTCTAAAAAAATGCCCCTTTATCTGTTAAAACATGGATTCATTGTCCTTACTCACTCCTTTTTGGTCAAAGATTTAACGTATGCTACCTTTTGAGTTCTGATGAGCGAGAAAAGTGGATGCCACACATTGGCAGCTTTAGGACTTTTAAGTTATCATTTTCGGCATTTTATTCTTATGCTAAAATCTCAATGATTTTATCTTTTAGTCATCTTTTATATGGGCAAAATAGCAGTAACAAACTACCATGAGGAATTTAAATAATGAAAAACCATAATTAGGAAAACAAACCTTGAATTCCCTCTTGAGCCTATCAACAATAATTTCAAGATGCAATTCACCCATTCCTTCAATAACCGTTTGGTTAATTTCTTCATCTCGTGAAAAATGGAAAGAAGGATCTTCTTGTGCAAGCTTAATCAAACCATTAGCCATCTTATCAACATCAGCTTTAGTTTTGGGTTCAATAGCAACTTTAATAACAGGATCAGGGAAATCCATTCTTTCAAGAACAATCGGCTTGTCAGGGTCACATAACGTTTCACCAGTAATCGTATCTTTCAAACCCGCAAGAGCCACAATATCACCGGTCAACGCTACTTTAACATCTTCTCTACTATTCGCGTGCATTTCAAGTAACCTCCCAATTCTTTCTTTCTTCCCCTTGTTTGAATTAACTACATAAGATCCAGCAGCAAGCTTTCCAGCATATATTCTTACAAAAGTAAGTGACCCCACAAATGGGTCGTTCATGATCTTGAAAGCTAGTCCAGCAAACGGTTCATTGTCACTTGCAACCCTTGGAATTTCAATTTCAGGGTTATCGGGATCAGTACCAATCATAGGTGGCACATCAAGGGGTGAAGGTAAGTAGTCAACAACCGCATCAAGCAAAGGCTGAACACCTTTGTTTTTAAAAGCAGACCCACATAAAATGGGCACAAAACTACCTCCAATAGTACCCTTTCTAATTAACTTCTTAACCGTTGCTTCGTCGGGTTCAACACCTTCAAGATACGCTTCCATCACTTCATCATCTAGTTCAACTATATTTTCAAGCATGGCAGCCCGATATTCTTGAGATAGTTCTTGAAGATCAGCAGGAATATCTTCATATGAAAACTTTGCTCCCAACTCTTCACCACTCCAAACAATCGCTTTCATCCTAACGAGATCTATAACCCCTTTAAAGACGTCCTCTGCTCCAATTGGAAGTTGAAGCACAAGTGGTTTAGCACCCAAATTTGTAATAATCATATCACGTGTTCTAAAGAAATTAGCACCCAAACGGTCCATTTTATTAACAAAACAAATACGTGGGACACCGTATTTATCAGCTTGTCTCCACACTGTTTCAGACTGAGGTTCAACGCCAGCAACACTATCGAACAAGCAAATAGCACCATCAAGAACCCTAAGGGCACGTTCTACTTCAAGTGTGAAGTCCACGTGACCGGGTGTATCGATGATGTTGATTCGGTGCTTGTTCCAGAATGTTGTGGTTGCTGCTGATGTAATGGTGATTCCTCTTTCTTGTTCTTGCTCCATCCAGTCCATGGTGGCGGTACCTTCGTGTACTTCACCAATTTTGTAGTTTCTACCGGTGTAGTATAGGACACGTTCGGTTGTGGTGGTTTTTCCGGCATCAATGTGAGCCATGATACCGATGTTACGGTAGTCCTCTAATGGAACCTCACGCTTCCCATCTATAGATTACAAACATAAATATGAAATGTAAGAACCAAAAATAGCAGTAGTAGATTGGTGTCTGTATATTCAGCATCACAAATTCAAATAAGTTGCATGAAACGACATTTACAGTACACGGTTTGACATAATCAACAACTCATCCAATTGTCCCAAACTTATCTGAAAAGAAAATAGGATAAAGTTTCAACCTTTAACTACCTGCTTTAAGATTGGACGAACCGCTGTACTAAGATAACATGTTTAACTTTTGTAAAAAGTACTCCATATTCACTTAAAATAACATCAATATGCATCTCCTTTTCATGAAATTTTCGAGTTATTTCGGCAGTTAACAGATTCAACTAACCTCAAATTGTTAAATATAAAGATTCAAGCTATATTGTTGAGTTAATATAATTCCAAAGTTCCACTGTATTTTGCTCCATTTTGCTGATTTTACGACAAGAAATGAGGCCTCAAAATTGAAAAACAAAATTTCAGTGACAACCATTGACAACTATACCCAAGTCCCAAACTTTCATCTCTTTACCAATTGTATGTAACCGGTTAACTCTTGTATACTAGCAAAAGATGTTAGCTGATCAAAAAACATGCAACTTTATCCATAGTAGCAAGTAAATATCATCAAATGGTAACAAAATATAATAATTTTGCATCAACTGATTAAGAAACTTGAAGAATCATATCATTCAACGCTAATTTCAAATAAGCATATTTACAAATTTTTATTCGTCTAGTATTGGTCATTATACATTTTTACTCTATATCTAACCCAGTAGAAGATTTCATATATACGGATGATTTCAAATAAAATGATTCAAAGAGACTAAAATCCATCCGACTACATATGAAAAAGTACTTATTCTTAGGGGGTGTTTGTTTGGGCTTATATAGCCCGCTTATCGCTTATTTGGTTTTGGGCTTATGTTTCGTAAGATCACTTTTTGTGGCTTATTTTGAAACTTTTCGGCTTCTATAAGTTCATTATGTTATAATGAACTTATATAAGCCCACCAAGCCGAAAAGTTTCAAAATAAGCCACAAAAAGTGATCTTATGAAACACAAGCCCAAAACCAAATAAGCCATAAACCCGCAATATAAGCCCAAACAAACATCCCCTTAACCATAAACCCTAAAACTCATTATTTCAAATTTCCAATAAAAATAAATTGAAATGAAACAAACCTTCAGGGCCAGCAGCCATAGCAACAACAGACAAACTCCTCTTCCCAAACCCACCCAACGTTTTACTACTATTCCTCATCAACCCTTGTGTCCCAAAAAACGATGACGTCATACTCCTGTTATTATACTGAAATCTCCGTAAAGAGTTGTTAGCCGGAGAAAGAAGAAAGCGTCGGACCGGGGGCCTGGTAGATGACCCACCAGCACCATTGTTGCCGGAGAAGTTACAGAGTGATGACATGGCAACAGCTTCTGCCGCCATTGGGTTTTTTTGAAGAGTCTCACACTTGGAATGTGAAGAGGGGGATAAGTTGATAACGGGAAGTGATAATATATGGGGTTTTGTTTTTGGATAGAATAAGAACAAGAAAATTGGATAGTTTTTTTGTGGTGTGGGAAATATGTGATAAGATAGATGTTACATAGGTTGGAAATTATAAAAAGTTACTACTACTATGTTCTAGTGGTGTCGAATTTGCAATAGTTTAGGGGCGAGTACGGGCTTTAGACTCCACCTAATCCGGGTCGGGTCGGGTCGGGTCAGATCGAAGGTCAAGAGTTAGGAAGAACTTAGACTAAGGATTAGATCGGTAGGTCTTGGCTGATTGGGTTACTTGAGTTTGAACCGATTTTGTAAAAAAGATGTACGAGTTGAGGATGCCATTGGTCTGGTTTGGACCAGACCGAGACTGAAAAAAAGGAATTTAAAGGGAATGCGGACCAGATGGTGCAAGGTTTGGTTGGCTTAGTTCGGGGCATGTTCGTGTTTCTCTGTTGGGTTTAGTTCGTGTGCCGAAACACCCAAGCTTAGTTCACTTGATGCAAGTTCGAGCTTGTTTTGACTTATATATTTGAGGCTCAAAACCGGAGCCAAGTTTGATAGAACCTTTGGTTTTGCGCGTTTGCAGAGTAGTTGTTCAATGATGGAACATGTAACATAATGCAAAGTAAATGCATGAAATAATGCTTTATACAATTTGTAACATGACATGTTCAAGGGATGACAAAATTAACATATTTTGATACTTACATAATCATGATGACATGTTTTTGTAGTTTGGGTTAGGGGTGTAGGAAATAATAAAGGCTCAACTCAATTCAATTTTAAGTTGATTGAATCATGGTTTGAGTTAGGTTAGGGGTGTAGGAAATAACAAAGACTTCATCCAATTTTTCTTATATTAAGTCAAATTTAAACATCACCTAATCCTATTAATTTGTTTGCCAATAATGATAAAATTGAATACTAAAAAGTAGGCATTTATGAAGTGGGTGGTTTTTTTTTTTTTTTTTTTTTTTTTTTTTTTTTTTTTTTTTTAGCTAAGAGAATGAGTTCACAAACTTCATATAATATTATTTCTTTTTTAAAGAGGACCCACTATTTCCCTTACATTGTCTATATCTACAAGGTATGAATTCTAATACTCTCCCCATTAAGTGGCTAATATAGATGTGAATCCCACACACTCTCTTAGCTAACAAAAAAAAAGAAACACCATACAACACTTTAACAGCTCAATGAAAATATAGTACAACATGAGAAGAGAAATGAACAAAAGCTTCAAGTCTTCAAGATAAATAAGGTAAACTTGGGTATTGAATGAGTAATTATAGCCACTCATTTTTAACTAATATAAAACACTCATTTCCATCCTTTATTATTTTTTTTTATAATTAAAATCCACTTTCACCATTATTTTTTGAAAGTAATATAGCTCAAAAACCGTAAATCATTAGGTGAAACAGATTACACGATTACGACAAGCAATTAATTACCAATAGAACGACCTTTTCATATATTTTCGACAAACCATTTTTTTGGGTACAGGAGTTTGTATGGTACATCACATGTGATATATCACAAATTTATAAATTTGAACACTCAACATGTTGTTGTTAAATAGACATAAGTATTTGTGTAGAACTCCAAATGATAAACCCCTTTTTCTTTTCTTTTTTTTTAGATTAAAAAGAACAAATCGTTAGCTTTCTAGCCATATATCACACATAATTTTTGAATATATATATATATATATATATATATATATATATATATATATATATATATATATATATATATATATATATATATATATATATATATTCAAATTCACTTGATATATCACATGTGATAGAGGAGTAACACTAATGTGTGGATTCAAAAAATGATATATATATATATATATATATATATATATATATATATATATATATATATATATATATATTCAAATTCACTTGATATATCACATGTGATAGAGGAGTAACACTAATGTGTGGATTCAAAAAATGAATATGGTTCGTATTGAGTGTTCGAAATTACAGATTAATGATATCTCACATGAGATATATCAAGCGAGTTTGAATATCATTTCCTTTCCCCCTTTTTTTCCAACTTCTATGTATAAACCATATTGATTTGAATGTTCAAATATTATTTATGATAGATGGTTAGAAAACTAATGATATGTACTTTTCAATACAATTTGTGTTCTTTACAACATCATCTTGAGTTTTCGAACTTACAAATTAATGTTATATCACATATGATACATCAAGCAGTTTTGACTATATATATAAAAAACAAAATCTTCTATTTTCTCCAAGTTCTATGAATAAACTGTATTTATTGGATGCTCAAAAATTATGTGTAACATATGGTTGTAAAGCTAAAAATGTGTATTTTTTTCAACGGCAAAAACGATGAATCATTTAAGGTTCTAGAATATTTATGCCCATTTACGCAATATGTTAAGTGTTTGAACTTACAGATTAATGTTATATTGTGTTAATGCAAATATTACGATATTTAATATAAACTATCTCTTATGTTTTAATAATAACAAATATGTAACTTGTAATACATAATGTAAAATGTGCAATTTACTCGTTGACACAAATCATCAATGCATAAATTCAGGATCCGTATTTATAATGGACGGATCCGCAGATCCGCCAGACATGATATTTTATGCAGAAGTATTTTTCTATTGCATACTACTTGATGAGCAAGAAAAGGGGACTTCCTATTACACAACACTTGATGAGTAAGCAAATGAAGCCTCCTATTACACAATACTTGGTGAGCAAGCAAAGGGAACATCTTATTACACAAGACTTGGTGAGCAAGCAAAGACCATTTCTCTCCTAGTAATCCTTGCCTATATATAGCAAGTTACTTCCACCCTCCTTGGATGATGAAGAACCCACAACTCACACACCTATTCAAGACTATGTGTTCCTTGATCATTCATCCAAGTAAGCTAGAGATCATGTCATCCTCCTCCACCACAAGCACACACATATGAAGATCCATCATAACAAGATTGGGGCACTTGTGATCCTCATTCATTGAAAACTTCTTTTGATGAGAAGTTTATTTATTAGGCATTTACATCCACTAAACATACATGTCTTGTATCATCATCATACACCACCTTGTATCACTATTATACAACAAACTAGAGGTTATGAGGTTTATGTGTTTATGCCTTAAAACACAAGGTTTGTTATGTTGGGCCACAAAACATAACGGGTTTGGTTCTACCCGAAGAAGAACTCGATACGTAGCTTAGTATCAGTAAACTTGTAAGCTGTTAGACGGTTTGTTATGTTGCGCCATAAACATAACGGGTTTGGTTGTACCCGAAGAAGAACTCGATACCTGGTGTGTACTAATTTACACACCTTTTTCTTGACCAAAACCGGAACACAAAGACCAAAAACTAACCAATTATGCCAAAAATACGTTGTTTTTGTGTGCAGGTACGGATATTATAGAAATGGACAAAAAAATCATGGAAAATCAACAACACGAGCACGGGATTTGGAAAGAGTAGCAAAAGCCGAAGCCGGGGAAGAAACTATGGTCAAAAATTCAAAGTCAACCTTAGAAAATTCTTACTTGTCAAGTTAAGCCCTTGGATCCTACTATGGAATTATGACAAGATCAGCCCTTGGATTTTAGTTAAATACATAATTGGTCCTTGTAATTTTATTACATCAAATCTGAGATTTAAACCCAACTCCAAGCCTGGTCCATGAGTAAATCCAATATACCAAACTCTTTACCACCCCAAGCCCAACAGCCCACTAACTATACCCAATCCACCTCAATCCTATACCCGACCCATCCCCACTCCGGTCAACCCACAAGTCAAACACCATTAAAAAATATATTACCCACTCCCGCCCCCCAAATTATCCCTCAACCCAGTTACTACTATTCACCCAACAGTAACATGAACCCTAATTTACCCGTGTTGATTAATTACCACAATTAAGGGCTTAAACGTCAAATCAATCAAGCTTCTAGAATGTCAGTGATGTCAGAGTATCTAAAGAAGCACAACTTTTGCTACGTGGCAGCGTTAGATTGGTGGAGATGCGTCATTCAAAGTGATCCAAGGGCTCTCATCAAATGGGAAATGATTAGTGATGATCTGAGGGCTTTGAATGCATCAATAGAAACACATCTCACACGGATTGCCAACATGGCAATCCGTGAGCTCACTCCTCACTCCTATCCTATATAAAGAGACTTAGATTAGCTGTTTAGGAGTGGAGTTTTGGAATAGCCAAACTCTGCCAAAATTTCTTTAGATTTGTAATACGTTTCAAGTTGTAATTCTTCTCTTTTAATGAAATTCAGTCTTTCAAATCAATCTTAGCTTACCTCTGTTTACTGTTTAGTATTATTGCTTATTAGTTGAGCTAATTTCTTTTATAATTCAGCTATTTGAAGTTTACTAAATAGTTCACTCTAGTTTTCAATTCTCAGTCAGTTTTTAAATATCATTTATGAGTTTTGAGCAAAATCAGAAAATAAAAAATAGGTAGAGTTTTATTGAAATCAGTTTTCAAACTAGTTTGATTGAAATGTATGCAACCTTATTTTAGCTTTTTAGCTTTTGAAAGTGAGTTTGTAGATCTTTATAATATTCATTTTTCATATTTCATTGTTGGTCAAAATTAGTCAACTGTCAGGTTTAATTGTTGATTTCTGGAAGCTATTTGGTATGTTAAGCTGGTACTGGATGAGCTTAGCCTATCTAAAGATAGGCTACTGTGGAACCTCTCTATTTTGAGCTGAGAGGAGAAAGTTTGTAAGTTTCATTTTCATTAGTTTCATCAGTTGGTAAACATACTTGTGATACTGAGTTTTTGTTGATTAAATTTGAATTTGATTGTTATAATTGTTTCTAGTAGTGTAGTATTTGATGTTTGGATCATCAGAATAGAGTAGTTTAGATTACTTGATAATTTGCTGCATCAGTCTGAGTTGATTTTATGTTGTTTAGTTAACTGTCATAACTGTGGATCTGATTCATTTTATTACTGTTTGATCTCTGTGGTAATTGTTGTTATATTACTATTTCATTAGTGATATAGGACAGCTTTTGATTGTTATTGAGGTCATTAGTGGATTATATCTAGAAGTGGTAGTGTAATAAGAAGTTAAGGCAGTGTTTGGATTAACAAATTGCTGATAGTTGTTGTTGTTGTTTTTCAGTTTGGGTTTCACTTGTAGATTACATTAGGATAACATTCATTTGTTAAGGAGTTAAATAGTAGTATAGTTTTATAAATAGTCAAAGTAGGATTTACTTTTAGCTTAATTTTTAGAGTTAAATGAAACAGTTAGTAATATTTTTGTTATAGTTGCATAATTCATTTATATAGTCTTAATCATTTTAGAGTTAGCTTAATTCAACATGTAGGAGTAGTTTAATTCAGTTGAAATTGGAATTAGTCATAGTTTGATAGCATACAAGATAGTCAACTGTTGCACCATTTTGAGCCTAATAGGTTGCTGAATTTGACTTAATTCTGAGTAGTAGTTAGTAGTTTCTGGTTAAGTGATTGGGTGAAATAGTTTCTCAGTTACTCAAGTGAGCTTTTGCCCCACTAAACTTGCAACTCAGTGCTTATTTGATTGCTTTTCATTGGCTGTATGTTTAGCTACATAAGACTAGTTTCTGTTTGGAATTTTAGGCCTGCAATTTTGTTCTTATGATTGAATTTGTGATTTGTGCTTGATTCTGAGGTATAAATGAGTTGGTTGAGAGTTTTGTATCAAATCTCAGCTTCTGTTTCTACTTTTGCCTATTCAGCTTGTTGATTTAGCTTAATATTGAGCTTATTGCTTAATTTTTGAAATTCTGTGCTTATCTGAGTTAGATTTTGATCACTTCTTGGATTAGCTGAATACTATTTAGCATAATAAGTCTAAGTTTTCAGAATTCAATCAATTTTTATCACAAGTGCTTATTTATAAGCACTTGTGATAAGTAGTTTTACAAGAAAAAGCACTTTTACTGTTCATTTTCATTTCAAAAATTTTTCTCAAGTTACTTTTATTATTTTTGATTTTCTTAAATTTTTCCAGTTTTTTCTGAGCATTTTTACTATTTTTCTAAATTTCTTTTTGATTTTATTGACTTTTAAATAGATTTTAAATACCAAAAATCCATAAAAAATCAGAAAAAGCTTTAAAAAAATACAAAAATAGTTTAGAAAATTCTTTTATAATATTTTAGATTTTTCAGTTTAGTTTTCATAATTTTCTCATTATTTTTCACATTTTATTTTATTATTAATTACTTTTTAATTCATTAAATAGAAAATAAATCATAGAAAATAAATAAAAACTCAAAAAAATATTTTTCTTTTTCTCAAAATTATCTTTAATAGTTTAAGATTTTTAGAAATTTGTTTCACATTTGTAGGATCATTTTTAGAATAAAAGTCGCGTTTTATTTTATACGTTACGTTTAAAAATTACGTTTGCATTTCCGTTTTCACGTTTTTTACCTTTGTGCATAACTAGCTTGTACTTTGTGCATAATTCATCATTTCTTTTCACATTTTGATTTCACAATCACTTTTCACTATTCACTTTTCACTACACAATTCCCAATTCGATTATTCGATATTCCATTCGAACCTTCGTTGGGAGAACGAACCGGGAAATACTTTCACGAGTTTTTCTTCGGAATAAATATATACTATAATTTGACACACATCAATACCTAGCTTAGTATCGGTAAACATTCTAAGCGACGTATGTAAGGTTTTCTCCGTCGAGAAAAGAGCTTGTTGATCTAGTGAAGTAACTCTCGAGTTGGGTACTCTGGGAGTGGAGTAGGGCGAAGAAGAGCTTCGTGACCGAACCACTATAAATCATCGGTGTCCGGTTTGCATTTTCTTTTACTTATTGCCTTACCTTTACATTTGCATTTATCACCTTCATTTATACTTGGATGTTGTTTATGTTTGTGTTATGGCTTTGTGATGTGATTATGATTGTGTTGTTGTGATATATTATCGTTATAGTCATAGATATATCATTGTCACTTTTCATATTATGTCACACTTGATCGGTTGTTTAATACAAAAGATTAAAGTTTTTAATCGGAAACGTATTCACACCCTCCTCTGCACTTTTCACATAATACATGTGATATATTAAGCAAAATACTGTATCGGGAAATTAAAAAAAAAAAGTTTTTCGAAATATATGAAAGTGATGATTTATTGAAAAATAATTAGATGCTCATAACAATGTTATATTAATAATTTGTCCTTTCTTTCTATAAATTTAGTGGCTAAAATTCGTATCAAATACCATTTGAGATATTGGCTTCTCTTTCAAAAAATGTTTCAGTCAACGTTATGTCTTTGTGTATGAAAATGATTGGTTTAAGGAAGTCCACGAGAAGTAGTTGTGAGCCAATAAAATTTTTGAGTGGTGCATGGCACCTGCAAGAACCATGATTCGTGGCCCGAGCCCTGCTTTTAAAACCCACTCTTGTGGGCCGGATTGAAACTTGGAATTTTATAGATATTATTTGAATTTTAAGCTAATTTTTGTGACAGAGGTTAGTCTATTTAATTAGGTTTCACTATTTGAACGTGAGAATATTATATTCGATGAGAACGTGAAAACTTTTTGAATCATAATTTTTAAAGATTTATAATTTTTAACAAAGTATAGAACATTAGTGAATGAAAAATCTTTCAAAAAAGTTTGAAATTCGCTTGTAAATATTTATGAAATGATAAAATACAATTTCTTCACATGTGCTTATTTTAATATGTATTTTTTCGTAACAATTTACTTATGTTTTTTTTATTATTTTTTATTCTAGGGTTCTTCATTAACTAATGTCCTCTACCTAGTGGATTTTTTCACTTTTTTTTTAGATTTTTTTTTGACATTTGGTTTTCCAATGTCTTTGTAAACAGTGATTTTCGTGTGATTGACAGTAAAAATTACATATTATTTTTTATTGAGCGAATTTCAGTTATTTTTAGAATTCTTCATTTACCGTCATCCTCAACCTTGTGAAAATTTTCAAATTTTTTGGACATTTGGTTCAAAAAGTTATCACGTTCTCATCAAATATAAATTTCTCACATAAACATTTCCCTTCAATACTTATTTTAATATATGTGTTTTGGAGAAAAGTTCTTTTGTGGATCAAGTTTTTTCTACAAACTGAGGGACAAATCCCCACCATCCATCTAGTGTGATCTAATGGTGGGGATTAACTTAAAATTTTTCATGGAAACCTAAGTCCATGTTTTTTTCCCTCCTTTTTCTTTGTCTTTTTTTATTTATTTACTCTTTTTCTTTTTCTTTTTCCTTTTTTTTAAGTCACGTTATACTTTTTTTTTTCTTCTTTTCTTCTTTTTTTTTTTCTTTTGTTTTTTTAAATAACGTATTCTATAAATCTAGTTTTTCTTTTTTTTCCTAATCACGTTTTTTTAAATTATTTTTTTTTAATTTTTTATTTTTTTAAAATAAATTCATGTTTCTTTCACTTTATTACGTTTTCGTCTGTTTTCACATGTTTATATACGTTCTCAGATGTTTTGTCCGTTTTAGACGTTTTTGTCCGTTTTCAGCAGTTTTTATATGTCTTCAAACGTTTTTGTCTGTTTTCATGTGTTTTTATCCGTTTTTATACGTTTTCGTCCGTTTTGGTACATTTATGTCCGTTTATAAACGTTTTCGTCTGTCTTTATGTATTTTTGTCCGTTTTCATATGTTTTCGTTTGTTTTCATACGTTTTCAGTAGTTTTATATGTTTTTGGGCAGTTTTTATACGCTTCCATCTGTTTTCATCAATTTTTCATATGTTTTCGTCCATTTTCAGGCGTGTTTTTATAGTTTCATGCGTATTTGCTCGTTTTATTATGTTTTTGTTCGTTTTCATACGTTTCTGAATATCACAATTGATATTCTTAATATCACAAGTGATTTCCGGTGATATTCACAATATCACTTGTGATATTAAGAATGATATTCATAAACGTATGAAAACAGACCGAAAACGTAAGAAAATAAAAAAAAACGTGAATTAAAAAAAACGTGAAAATCACTTGTGATATTATGAATATCACTTGTAATTTTGTGAATATCACTTGTAATTTTTATGTTACAAAACATTAGTTGAAAATCACTTGTGATATTCAGAATATCACTTGTGATATTCTGAATATCATTTTTGATTTTCTAAATGTTGCTTGTTATATCCTGAATATCACTTGTGATATTCAGAATAACATTTGTGATTTTCATGTTACAAAACATTTGTTGAAAATAACTTGTTATATTCAGAATATCACTTGTGACATTAAACGAACGAAAATGGCCAAAAAGTTATGAATACAGACAAAAACGTAAGAAAGTAATAAAAACGTGAATTGAAAAAAAAAACATGAAATCACTTGTGATATTCTGAATATCACTTGTGATATTCAGAATATTACTTGTGATTTTCATGTTACAAAATATTTGTTGAAAATAACTTTTGATATTCAGAATATCACTTGTGATATTATGAATATCAATATCACTTGTGATATTCAGAATATCACTTGTGATATTCAGAATATTACAAGTGATATTCTGAATATCACTTGTGATTTTCATGTTACAAAATATTAGTTGAAAATCACTTGTGATGTTCAGGAATATCACTTGTGATATTCAAAAAGATATGAAATGGTCTGAAAATAGCCAAAAACATTTAAAAACGGATGAAGATGTAAAAAAAAATGGACGAAAACGTAAGAAAAACGGAGAAGTATGTAGAAAAACGGACGAAAACATCTGAAAATAGACGAAAATATATAAAAATGGACGAAAACATATGAAAACGGTCGAAAACGTAGGAAAACAGACGAAAACATATGAAAACGGACGAAAACGTATACAAACGGACGAAACGTATGAAAATGGATGAAAACGGACGAAAACAGATGAAAATGTATCAGTCGTAAAACGTATAAAAACGGATGAAAATAGACTAAAAAGTAAGAAAATGGACGAATATGTATGAAGACGGATGAAAACGTATGAAAACGTGCGAAAACGTAAGAAAACGGACGAATATGTATGAAAACGGACGAAAACGTAAGAAAACGTATGAAAATGGATGAATATTTATGAAAACGGACGAATATGTCTAAAAACGGATGAAAAAGTTAGAAAGTGAAAAATGTGAATTAAATTAAAAAAATATGTGAATTAAAAAAAAAATACTCGTAAATTTAAAATAAAAAGGTGTATTTTCTTTTAAAAGAAAGAAAAAAAAAGTGAAATTAAAAAAAAAAAAAAAAAAGAAAAAACAAAACAAAACAAAAGATGATTTTTTTAAAAAAATAATAGAAAAAAAAAAAGCCAAAAAGAAGGAAAAAATGCAAGAAAAAAAAACGTAAATAGGAAGGGAAAAAAAGAAAAAAAAAGAGAAAAGAAAAATAAAAGTGAATAAAAAAAGGACAAAAAGACAATAAAAAAACATGGACTTAGGTTGTCTATTAAATCTTAGGTTAATCCCCACCATTAGATCAAACTAGATGGATAGTGGGGACTTGTCCCTTTTGTAACAAAAACTTAGTATGTAAAATAACTCACCTCATGTGTTTTGCCATTATTTACTTCAGAAAAAAAGGAAAATAACTTTTTATTTTATGATTGAATTTAATTTCGGTATTATTTAAGGCATGGTAACAAAAACATTAAACATGTGATTAAAATATACAAGCAAATTATACGTTGGTGAAAATGGTATCTCTACTACATATAAATGGTATTTATTTATGTTTAAAACTTTTGAAATGAGATAAGTATAATTACTAAGAGCATCCACTATGGTGGTTTATAAAAAGGTTTAAGAAAAGATGAAGAGGTCTATAATTTTATTAACCATAGTGAAAATGTGTTTCATGCTTATGTGGAATGAATAGATCTAATATCTTAAACCTCTTCTAAATTTAATGCTTTGATATTTAATGGGGTTTTGATAAAGCTTTAAGAAGTTTATCCATAGTGAAGAAATGTTTATACCAAGGAAAAGGTTTATGAATTTATGATTTCGGATGACTAGGCACTACTATAAACCTTTATAAAGGTCCGCCATAGTAGATGCCAATAATCTAATATAACTCAAGTTCAATTATTTAATTTATCTTATTTAATTCATGATATGTTTTGGACAATCTCATTTAATCATTGGTGTTCTATGGCATGCACTGATTGATATGGCATGTTCTTAAGTCTAGCAGCTTTGCATAATCTATAATTCTATACTACATATAAAATAAAAATGGTTAAATGTGAAATGTTGAAAGTTGAAAAATATCAAATATGAGAGAAATTTAAAATATTTTAAGAAATTTTTATATTATTTTCGAAAAGCATATGCAAATCTGGAAACTATTAACACACTATTAATGCACATCGAAAACAGGGTCGACCCAAGTCGCTTCAAACCCGGCGGTTCACCCGGTTTAATTTGACGCGTTTTTCGACCAGAACGGTTCAACCGGTTGTCCGGTTGTATTTGTATTTGTATTTGAGAAATCCTGAAAAGTGGTTAATGATTTTTAGTGATTTTGTTTGGACATTGTGTAATGTCTTAACATAAAATTTGGTAATTAGTTGTTAATAACAACCTTAAGGGTTGCTGTTAGCAAAACCCTTCCTTTTATTATCTTTTAGTTTTGCTATCTTTAAGTTTGATTGTAGTATATGTTGTTTTCTATTTGTTTATTTCTTTTACGTTAATTTATGTCTTTTTTTTCTATCATATATTTGTCATCTACTCCTCTACGCTTTGATATTCTATAATAAAAGCTATTATTCACTAAGTGAAGACGATAATGGTATTAGATATTTAGATATATTAATCACAACTAGGAAGAAAAAACACTTTTTCCCCTCTAATAATACATGCAAGCATTTGGACTTTGGAGTTGTAAATTCGAAGATAACAAATGAATTAGTAGGGACTGTTACACACTAGGAGGGCTGAAAGACATACAACTTTAAAAAGTTAGCCATCGTTTTTTTAACCCTCAAAATGCATACAATCTTAATACGAGACTCTTGGCAATGGAACATTGCTCCTGATGGCATTTTCTCAGTGCTTGATACGAGACTTCACGTTGATAACTGCCTCCTCCCATCTCCAAGCCCAAGTACTAGGTGGTTTAAGTTATTACCTCGAAAGGTAAATATTTTCATTTGGCGTCTTGTTTTGGATAGATTGCCGAATCGTTTAAATTTATCTTCGCGGGGGTTAGAGATTATGTCTATTACGTGTCCTTCTTGCAATGCGGGTTTGGAATCTAATGACCACATCTTCTTTGGTTGTGATACGTCTATCAATATATGGAGGCTTATTCGCATGTGGATTGGTGTTAATATGCCTTCTTTCTCTTCTTGCTACGAATGGTTACAATGGATCAACGATTGGAGAGCTACAAAGGATTATAAAGACCGTGTGTATGTCATTATTGCGGCTTCTTTGTGGCTATTGTGGCGGTATCGAAATAGTGTCACTTTTAAATCTCAACCTATGAGAAAAGTGACATATTCGATAATATTCGTATCTTTTTTTTTTCTTGGCTTAAAAATAGCGGTCGTAAAGTTCATTGTTATTTGTTAGAACTCTTGGCTAAACAATCCTTTGTATTCCCTCTTCTTCTAGCTCCTTTGCTAGAGAGTTTTTTCTTTAACGCAATTCATCGTTCAAAAAAAAAAATAAAAAAAAAATGCATACAATCTTAATGTTTACTTTTAACTATTATTGATACTTAATGTCTTGACTAGCCTCGTATATAATTTCGCATTTATATAACTTGATAAAATTTAATATAGCATGAATATTTCATAAGAAAGGGATTATTATTATTATTATTATTATTATTATTATTACTTTTTTTTAAACGGTACGGCTCTTTATTAAAAAATAAATAAAAACAATCACATGCTCAAAAAGGCAAATAACAAACATATTACATGAGCTCATAAATTATATAAATATACATTTGTTGGGCCCTTTGCCTCAACACCTCACATGCGAACACTGTAGAAACCATTTAGGAGGCCGGGTCGGGTTTGGGCGGGGCGGGTCGGGACTAACGGCCGTTAATTATTTATAACTAACGGCCGTTAGATATTTAACAGCTGTTAGCTAACGATCGTTATCTTTAACATTTTCTTTAAAAATCCATACGAAATTGATCCTTCATCTCGGAAGTTCGTTGCATATTTAGTCCTCTCATAATTTACATGATTGATCCTTCATGTTATACGTCCATTGCAAAGTCAGTCCTTAGTCACTGAATTGACGTTAAGTAGCTACCGGCCGTTATTACACTTTCCGTATTCAGAAAACACCCCGCGGCAACGCGCAGTTTTCCAACTAGTTGTAAACATAACATGCATGTATAGGATAAGAAAGCCATAAACACCGGTCGAGAGAAAATTTTCTACATTGACTATTCAACCAACAAAAGAAAAAATGTTGAATTTTGGTGAAGAAATCCTCCGTCAAGTACCTTTTGTCCACAAAAACCTATCTCGTTTCTTGTATTCGATATCAGCTAAGATGAAAAGAATATAACTGATTCAAAACATAAAAGTTGCAAGGCTTGAAATACCTTATTCTTTTCCAAACTAAGGCTGTTTGACGAAATCAAATAACCTCTAAAAAGAGCTAACCCATCTTTAATTCAAATCACATTTAGCTAGAATATATTAGTAATTATCTTAGAATAATTATAACAAATAGACAAAGGATTGAATGTATGTCAATCCCTTTTAAGTCCAACTCCACTCTACCGATTTTGGTTTATCTGGGCACGTCAAACAAAGATTAAAACTTTCAAAGGAATGAGAGAAGACCATCTAGTTAGGCGATTAATCAAGACCAACCCACATCTATTGATAACAACCCGAACGGATCTAACTAAGAACGAGTTTGAGTTGTTTAGCTAAAAATTCAAACCGTCTTCTCCTATTCCAAAACAAAAGTTACAAAGTAAATCCAAGCTCACTAAAATTCTGATAACTCAATACCACTCCTGATAGTGGGTCGACACCAAGCCCACCTCCAAAGTAAGTTATCACCATAACTTTGACATCGATCACCAAGCCGACAATTGATACGCCCGTGGTTGATGAGGGACGGCTATCCCGGCATGGCGTGTTAGATAACTATCGTAGTTTATTTATTATGTTTTATTAAGATAAGTCATAATGTTATTAATGAATCAATCAAAAGTTTAAGATAAACAAATCTCTAGTTCTTCTCTAGTTCTCTCTATTTTCTTAAAGAGCTCACACATGTTAAAAGTGATGCCTTATCTCGATACAACCCTTAACCGGATCATATCAATTGGTGCTTTCATTGAGAGGGCTTACGATTAGGTTCCAAAAAAAAAAAAAATAAATAAAAAAATAAAATAAAATCAGGTACTATTCATCGAGACTGTTTATCGGGGTACTGTTCATCGATTTTCTTTTGAGTTATTAATCGTTTGAGTATTATTCATGGCATCAGGCGGCAACGATCAGGACGCGAAATACGCACTCTCTAAGCTCTAGCAAATGGGTATGGTGGCCGAATATGAGAGTGAGTTTGTGGTACTTGCAAATCGAGTAACAAGGATCTCTGAATCTTTACTTACATCCTGTTATATCTCTGGGCTTAAACTAGATCTACAATGTTTACTCTTACTGTTAAATCTCAAAACTCTAGAACAAGCTTTTTCATTGACCCGTGCGGCGGAAACACGCTTCGCTAACTTAGATATTTAGGAATTTTTGAGGTCCAATCCTTTAACTTTGGGAGAATATTTCTTCAAAGCTCGTATCATCGAGGTTCGTTTTGAAATAATTGCAAAGGAAGAGAAAGATCAGATCGTTGAAAAGAATATGTATGTCATTCGACCATTAAAAAGTGAATTTGCTTCACCTATGATTAAAGATTTCTTAGATGTTGATGAAGATATTGGTGTTGATGAGGTTAGAAGCGCGATAGACGGTGTTTTTGATATTGGTGAGAGTTTGGTTGTTATTCTAAAGTGGGTATAGACCAGCACATCAAGGACATTGCTATTATTGGTAACTTTTGAAAACATGGATGTTGCCATGGGAATGGAGGCTAAAATTCAAAGAAGAACATGGGATCCCGGAATTAAGGTTTATTTTAGACAACAACTTGAGGGCAAGGTGATTTTGAAGGACTGGGGAGTGATACGCCCGTGGTTGATGAGGGACGGCTATCCCGACATGGCGTGTTGGATAACTATCATAGTTTATTTATTATGTTTTATTAGGATAAGTGTTGCAGTCATTTTTTAGGATATGTCTTGAGTCATGTTAGGATAAGTTTTATGTTTGTGAGAGTTATCTCATAAACTAGTATTTAAGGTGTCATGATGTTATGAATGAATCAATCAAAGTTTAAGATAAACAAATCTCTAGTTCTTCTATTTATTTTCTTAATGAGCTCGCACACACTGAAAGTGGTGCCTTATCCCAATACAACCCATAACCGGGTCGTATCAACAATCCTGTGACATATCAAGTGAAATCAATCTCGGGAATACCCTTGAGAGAACGTGTGGAAACCGTAGGGGGGGGGGGGGGTTGAATACGTTTCCATTTAAAACTTAAAAACTTTTGTATCAAACACCCGATCAAGTGTGGCATAATATGAAAAGTGTCAACACTAGTCTTACAAGAACAACAGATAATAAAAAGCAACAAGTAAGGCATGTCACACATACTTAGACATACTAGTAATAACATACCATGACAAAAACACTACTAACATAATATAAGCAACTAGCAACACAAATATAAATGCAATGCAAAGTATAAGTGTAAAGCGGTAAATGCAAAAATAAATGTAAAGAGATAGGTAAAGAAAACGCAAACCCGGACACGGCGATTTATAGTGGTTCGGTCACGAAGCTCCTCTTCGCCCTACTCCACTCCCCGAGTAACCAACTCGAGAGTTACTTCACTAATCAACAAGCTCCATTCTCGGCGGAGAAAACCATACAACGTCGCTTACATTATTTTCCGACACTAAGCTAAATGTCGAGTACGAATCTTAGCTAGTACCAATCTACCACGATCTACCCGATCCTCACAAATCACACAAGCTTCAAGATCCACATGATCTACACTCGATCTACCCGATCTTCACAAATCACACAATCAATACAACCTACACGATCTACTCGATCTACCCTTGATCCACTTGATCAACACCCAAGCTCACTAGCTACAAGAGATCTCCAAGATCTCAACAAGATCACAATGATCCACTCTCACAAGACTAAACAAAAGGTAATGACTACTTGATGTATATCAAGATACAACAAGGTTACACCTAGTAATACAAGTGCAATACTCAATGACTCTCACACTTTGTATCTACTTGATACTTTGTGTTCTTCTCTTGGACTAGAAGAGGAATGAAGGTGATCACTTGAATGGATGATTGGATCACTCTAAAAAAACTAAAACTCTCTAAATGATCAAAGAAAGTGATCTAACTAAGAAGGGATTAAACCGGAGAAAAGTGGCTGAAAAAATCAAGTGGGAAGTGTAAAATGGTCCACTATTTATAGGCAAGGAGAAATTTGATCGTTACAGGGGGACGACACCACTAATTGTCACACGGTACCACTAAATTTAGTGGTACCATGGTACCGTCCCAGACAAAAATGCTCCAATTTTTGTCTTTAGTTGTGAAAGTTTATTTGGGGGAGTTTGGAGCTGATTTAGGTAAAAATATAGCTGTTGGGATTTTTGAAATGATTTTCCCAAATAAAACATTTCTTTATAATTAAAAAATAATTTGTAAAATGTATTTTTGAAAAAATGTTTTGTCACATTAAAAATGTGAAATTTAGAAAAATATAATCCTTTGATCATTTGTCAAGTAGTAGATTTTGTGGAAAACTAGAAGGGGGTTTGTTGGGAATAGACTTTATTATTTCAAGTGTCGGTCATTGAATTTTGTAATAGGTTGCATTATTAAGTTAATACGTTAGTAATTTTATATGTTTTATAAAGTTTTATGCTAAGTTTATAGGTTTGGTAAAAGTCTAAGGGCTTAATATGTCATATTGTCTAAGTTATGAGAAGCCCTAGTCCTCACCTTTAAATACTCTTGTAACCCCTCATTAGAGGGTGTTAGTTCACTTAATAATATCATTTGTCTTTCATTTCATTATAAGAGTTCCTTCCACTCTCTCTCTCTCTACTTACTTTCTCTCTCTAGATTTCTTAGTGATTATGTTGGAAAATGGTGACCTAACAAGTGGTATCATTCGCCAAGGGATAATATAGGTTGATTTAGGTTTGATTTGGTAGAAAAACTAGGTTTAAAAGGGAATTACTTAGTTCTCGGTTACTGTTCATCGTGATTTTTGCGAGTTAGGTTTTTTTATTTTAGTGAGTTAGACTGTTTTCTGTCGAGTTAGGATATTTAGTTTTATGGAGTTTGGATTTTAACTTAGCGAGTTTGAAATATTCTAGCGAGTTAGAACTATCAGCTTTTGCGAGTTTGAACTTGTACTTCGAGTTAAGATCAATTTCAGCGAGTTAAGTATAATTTGGCGAGTTAGCCTTCACCTTATCGTATATCGAGTAAGGTTCTTTGTGGCTACTACCTAGGGGAAACTCTGCTCAAGTTGAGTCTATTTACCGAGTTAAGTTGAGAAGTGGACTTACCGAGTTAGACAAGCATCAAGACATACCAAGTTACACTTTCTATAAGACATACCGAGTTAGAGTTTCTGTATAACATACCATGTTAGACTAATTCCAGAAAACTTACCGAGTTACAGTTAAGTCTAAAAACTTAAACATACCGAGTTAGAAAACCAAATTGTTCAAGTTATCAAATCAACTTAAAATTCCAACCTTTATTTATCTTTAACGATCAAAGTTTACCATAATCACGAAAAATGCCTCAACCACCTAATTACTTCTTTTCTCATCCTCCGCAACATCAGTATCCGCAATATCAGCAACAGCAATATCATCAGCAACAATCGTATCAACAACCGCAACAATCGTATCAACAATCGTTTCGTCCTCAACAACAACATCTCATGATGCAACAACATCAACTCATTCCTCAACAACAACCATATCTAATGTTACAACAACAGAATCAGTATTCGTCCAAACAACCTCACTGGTTTGATCGGATGTGTGAAGTTATTACAACTCAACAATCCAGACATGAGGCAGGATTACTTGAAACACCCCCAATGCTCACACCTGGGAATTATGTTCAATGGTCAAGTCGATTCTTACGATTTCTTGAACTTAAGAAACCCCATGGAAAATTATTAAAACAAGTGATACTTGAAGAACCATTTCAGTGGCCAACAAAACTAGACAGTGGTGATCCAACTGCTGATCCTCCACGTGCTCCTGTAGAGAAACCTGTTCCAGAATCTCAACTCACAGAAGAACAGAAACTACATCGTGAAGCTGATGAGTAGGCCATGGCTTATATACTTCAAGGAATACCAAATCCTATCTATCGAAGTGTTGATGCTCAGAAAACTGCTAAAGCTATGTGGGAACATGTTCATCTCCTAATGGAAGGCACTCAGTTGAACAAAGATGATATGGAATCAAAACTCTACATGGAATACACAAACATCACAATTGAACCAGGAGAGTCACTTGAATCATATTATCACCGTTTCACTAATGTGGTTAATGATTTGGAACGTCACAAAATTACTATACCAAGGATTGCAGTGAATTCCAAATTCGTCGGTAGTCTTGGTCCTGATTGGCAAAAGTATGTGACATTCGTTCGACAAACGAAAAATCTTCATGATGCACCATATGGCTTGTTGTATGATTTTTTGAAACACCATGAACCTGAAGTGGAAAAAGATCGAGCTCTTCGAGGAGGTTACTCACCACCACCAACATCAAATTCTTTGGCACTTGTTGCTCAATCTCACTATGCTCCACCTCCAATGACAAATCATGCTTATGCTCAAGAACAGAGTTACTTCAGTTATCCACAACCTTCTACCTCAAATCCAATGGTTTCTTATGATTCATCTCCACAACATCCTTCCACTCAACTTGTTCCATACACCAACAGTGATGCAGTGTACTACTCGAATTCCAATGAAGATGAAGATGAGGATTTTAACACGTTGAATCAGGGACTTGCTCTCATTGCTCGTGCTTTTAGCAAATTCTCCAACAAGACGAATAACCGTCAACGTTCTTCTTCTAACACAAGGAATCAAGCTGTTGTGCAAGATGCCAGAGTTGAAATACAGAATCGTAACTTTGGTCGATCAGGTTCAGGAGGGTCTTCAGGAAATTATGGGAATGGTCAGAGGTTTAATAACAATGGAGGGTTCAGAAACAATTCAGGTGCTTCTCAGCAAAGGTTTGACACAGTTGAAACTGGGAACTCAAACTCTGGGAATGCAGTGTGGTGTTACAATTGTAATGAGAAAGGTCATATTGCAACTGCATGTCCAAAACCGAGAACTCGGGGCAGTAAGTTTCACAAGCAGGCATTACTTATGGCTCTTCAAGATGAAAAGGAAGGACATTTCACTGAGCAGGAGAAAAGCTTCATGGCAAATGCGTACAACGATGATGACATGGAAGATTTGGAAGCTAATGCAGCTGTGATGCTTATGGCCAACATGCAGGAACTTTGTATGAATGATTCAGGCCCAGTGTATGACACTGATGGTTTGTCTCAGGTACATGATCTTAATGCTTGCTTCATACATGACATCGTATCACCCTCTGCTTCTGAATCAGATAAGGCGCTAGTTGTTCCACCAGACTCATCTTTATCTTCTTAAACAGATGAACAAATAAGCACAGTTGTCATATTTGATGATGACACAGTTGTTTCATTTGATGATCCTATTGAGAATGATAAATATGATCATGAAGAACAACATGAACCATTGTTTGATCCAGACCCCAACCTTATAATGTTATCTAAACAACTGAACGCTCAACAATTGCAAATAATAAAATGTAATGAGAAAAATAAAGCTTTAAAAGAAACAAATGCGTCACTCACAAGAGATATTGAGTGTTATAAAATTCAACTTTCAAATATGGAACACAAGGTTAAACATGAAAAAAATTTTGAAAAAGCTTTCAAGAATATTACAATAAAGAACAAGATCTTCAACATAAAATGCAAGATTTAATTGAGTCAAATGGAAAGATCGTCTCAAAACTAGAAAATGACAGTGCGAACTTCAAAAACAAGTTGAACAACTTCAAAAGGAGCTTTCAAAAACACAAACAGAGTTGTCAATTTGCAAAAAAGGATTTTTGTGAACATAAAATACGAAAAAGGAAGTATATAGATAACTTACTCGGTGAGAATGTTGATCTTGGAAAACAACTCAAAGAATTTCGTAATGTTGTTTACAAAACCGGGGGCTCTGTCACAACAATTCAGAAATTTACTTTAAAACCGAGACCCGATAAAGGTTTTGCACTTGGTGATTACAAATCAATGTTTATTCACAAAGCATTCAAAGAAAATCCTAAAATTTATAGTATGGAATGTATGCGTGATGATACGATTGTGCGTATTGTTGTTTTTGATACTGAGGAAGAGGAAGAACTTGAAGAAGAGAGTCGATAAAAAATGAGTCAAGTTGAATATTGGAAACCATATGACTATTCAAAAGCTCCTCACATTTCTAAATCTTTTGTTCCTCAAAAGGAATTACCTGAAAAATCTTGGTTTGTCACTGAATCATATGTTTCGTCTTCTAATGCGGCTCCTGTCCAAACTGTGGCACAAGTAAATGGTCCTTTACCATCTTCTGGTGAAGTTACACCTTTACCAAAAAGTTGTCGTGTTTTAAATTATTTCAAAACTTTTATGGAAAACATCAAAATTTTGGAGGAAACAATTAAACGAAATTCCGAAATAAAAATTGAAACTTTTCAATCTGTTTACAAGCGAGAAAAGAGAGATATTTTTCAAAAACAAATATTGCCAATCGTTCAACACCTCCGTCACTGTGTTACACGTTGGGAACAAGAACTTCAAAAAGAAGTCAAATCAATGATTAACGTTTTCCATTCAAATGAAAATGCGATTTTGGTTCAAAAGCAAAGAAACAGAGTTTTGAAAGATGATGCTGATTGACTCTTGGAACAAATTCTCAATGCTGATATTTTATCTATTATCATGAATGATCTCTATAAATCTGGTACTTCTATGTTTGTGGATGATCTTTGTATTGATAATAATTTGCTGAACACAGAAATAGAGACATTAAAACATGATAGTGAAATGTTGAGGAAAAACAATGATGATGTGACAAAACGTTTTTCAAAAGAAATTTGTCAACTCAAACAAAGACTTGAATGGTGTCAAGCTCAAAGTCTTGAAACGGAATTACAACTTCAAAGTCAAAATGTGTCAAAGTCTTGTCAAAGTTGCAAAAATACTGAGTCTTTTAAAAGTCTGTGTCTCAAATATGAGAAGGAAATTGCGGAATTAAAAATTGAAAACGCTTAATGGCAACAAAATCGCGATGACATTGCTTATTGCAACGGGAAACTTGAGTATGATATTCAGGATAAAAATCACATCATCATTGACTTAAAAGAGATAATTAGGCTACTTGAGAAAGGAAAGTTTGTTGACACCACAGTGATTGCACCAGGACAATACCACTTAGACAAAATAGATAATGGAAATCATGCTCAAAGTTCTAATGTTAATTCTTCCACTTCTACAGGATTAGTCTCTACTAAAAGCGTTAGCAGACCCAAGAGGAAAAGTAACAAAGGGACTAGGAAGACTAGGATCTGGCAACGTAATAGCGGAACACTAGAAGTCCAAGGAGTAGAAGATCAACTTAGGAATTTGAATAAAACTCATGTTGCACTTGAATTAGATTGTAATCTGGCAAATTGTAATCAAAATCTCAGTGTAACGAATGATGTACCTCTAAATGCTTCTAATGCATCTTGTGTGTTTTGTTGTAAAAGTGTGTTATCTGGTGATCATACAAAATGTCTTGCTAATTCTTTGATAAATCGTCATAAGAAACGTAGGACAGGCATTCCTTTTAGGCCCAATACTGCATCTAAGTCTATATTAGGAAAACTGCCATCTACGATTTCTAATGAGGTGGAGGTTAACCCCATAGTTAGGAACAAATCTAGGAACAAGCCCAAAGCTAGTGAATACACCAAAAATAAAGCGAAAACTAGTTGGAATTGGCAACGTTGGTTACAATATAAACCAGACTTTAAGTGGATTCCTAAATTATTGAATACGTGTGCTTCTAACCAACCGAAACCCGCACTTTCTTTGGGTTCCACCCTTACTTCTGTTCCATCTTCGTTGTCTTCTTGTGATGTAGGTGGTTCAGATTGTTCTCTGGATTATTGATAGCGGATGTACCCGACATATGACAGGCAATCTTAAACTGTTAGTCATCTTTGTTTCAAAGTTTATCGGAACTGTCAGATTCGGGAATGATCATTACTCTCTAATCATGGGATACGGTGACTATGTCAGTGGGAACATTGAAATCAGTCGTGTTTATTATGTGGAAGGCTTAGGTCACAACCTCTTTTCAGTCAGTCAATTTTGTGATGGGAATTTAGAAGTTGCATTTTGTGAGAAAACTTGTTTCGTTCGTGACTTACAAGGAAATGATCTTATGTCCGGCTCACGTGGTTCAAATCTTTACACAATATCGATGTCTGATATGATTGCTTCATCTCCGATATGTCTTCTCTCCAAAGCAGAATTGACTAAATCTTGTTTATGGCATAAACGTCTTTCGCACTTGAATTTCAAAACTATGACTGAACTTGCTCGTCATAAACTTGTTGATGGTTTCCCAAGATTCCGTTTTACCAAAGATCACTTATGTTCGGCCTGTGAACAAGGAAAAAGTACTTGAGCTCATTTTCCTTCTAAGACCGAGCACAGTACAAATCATGTCTTACAATTGCTTCATATGGATTTGTGTGGTCCAATGCGTGTTCAGAGTATCAACGGTAAACGCTACATACTTGTAATTGTAGATGATTACTTCAGATGGACTTGGGTTTATTTTCTACACAGTAAAGATCAAGCTCCTTCAGTGATCATCACCTTTCTCACTAAAATTCAAATTCAGTTACGCAACACGGTCAGAATAGTCAGAACTGACAATGGTATAGAATTTAAGAATCAGACTCTTTGGTCATATTTTGAGAAAGTGGGAATTGAACATCAAACATCTATTGCAAGAAGCCCAGAACAGAATGGAGTTGTTGAAAGACGCAACAGGACGTTAGTGTAAGTTACAAGAACCATGTTGATAAATGTTCAATTACCAGATTACTTATGGGCGGAAGTTGTTTCAACTGCATGTTACACCCATAACCGTTGCATGATCACAAAACGTCATCACAAAACACCTTATCAGATTGTTCACAAAAGAAAACCAAACATCGACTACTTTCATGTATTTGGAGCACTTTGTTATCCGAAAAATGATCGTGATGATTTAGGTAAACTTAAAGCAAAGGCTGACATCGGAGTGTTCGTTGGTTATTGTGAAAATTCAAAAGGCTTTCGGATATGGAACCGTCGTACTAGAGAAATTCATGCTAATTTCGATGAACTCACTCAAATGGCTTTTGAGCAAAACAGCTTAGGACCCTAATCCAACCGTCTTAACTTTCCGGAATCTTCGACTGAACCATTGTCTCTTAACCGTTAAGAATTGGAAACCCTGTTTGCTCCATTGTTTGATGATACGATTGTCAACCGTCCCTCTGAGGTCTCACCAATTTCCACTGCACATCTTGATCACATTCAAGTACCTGACTCACCTCAACAAACTACTACAACTGTTGAGAAAGACGGTCCTCCAATTGCATCTCCCATAACAGCAGAACAAACCGAATCCAACTCACGACAATCGGCTGAAGATCCTACACCACAATCAGTTCCACAACCCGCAGAGTATGATCCAAATGCATTCTTTAACCCGTTTGCACCAGCTCCAACATTTCCTAAAATAGCTGAGTCATCCACACACCATTTGGATCCTGCTAACATGCGAGATACATATCAACTACACCCTTCGACACACAAATGGACTCGAGATCATCCCTTAGTTCAAATTATTGGCCATCCAGATGAACCAATCATGACGAGACAACGGCTTCACACAGATGGTGAAACTTGCATCTATGCACTCACAGTTTGTCAAGAAGAACCTAAGAACATCAAAGAAGCAATGACTTATGACAACTGGATTGAATCTATGCAAGGGGAATTTCAGCAATTCAAAAGATTAGAAGTCTGGGAATTAGTTGAAAGACCTGACGGAGTCTTTGTCATCAGACTAAAATGGATTTGGAAAAATAAGCGAGATGCAGAAGGCACGGTCATACGTAACAAATCACGCTTGGTAGCTAAAGGATACTTTCAAGAAGAAGGAATTGATTTTGAAGAATCCTTTGCTCCAGTGGCTAGACTTGAAGCTGTTCGGATTTTTCTGGCATATGCTGCTCATCGGAACATGGTTGTTTATCAAATGGATGTGAAAACGGCATTTTTGAATGGTGAACTCCGCGAAGTAGTTTATGTCAGCCAACCAGAAGGCTTCGTAGATCCTGAGCGTCCCAATCACGTTTACCGACTCAAAAAGGCTCTCTACGGACTCAAGCATGCCCCAAGGGCGTGATATGACAAACTATCTGCTTTCTTATTAGCCAATAATTTTTCTAAAGGATCCGTGGATCCAACGTTATTTACAAAAACATACGGGGTGGACTTACTAATCGTTCAAATATATGTCGATGACATTATTTTTGCTTCAACAAACAGAAGTTAGTCAAATGATTTTGCAAACTTAATGAAAGATAACTTTGAAATGTCCATGATGGGTGAACTTTTGTTCTTTTTAGGACTACAAGTTCATCAATCACCCCGTGGAATTTTTCTAAATCAGTCCAAATATGCTTTGGAAATTTTAAAGAAACATGGAATGATGAGCTGTGACACTTATAATACACCAATGGCCTATTCTACAAAACTAGATGCTGATATACATGGGACTCCTATTGACCCTACCAAATACCGAAGTATTATTGGGTCCCTCATGTATCTCACAGCTAGTAGACCTGATATAGTTTTTGCTGTCTTTATGTGTCTCGTTATCAGTCAAAACCGACTGAAAGGCACCTCAATGAGGCTAAAAGAATCCTTCGATACATAAAGGGATCCATTAACTTGGGAATCTTGTATCCGAAGGATTCTGGTTTTGAACTAATTGCTTTTTCAGACGCTGACCATGCAGGATGTTTAGACACGCGAAAAAGTACATCTGGTGGTTTACAGTTCTTGGGAGATAAATTGGTGTCTTGGCAATCTAAGAAGTAGGACTGCACATCACTGTCATCAACCGAATCTGAGTACGTAGCTATGTCTACTTGTTGTGCTCAAGTCATATGGATGAGATCCCAACTTAAGGACTATGACTACCTATTCAATAAGATTCCGATATACTGCGACTCCAAAAGTGCCATTGCCATTTCCTGCAACACCGTTCATCACTGCAAATCCAAACACATCGATCTCCGATATCATTTCATCAAGGAGCATGTCGAAAAGGGTACAATTGAATTATATTTTGTTGGAACTGAGTACCAATTGGCGGACTTACTTACTAAAGCATTACCTCCAACAAGGTTTGCTGATTTAGTCCACCAAATTGGTATGCGATGTTTGACTCCAGAAGATCTGGAAAAGTTTTTAAAGCACAAGTAACGGTCAAACATCAAAACTATCTTTTGTAAATATTTTTCAAAAACCAAATACAAAAATATAAAACTTACAAAAACTCAAAAAGATTTTTCACTCTCTCATTTCAAAAATAAATAATAAATAAATAAAATAAAAATAAAGGTTTCTTTCTTCATGATATGTTGTTCACACCGATTTTCTCAATCTTTATAAAATACATATCTTGAGAGGGAGACAAAAATCTTTTTCAACTTCTTTATTTCAAAGTTTTTCTCATCACAATAGAATCTTATTCTCAATACCTCTTGAACCATTGGTTATTAAAGTTTTTCAAAATTACTTCTCGTGGTTGGTTCAAGAGGGTGCCACATCCATAATACTCGTAACATTGTTGCACGGTCTCATAAGTCATAAAGTTCTAAAATACTTGAGGGGCTAAATGTGGTTAATTGGTTTATTTTTTGAATGGGATGCAAGTTAAAGGACCAAAGGTGTCAATAATCCAAAGTTTCAATTATATACCTTAGTCTCAAAATCTGCTTCATTTTTTTTTCACGCATTCAAACACCCCCTACGCTGATAAAAGTTTTCATAACTCAAAGATTTTCAAGATCATCGAGTATCTGTGATTGTAAGTTTTAATACTTATCATTTTCTTGCTACAATCACGTGCCCTAATCTTCTTTAAAACATTCTATGATTGGTATGGTCTCTAATCGAGTTTTAGGGTTCATGCTTATTGAATTGGGTATTTCATTGATGGAGTGTTTTAGGTGAATTGATGCTTATGGCCAATTGCGGCATGTCCTAAAGTGTGTATATCCACCTTTGCATTGATTCGCATTGCTTCAATTTAAGAATATTTAGGTGCTTAAGGTCGATGTGCTCATGACACCTTCTAGGCATGTGTTTGTTTGATTGGAAAACTGCTATTGGTTTATTTGTGTTGCTTAAACATGGTCATTAAGTCTAAGAGCATCATATTAACGTTTATGAGTATTTCATTATATGTCACCATCTGTTTGATCTTTGGTGTTTGTGTGTTTAGGCTTATTTTGTGCTTTATAATGGATTTCGACTTGTGTTGCCTATTGACACCTAGCTAATGCTATCCTCTAGCTTAATTATTTCATTCATTGTTTGGCCTATCGAGTTTCATAATAAACTTGTTGAGTTAGTGATGATTTTTTTCGAGTTATGTGATGTTCTAATCGAGTTATGCTCTGCTTATCGAGTTAGAATAATGGATATCATCGAGTTTGCATGAGTTTATCGAGTTAGAAATATCTGGCTGGATTCTCGAGTTAGGATCATACATGCTTATCGAGTTAGGCTATTGTAGTTTGTTATCGAGTTACATCATGCTTATCGAGTTAGACTATCATGTTGCTTATCGAGTTTAGATTTGTCTATTATCGAGTTTGCCTAAGTTCTTATCTGTTTATCGAGTTTAAAACTTTCTGTGGTTATCGAGTTTGGAGTTGAATGCTTATCGAGTTTGGTATTACTTCTGTGCTTATCGAGTTACAATTTTTCTTATCGAGTTACATTAGTTTTTCTAAGTTAAGTCTATTGTTTTCGAGTTAAGTCACAGTTATCGAGTTATATCAACTTTTATCGAGTTATATCAACTTTTTTGAGTTAAGTTCATTTTTATCGAGTTAAGTATAAGTTTTCGAGTTAAGTATAAGTTTTCGAGTTAAGTAACATGTTTTGAGATACGAGTTCTTTTCCACTCCGAGTTAGGAGTTTCAAATGGAACCATTACGCATGGGTTCTAGTTTTTCCTATTTTATGAAAAAAAAATGCTGCCGAAATTTTTCAAAATTTTATCACGTTATGGGTGTTTCGTCGACCTAGACTTAAGGAATATATATTATAGAGTTATGTGACTTATGTTTATCTAAGTGATGTGATTTTCTATTTATGATGTGGTTCTCTGGATTGATTGTATCATGTGATGTATATGTGATGATGGTTTTGTCTTAGGTGTTTGTTTTACTATCATGGAAATTGTTCTTTTGTCTAACACTAACAAGCTTATCACCACATGGCGTTTGTTGGTTTTATGAATCATTTCAGGTCCAAACATGGCAAAGGCATCAACACCTAGACACGAATTGATTCAAGGTGATGAAAGAATAATAACAAAGACAAACCAAAAGGTAGATCTTGAGACAATCACATGTCATCCAACTTGTGCTATCATCTTAGAGATACTCAAAGAACACTTCATTTTTAATCTTCTCACCATCACAACTACAGTACCAGAAGTCTACTTAACATAGTTTTGGGAATATATTGAAATTAGCAAAAATGAGAAAACACTGGTGTTCGTCTTGATCATAAACAAATTGTGTTTGATGTACAAACTCTCCGCACTCTTCTTAGTTTGCCTCCTAATGTCAAGAAATTCACGCCTTTGCCTTCATTGTCAGACGTTATTAGACTTCTTCGAGAACTGCAGTATGATGAATCACAAGTCAAACTCAACAAAATATCCCATGTCGACAGGAAATTCATTCCACAACCATGGCTCACACTTTACTAAATCCTCACCAACAGTTTAACGGGCAAGGAAACTAGGCATGGACATCCTTCTCTAGAAATGATGCTGATTTTCTGGGGGTTGTCAAACAAGCAAACATTGACTATGCTCAACTGATTTGGGAGGATATGGTTTATCAAGCAAGACAGTTTCAGAAATCCTCTACCACTAGAATTCCATTCTACATATTCACAAAGTGTCTCATTGCTCATTTCATGGAAATAAACCCAGAGATTGATCGTAGATTAGAAGATAAGAAACACACCCCTGCTGTGGATCATAAGTATTCTAAAACCAGGATTTAGAAGACAAATACTCAGAAACAAGGAATGAGAATCCCTGATAATCTGATACCTGAAGCAATCCGTAGCACTGAGGCATATATAGTATACGATGAAGCTCAAAGAAACGGCCGTGTTGGTTTAACTCAACCGAAGAAAAGGAAAACTTCTAAAGCTGCATCTAAAATCAAAACAATTCCCAAATCCAGAACCAAGAAAGTCACTATACAGTCTAAGAAGAAAGTGACAACTATTCGGGATGAACCAACTGATGATGAAAGAGATGCTCAGCAGGAGACTGAAACTGAAAAGCTTACACTAACTAAGAAGAAGAAGGCAGATAAGGGAAAAGCAAAAGAAACTCAAGAAGAATCAGTCACCTCACCAATGTCCGAATCTGAAGAAGAGGAAAAATTGCAACTTACTTTAAGAGAAAGCAAACTATCAGAGGAGGAAAGAATTGCAAGAATAACTAAGAAAGGTGATGGTTCTGGTACTCAGGATGTGGAAATGCCAACTCCAAGCTCAGAAAGAGATGATCAATCTTCAGAAGAAACACGATCTCGAACATTGTCATCCTCTGAACAAAATGCTGATAAATCCGATGATGAAGCTGACTCATCCAGTTCTGAACCACAAGACTCTCTCGATAAACCAGAAGAAAGTGAAGAAGAAGAAGCTTCTAAAGGCAAAGATGATGATGCATCCGAGAATGAGGAAAGCAGTGATGAGGAAAAGAATTCTGAAAGTAAAGAAGCTGAGAAATCTGAAGATGATGAAGAAGATAAGAATGAAGAAAGTGATGATGATTCGGATGGTGATGGTAAGGATGAGCAAGTTGAAACTAGTAAAGACACCTCTATTGACATTGTGGGTATTGATGAAGGACCATCAACAGTTCAACCACAACAACTACCTTTATCACCTACACAAGGTCATCCTCTGGAAGACCCTGATCTTCCAACAGTTGTTCACCCAAGCTTGTTGAGATCATTACATGATCAATTCAACACGCTCCAGAAACAAGTTAACGAACAAAAGCGTGATGTTGAAGCGTTCAAAGTTTATAATGTTGATGCAGCAGTTGAGCACCAGGTAAAACAGAGATTACCAGGAGAGGTTCGAAAGTATATTCAGGAAAATCCTTCCGTTGTAGAATACTACGTCAGAGATAATCTTGAAAGGATTGTTTCTCAAAGGTTTCAAACTACACCGATCACCATTCAGACTCTACCTTCAAACCCTTCAGTAAGTGATCTCAAAGGCAAACTGTTGGAAGCAATTGTGAATGATCCGGATGAGAATGATCTACGCAAGGCACTTATTAAGTCAATCAAGAGAGCTGAAAAGAAAAGCGAAGCTTGCAAAAAGACGAAGGCTACCAAGCGTCGTCATGATGATTCTGACCCAGATGATCAGCCACAACAAGGAAAGAGGAAGAAAGTGTCCGGTTCCACCTCCAGGCCTCCAACTAAAACCGCAACCGTCAATGTTTCTGCTAATCCAAACCCTACACAATCAACCGAGGAAGCTGGTGTAGATATGGATGACATCCCTCTAAAAATCACCGAAACCATTGCGGAACCACCTAAGGAAGCTCAATTAATTCCAGCTCCAGAATGGATTAACCCCGATGCTCCTTCATTTAACTGGTTTGATGAAATGGTTGATGCTCACCCTGATGACACTGAAGCTGAAGAAATGACTGAAGGATCGATTGTAAACTTCACAAAAAGAATCAAGAAAGTGATGCAAACACAAAGACTTCAGCTTTCTGACTTGGTTAAGATTCGTGCAACAGGGTTCACAATGTTCAAAACATGCACCACAACTGAACTCGAGTTCGAATATAACGTTGATGAGGTTGCTAGAGCTCTGTCAGAAAATATTAATTGGGAGAAGAGACCATCTTGGGACAAAATATATCCTGGCACGGATCCTGATGACTTCAAATTTCAAGATTTTTCTCAACCATTACCCCTCGTTGGTCCTCCAAGTGATCCAAAGATCCCTAAGGAATACTTCTTCAACAACGATCTTCTATATCTTATCCATGGGAACACTGATCCAGAACACCGTTATGCTATATCTCTCACCAAATTCAAATCAGCTTCATATCCTCTGGAGGAACTTGACGATCAAATGAGAGGATTGTACTCCACTTTTGTCAGAAAGTACAATATTGAAGCAGATTTATGCAACTTTCACTGGCCTGAGATGCGCAAATGGTTCTATAAATACAAGCTGTCATTCCGATCCAACCACAGAGTCTTCTCTAATCAACGCATTCTTGCCATCACAGCCGTTCCACGTACAGAGAAAAGATTTGGGTATAATTTTCTTCATGAAATTGAGGTCCGTCGAATCGATGATAAATTATATAAATTCGGTGAAGCAGACTATCATAGATTGAACCTCAATGACATAGCAGACATATACTTACTCAAGGTTCAAGGCAAACTTCAGCACTTGCCCGACAGCCTTTAGTATGACATCATCAATTCTATTCTGTTATTTATGCGCCAAACTATCATCAAAGCAAGAGTAAAAGATGCACAATTTGGAGTCAAAAGTTATCAGACATCACTCAACTTTACTGCTCCACAAAAACATCCTCATGGCATCCAGCACCCAAGACCGTTCATCTTCAACAACAAACCCTTTGGAGTTGTTTATCCGTATAGGGATGGGTACAGATTCATGAGATATGAAAAGGTTCATAAGTTCGGGGATCAGACTCTTAAATATGTCAGAATCAAGTTGAATGAAAAACTCAAAGAACATGATAGTGGGATTAACATGGAATGGAGAAGTAGAGATGTGAAGGAAGCACTCAAGTTCATGGCTAGGATTGATCAGAAGTTAAAGTTCAGGGAGCAGATACGCAAATTGGAGAGCTTGATTGGAGCTAGGGAACCGTTTCCCGATATTCTCACTTACCGCCGTCCGGATACTCCTCGAGTATGATCATTTTGGTATAACATTATCTTTGTTGCATCATAATTTTCTTCATAAATGACTTTGGTTTGTGCACACATAACAGTGTACAACCCGCACTTGTATTGAAAGGACCCTGAGGTACGCATCAGTGCCTCAATCCTTATATAAGGAGCGAAGGCTTCTTACTTTTGAGTAGAATTAATCAAACATTTTCTGATTTTCAGAATTCTACTCAAAAGACAAGTATTTCACCTCAATGAGTATTCACTTGTTGAGGGGGAGCACTTGAAAAACTCATCGTTTGAAAAACAAAAGTTCTTGTTGATATCTCCCCATAAGACTCAAAAAGCATATTTTAATCAAAAGTTTATCAAAAACAACATCTCATATGCTATTTTTGAGGGGGAGAAAATTGAATGTGATTAAAATATGAAAAGTTCTATGTTGCTTTAAGACAAATCTCTCATGCGAGCTAGACTCAGACTCACCTAAGAATTGACGAAACATAAAAGTTAATAATCGAAAGGAGGTATCCTCGACGGGTAATAACATCAAGTTAGTTACTAGAGCTAGTTGTCACCTAAAAGCTGACAATGGAACTCTTTAACTAGCCACGTAAGCGTGTCTCGAAAAGGATATGTCTTAGTAGAAATGTACCGTTTCGAGAAACTTTCTGTGGAGTTGACCAGGTCGGGTAATAATTTCAAGCTAGTATAACTAGTGATGTAAGCGTGTCTCGAATCGGTCTTGTTCACTGAAAGTGGATCAATTCAAAAAGTGCTTGCTCCTCCCGCATGTGCAAATTTCTTAAATACTTATGAGCACATGTGAAGGGGGAGCCCTTCAAAAGTAAACACAAAACTCTCAAAGTGTTAAACAAAATGTTTGATAATCACAAACACTTTGAGAGATTTTCAATCAAAGGTTTATTGGCAATTGTAGGATAATCATGGAGTTATAAGGTGATTAAGATAGGAAAAACTGTTCTATGATCTGCCAGAGCCGGAGGGATCTACCCAAGGACATCACCATTAGTTAGAATTAGAAGTCCTTAGGTATGATACGAAAAAAGGAGAAAAGAATGAAAGGGGAAAGAAGGAGTTGAAGAATTAAAAAGAAAAGTAAAGAAATTGGTGAAAAGAAATAGCCCTCCATATGTTCAACCTTAGGGCAGACACCGGGTTCAATTCATATGCTACTGGTTGTTGCTAAGGCAACACCGGTATTGAAGATAAAGTCGTCATGGACCCAGTGACGCAATGCACTAAACCTTCTTGACCACTCAAGTTCTCTTAAAAGAGCTTGTTTCATTCTCACGGGGAACCGGTGTAATCTATCGACTTATCTCTTAGAGATGGTTGATATTGAAGCAGGAGACCCCTCCCTAGTCTCCGCATAGAAAACCTAAGTGTGCACTTATCGAGTCTAGTGCCATGAGATACATCAAAGATCTCTTAGGAACACTTAGCATTTTTACAACTGGTGTTCTACATCAATGGACACCAGTTGTAAATTATCGAGTCCTTCACAGATCTTAGCAATCTGCCGAGAACGTTTATGAGAGAATTACAAATGTATTTCTCAATGATTGAACGGAAATTCCTGCCAGGGTCAACATCAAACAGCCCTGACAGCAGGTCACTTCGGTAACTGTTGGGAATTATACTAACAGTTACCACGGCTAGTGAAGACATTACAACTGCTTAAGAATGTACTTGCAGTGGAAACTCATTACCACTGCAAGAACATATATTACCACTGCTGTTTAGATAACTATTAGGAAACGTGTTAAGATAAATATAGAATAGATCTTGTGTATATCTTATTCTATTAGCATTATACTTATCTTGTAGAAGAGGACTCCTTGTGCTATAAAAGGAGATCCTAGGTTAACGGTTAGATATACGTTTTTCTAGAGCTTCAAGGTGTAACCCTAGTGATACAAAGATCACTCGTATTATTATCATTAATAATATTGGAGCTAACCGTTTGTTACATACATTGTTCTCATTCATTAAATTGTTTCATTCACTCACAATCGAACTTCTAAGTGTTACTAAGCAAATTCCGCATACTTAGTGATATAACTCAAAGTATCAATCTAACACAATTCAAGGTGTTTAGATCCATCAAGTGGTATCAGAGCCAGGCTTTGATACTTTGATTTAGAAGACTCTAGTTCACTCAGAAGAATCAATAGAGACAGAAACCAGTCAATCAAACATTGCTGCTAAGCTTCCAAAGCTTAAGTTGAATGACTTTGAGATGTGGAGGCTAATGATCGAACAATTCTTTATGGTCCAAGACTATACACTCTGGGAGATCATTATGGTTGGAAATTCCTTCAAACCAAGTTCTACTTCAGAGATGGTTGGTGGTAAGGAAGTAATAAAGGTTAACACTGGACCTGTTACTAATGATGAAAGACTTCAGATGAAGAATGATCTGAAGGCCAGAGGTTTGTTGCTGATGACACTTCCCAGAGACCAAGTTCAAGCATTCTGCAAGTACAAGACTGCAAAGACTCTTTTTGAGGAGATCTGTAATATTTTTGGTGGTAATGATTCCACCAAGAAGACTCAGAAGACCCTGCTGAAGCAGACTTATGAAAACTTTGGTTCAACAAGTAATGAATCTATTGATAGCATCTTTACAAGGCTACAAAAGATTGTTACTCAACTCACTGTTTTTGGAATTGAGGTATAAAGGGAAGACCTCAATCTAAAGTACTTAAGAAGCTTACCCTATGAGTTTGGAACAAATGTTGCAGTGTGGGAAGATAAGCCAGATTTGGAGACCATGAAACTTAATGATTTGTACAATAACTTCAAGGTTATTGAACAAAGATTGAAGAAAGCTGGCAAATTAAGCACAGGTTCAGGAAGTGTAGCACTCATATCATCATCTCTTGATGATAGTTCAGATGAAGAAAGTGATAGTGATGATGACAATGCTAACATTGTTGTTTCCACTGGTAGTGGAAGTGTTTTCACTGGTAGCTCAAAGAGACAGATTGCAGGACTTAGTGATACTACCTTTTATGCCTTTATAAAAAGTCAAGTAGGTGGTTCAATTCTCAATCATGAGGATTTGGATCAAATTGATGAGGATGATATGGAGGAGATGGACATTAAATGGCAGGTGGCATTACTAAGCTTAAGAACAAAGAAGTTTTGGAAGAAGACTGGAAGAAAAATTAACATCAGTGGAAATGAAATAGTAGGTTTTGACAAAAAGAAGGTGGAGTGCTATAATTGTCATAAGAAGGGGTACTTTTCCAGGGAGTGCAGGAAGCCAAGGAAATCTGACAACAGGTCAACTTGGTATAAGCAGGACAAGAAGAAGGAACCTACTACTGATGAGCCAAAGGGGCTATTGGCTATTGATGGAGTGAGCTTTGATTGGAGCTTTATGACTAAGGATGAGGAAGATGATTCAGAGTCTGCAATGGTTGCCACTGAGCTTGCACTAATGGCTTTTTCTGAATCTGAGGTACAAATTAATAATGCTTGCTCTAAAACTTGTAAGGCCTTAAAAGAGTATGAGAAAACTAAAGCACAATATGATGAACAATTTCTAGAGTTAAATCATACTAATTATAACTTAGCAAATCATAAAAGAGGCCTAGGTGTTTTAGAAACTCAATTAGAGCTTTATAGGGCAAATGAATCTAAGTTCAATGATGATATTGCAGTATTAAGAAGAGACTTAGATTATCAGGTTGCTGTAAACAAGGTTCTTAGGGAAGAACTAGAAAAGGTTAAGTTGGCTAGTGAGAATATAAAGATAACTTGCAATACACTGGATCACCAATCCAAGTGTATTGACAAAATTTGGGAAGCCCAAGTTGTGAACAAAGCCAAATCAGGAGTTGGATACAAATCAGTTCCACCACCTCTAAGAGGTGTCCCATCACCTCCTGGCATTGACTTAGCTCACACAGGATTAGAAGAATTCCAGGAACCACCTATGACCTATGGACCAAAATTTGTTAAACCAGTTGTTATTGAAAAGGTTCAGGTTGAGGTTGATACATTTGATAGTGCTAGTGACTCATCTCTTAAAGATGAAAGTTTAAATGTTGAGTCTAAACCTAGTGTTCCTGAGAATGTAAAAGTGGAGGTTAAAAGAAGTATTCTCGATATTGTCAAAGAGAATCCTAGGTCACAACCTAATTTCACTAGGCCCACTACTAGATATGCAGAGATGTACAGAAGTAGGTCACCAACTCCTAGGGGTAATATGAGGAGTTGGAATCATGTTAAATCTAAGCAATTTGGTAGTGATTTTGTGTTCAATAACAAACCCTGTCATATATGTGGTAGCTTTGACCATTTGTCTTATAGCTGTACCTACCATTTGGGTAGAAGGGAAGTGTTTGGGAATACAAGGGTGAATGACCACAATGCTAATAACTTAACTCACCCAAATCCTCTTAGCAAAATGATTCCCAGGTCTGTTTTGCTTCATTCTGGCATAAAACCAATTTCCACTGCTAGACCAGCAGTTACCACTGCCAGCAATAAAAACAGAGTTTACCCTAAGTCCCATGTTACTAATTTTGTTAAATCTAATCAAACAGGGAAAAAGACCAATTTTGAAAAGAAAGTTTACAATAATCACAAGTGGGTACCCAAAATTTCAAAACCAGCAGTTTCCACTGCTAAGCCAGCAATTACCATGGCAAGGCCAAAGGTTTCCACTGGTGGGTCTGTGAACAATAAAAGGGTAAATATGGGAAATGTTGTTAAGGCCTCAGCACATTGGGAATGGAAACCAAAAGGAACCATCACCTCAAACAATTCCAATGGTGTATCAATGACCTTTGACAGATACAATTATATTGATACACGAGGCAGATCCAAGTCATTTGTGGCTTGGGTCCCCAAAAGGAACTAATTCCTTTATTTTTTGTGCAGGAACATTCAAAGACTACAAATGATCAAGGATACTCATACAGTGGATGTTCCAGGCACATGACTGGCAATAAGTCCTATCTTTCAGACTTTCAACCTTATGATGGACAATTTGTCAGCTTTGGAGGAGGAATTGGTGGCAAAGTTTCTGGCAAAGGAACAATTAAGGCTGGAAACATAGACTTTGAAGATGTGCAATATGTGAAAGAACTCAAGTACAACCTTTTTAGTGTGTCACATATGTGTGACAAGAAGCATAGAGTTCTATTCACAGAAGATGAATGCTATATCTTATCTAAGGATTATAAGCTTCCTGATGAAAGTGACATTTTGCTTAAAATCCCTAGAAAAGGTAATCTGTATAGCATTGACTTGAAGAACATAGTGGCTAATAATGATGTTACTTTCTTGCTTGCAAAAGCCACTTTGGATGAATCAATGCTTTGGCACAGAAGACTTGGTCATGTTAACTTCAAGACCATTAACAAGATTGTGAAAGATGGTCTTGTCAGAGGTCTACCAGAGAAAAGATTTGAAAATGACCAAACTTGTGTTGCCTGTCTCAAAGGAAAGCAACACAGAGCTTCATGCAAGACCAAAGCATTCAATTCTATTGATCATCCACTCTTTATGCTGCATATGGACTTGTTTGGTCCTACTTCTGTGAGCAGCATCAATTTGAAGAAGTATTGTCTTGTTGTGACTGATGATTTTAGTAGATTCACATGGGTTTTCTTTTTAAGAACCAAGGATGAAACCACTGGCATCCTTAAGACATTCATCACTGAAGTTGAAAATCAATTTGAAAAGAAAATCAAGATCATCAGGTGTGACAATGGGACAGAGTTCAAGAATAAAGTTATGGATGATTTCTGCAGAGATAAAGGTATTAAAAGAGAATTTAGTGTTGCACGAACTCCTCAACAAAATGGAGTTGCAGAAAGCAGAAACAGAACACTAATTGAGGCTTCTAGAACCATGTTAGCTGACTCAAAGCTTCCAGTAACTTTTTGGGCTGAAGCAGTTAACACTGCTTGTTACATACAGAATAGGGTTTTAGTGGTCAAAACAAAGAACAAGACACCTTATGAGTTATTCAGAGGAAGACCTCCTACTTTGGAGTTTATGAGGCCATTTGGGTGTCATGTTACTATTCTCAATACCATTGATCATCTGGGTAAATTTGAAGAAAAGTCTAATGAAGGCTTCTTTGTTGGATACTCTATGGTTAGCAAGGCTTTTAGAGTCTATAACTTAAGAACAAAGAAGATTGAAGAGAATTTGCATGTTGAGTTTCTTGAAAATAAAGCTAACATGGCAGGTTCAGGACCAGATTGGCTATTTGATCTTGAAACATTATCTAATATAATGAATTATGTACCTCTTACTTCAAGTTCAGGTGACAAAGATTTTGAAGATTCAGAAGAATTCATTGATGAAGATGAAGCTTGCAAAGATGATGAAGATCAAATTGTTATGCCACTTTGGGACTTTGTTGATAATTCTGAAAAGAAAAGTGATGTAGATGGTGTGAATTTTGATGTATTGAATCAAGAAATTCCTTCTAGCAGTGGTAAATCAATTTCCACTGCTACACCAGAAGTTTCCACTGACAGCCCAAATGTGGAACATACTTCTCAGGAATCACCAAGTGATGATGTAGAAATCACTAACATGCCTACAACATATGATATTCCTAGCACATCACAGACTACAATCCACAAAGTGCATCCACTTGATAATGTTATTGGTGAACTTCAATCAGGTGTGAAGACTAGAAGACAGACAAAGAAAAATGATATTCATGGGTTCATAAGTGAAGTGTATGAGTCCAAGAAGCATAAAAGGAAGAATGAGTGTTTGTTTTTCTGTTTTCTTTCACAAGTGGAGCCTAAGAATGTTTATATGGCTCTAGAAGAATCTAGCTGGGTTGAAGCAATGCAAGAAGAGTTGTTGCAGTTTAAACTTCAAAAGGTTTGGGTTCTTTGTGACTTGCCTGATGGTATGAAGGTCATTGGTACTAAATGGGTTTTCAGAAAAAAGAAAGATGAAAGAGGTATTGTAATCAGGAACAAAGCTAGATTGGTTGCTCAAGGATACACTCAAGAGGAGGGCATTGATTATGAAGAAGTTTTTGCTCCTGTTGCATGAATTGAGGCTATTAGATTGTTTTTAGCCTATGCATCATTTATGGGCTTTACTGTCTATCAAATGGATGTTAAGAGTGCCTTTCTGTATGGTACTATTGATGAGGAGGTATACATCTCTCAACCTCCAGGCTTTGAAGATCCTCAACACCCAAATAAAGTGTGTAAAGTGGTTAAGGCTCTTTATGGCTTACATCAGGCTCCAAGGAAGTGGTATGAAACCTTAGCTAATTAATTGTTGAATAATGGGTTTCATAGAGGTAAGATTGATCAAACTTTGTTCATCAAGAAAGACAAGGGTGATATTCTACTTGTTCAAGTATATGTTGATGATATTATCTTTGGGTCTACTAAACAAGAGATGTGCAAAGAGTTTGAGAAGCTAATGAAAGATGAATTTCAAATGAGTTCTATGGGAGAACTTACATTCTTTTTGAGGCTACAAGTACAACAGAGTAAAGAAGGCATATTTATCAGTCAAGACAAATATGTGACTGAGATCATTAGGAAGTTCAAGTTTACTGATGCAAAACCTTCAAATACCCCTGCTGACAAGACCACTCATCTATTGTTGAAGAATGCTAGTGGTGCTAATGTTGATGTCCATACTTACAGGTCTATGATTGGTTCTTTAATGTATCTTACTTCATCAAGGCCAGACATTATGTTTGTTGTATGTGCTTGTGCAAGATTTCAAGTGACTCCAAAGACATCACATATGACAGCAGTGGAAAAGATTTTTAGGTACTTGAAGACTTATCCTAATCTAGGATTATGGTATCCAAGAGAATCCCCTATGGAATTGATCACATACTCCATAGGATGTAGATAGAAGATCAACTACTGGAGGTTGTCAATTTCTTGGATGTAGATTGGTGTCATGGCAGTGCAAGAAGCAAACTATGGTTGCTACTTCAACCACTGAAGCAGAATATGTTGCAGCTGCTAGTTGTTGTGCTCAGATCCTATGGCTTCAGAATCAATTATTGGATTATGGGTACAATTTCATGAACACCATTATCTATATAGACAATAGTAGTACCATATGCATTATTAAAAATCCTGTACAACACACTAAAACTAAACATATTAAAATTAGACATCATTTTATTAGAGATTGTTTTGAGAAAAAGCTTATTAATGTTGTCAAAATCCATACTGATGACAATTATGCTGATTTATTAACAAAAGGGCTTGATGTGGGTAGGTTTCAATACTTGGTAACAGGTATTGGCATGCTAAATCCATAACCAATTGATGTCTAATACTTTTCAGTGTTGCAGGATAGTTTTTAGGTACTAGTCTTGTTTGTATTGTATATATGGTTTTCTACTAACTTGTATGCAGAGTTATCAAGAGCACAGTGGAAATAATCATACAACAGTGGAAAGATTGGTGATAAAAGCAAAAAGAAAGAGTACTTTTATTGATCTTGAAGAGAGTACATAACAACCATCTAGAAAACATTGTCACCAAAACAGAAAACCATCACAAGACATAAACCTACAACCTAACACCTACTCCATAGGTTTCTTTCCCTTTCCCTCATAATCATGCTTGCCTTTGGAAGCTCTCTTTCTCTTGTCATCAAAAGAAAGTTGTTTCCTTGGACAAGCAAGTCCCAGAACTTGCTTGGGAGGCCTTGGTGCTTGGGTAGGCTTCTCAACAGCAGGCCACTTCATCTTGCTTATGGCAGACTTTAATGCTGTGGTGAGGGCCTTTGGAAGCTCTTTGGAAAGGTTGAAGGTTGGATCATCATCATCATCAGAGGAAGAACTGGAATAGAACTCCAAGGATGGAGCAGAAGAAGCTTCAATCTTTTTGGATGTCATATTAGATGCTGTGGATGTGGTTGCACTTGGAGGAAAGTAATCACTCCATCCTGTTGAAAGATCCTCTGAGTTTGAGCAATAGCTGATCTCCTCATCAGATGCATCATCTGAAGATATGTAGACTAATGGAAACCAGCTCATTGTGTTGATAAAGGGTTTGTGTTATTGAAGATGTTTGTTGATGAGAGATAAAGGTTTTTGAGCCCCCTTTTATAAGCAAAGTCAAGGTCGAATTCTAATTAATGAAGAATATTTACTCTTACCTGTTTTGGTAGGTTGGAGGAGTAAATTTGGTTATTATCGGGTTGACTTTTGGAAGATATTTTTGAGAATAGTAACTTGGTTAAAAAGTTACTTTGGGTTAAATTTTTATGGGTTATGTTGAGTGTTATTTTGTTCTGCAGTATACAACCCATATTGTTGGAGTCATTGGAGTTATAAGGTGTGTATCATAAACACACACCAAATGGTTATTGATTCACCATGTCTAATCCACATAAGAATCAACTAGTCCAGAGCAAACGGCTCCTGGTAAAGACTTATCAAATCCGTTTATGGTTGATAGTTTACCAAAAACTATATGGTTATCAACTCACCATACTCCAAGTGATCAAGAGTTGGCTAGTACATAGCAAACGGCTAATGGTAAAGACATATAAAATCCGTTGATAGCTGGTAGTTTGCTAAAAACTATGATAAGAGCAACTAATTTTCATGTTTTATTCACCACTACTCTTTGATATGTTGTGAAAATTTTACCACTGCTAGTTCATTAGTTACCACTGCAAGAGTAATTTTTCCACTGATGAACTAGCCGTTACAACTGTTGTGTCAGTAATCTATTTTTTACTAGCCGTTGTAAATATAACCGTCTTTCCTTATTAATAGGGTAAATCTTTTGTGAATTATCTTCTTACTTATTATAATTTATTCTTTTCCAAAGATAATTCTTTCTAAAGATAATTCACATTGCGTAACTTCCTCAAACCCTATTAGTATAAATTGATCATCATACGGCTTGATTTTTATCTTGATTACTAACACTTTTATTCTCTTTTCACAAATATCATGGCGATTCTAAAATTTGTAGAGGAGCACAACCAAGTGGCCTACCTACAAAAGTCAAACGAGAAGAGTGGCCCTGTTTTTCATCAGATTGTGGATTTTCTAAACACAACTCATATAAGGTATGCCTTAACTATTAATCCAACAATCTATGTCTCTCATATCAAACAGTTCTGGAACACTGTGGAGTCCATAACTTTTGAACAGGGAGACACACATGAATCTGTGGAAGCTCTAAGAGCCACAGTGGATGGGGTACCTATTGATGTTACTGAGTCATCCTTGAGGAGAATTCTCCAATTGGATGATCTCAATGGTATCATCACATTACATAATTCAGAAATTTTCACTAACATTGCTTTAATGGGGTATGATACATCTGAACAAAAAGTAACTTTTAGAAAAGGATGTTTTTGCCCCCATTGGAGATTTTTAATTCACACTCTTTTACATTGCCTAAGTCCTAAGAAAACATCTTATGAACAATTTGCATCAACCATGGCTTATCCTTTGGTTTGTTTGGCAACTGATAGGACTTTCAATTTTTCAAAGTTTATTTTCAATAATATGAAAGGCAATGTAAAGAGTCAATATAAATTTTTGATGTATCCAAGGTTTGTGCAAGCAGTGTTAAATGAGTTTCAACTGCAACCTCACAATAGAATTTATGAAACCTCTTGTCTTAAGCAAAAAGTTTTTCAAAACACGAGTAAGGCTTCAGATCTTTGGAATGGGGAGGTTCATCCACTTTTTCCTCAAATGCTTGCTAAAATTTCTCAAGTACAGGGTGAAGATGCAACCATCCCAGTTGTATCCCATAACACACCCAATATTGTTGTTCCACCAATTCACCATACCCCTGCTGTAACTCACACTTATGAAAGAAGGCATAAACAGCCAACTTCTCTCATCTCAACATTGCATGTTGCTGAACCTTTTGGTTTAGGGACAAGCAGTGGTGGTTCAAGGCTTAATCCTAGTCCAACTAGGGAAGAGCCTGAATCCATGCCCCATGATTCACCTCTCCCAACAGGTCACACAGTTGGAAGTGATGAGGGCAGTGTGCAACTACCTGAATTGATGGACATATGTACAAAATTAGTCAAGCAGGTTCAAGCTCTAGAGAAAGATCTGGCACAGACCAAAGTACAACATGCCACAGAGCTGAATCAACTGAAGGCTGAGATTCAAAGATTGCAGAATGAAGTTGAGAATCTCAAGAAGAAAAGACCTGCTAAAGTTATGTTCTCTTCATCATCTTCACCTCAGGATGAGTCTTCTGCAGGTTCTAGTAAAGATTTGGGAGATTCTTCCAAATAGGGGAGGAAATCAGATGCAGAGTTTAAGGGGAGGAGAATTAATTTTGACAAAGAGTTTGCTGAGCTAACTGATTCTGATAATGTTCAAGCAAAGGAAGATGCAGCTGAGACTAAGGGGAGGATGTTAGATTTTGAAGATATGGATGCTGATGCTGATTTTCACTTTGATGATATAGTTGGAACTGCTCAACCAATTTCCACTGATGCAGAACAAGTTCCCACTGATCAAACTATTCCCATTGCAAGTGAACATGTTACCACTGCTACTCAAGAAATTACAACTGCAGAGGAAGAAGCTGCCAGAATAAGATCAGTCAAAGGTAAAGCAATTGTGACTGGTTCAGAACAAGAGCAAACAAGAAAGATTTCTAATAAAGATCAAGCTCAGATTGATTTTGATGTAAGATTGGCAGAGCAAGAGCAAGCAGCAGAGAATGAAAGGTAGAGAAAGCTAGAGGAAGATGAAGTTGCTAGTTTTATGGAAGCAAAGAGGTTAGATAAACTTGAAGCAGTAATGGCACAACCAACTGTCATACAAGAGAAACCTCCTATGTTCACTTATGTACCTACCGAAGAAGAGATTGACTACTTGATTAATAATGATCAAATAACCAGGAAGAAGGCTATTGAACTTATTGCAAATACAACCTTGAATGAAGAACAAAGGTCTGCTTAACTAAAAGATTTCATTCAAATGAAGAATCAGCAGGCTCTTGATGAAATCATTGGGGATGTTAGAAAAGGTCAAAAGAAGCCAAGGAAACTTACAAAGGCACAAATCATTGCTGAGATGAAGACTTTTTGTTGTCATGTTGGTAATATGAAGATGGCTCAATTCAAAGGAATGTCACATGATCAAATTGAAGGTATTTACTACAGGATTAAAAGACAAGATAGTAATTTCATTCCAATGGATCAAGAACCTGTAGTAATGAAGACAAAAAGGTCTGGGGTGAGTCTTGGATCAAAAGATGCAAAGAAATTGAAGATTCAGGAATCATCTCAAGCAGAAGAGGGTCCTAGCAAATTGACAGAAGAGCAAGTTACAAACATGATGTTTATAGAGACTGATGTACTTAATATTGAACCTCTACAAACAAAATATCCAGTTGTTGGTTGGGAAATTTATTCTGATGATTTTGGTGTTGCTTGGAAGATCATTAGAACTGGAAGTGTCACAAGTATTTGCAGAGATTTTGAAGACATTGTTAGATCTTGTGATAGAGAAGACTTGGATACTTTGTGGAGGATTGTTCAAGATCAGTTCAAGAAGGATGAACTTGTTGATGTCAAGGCTAAGGTGTTATGGGTTCACTTCAGAAGATTATATGAACCTGACCCAAGTGACAGACATTGGAGATTTGAAGCTCACAACATGAATACCTTGTGGAAGTTTTATGACTCAAGTGCTGTGCATCATCTTTCTACTCAAGATGGAGTTGATGTGTTTATGCTTGCAGAGAAAGAATATCCATTAAGAGCTGGAGTATTGACTATGATGATGTCAGTGAAGCTTAGGTGCTGGGAAAGAACTGAAGTCATAGAAGATTTGCTGCAAAGGATTTATGATCAAAGTGTGAGAGCTGATAAAGAGTTAAGAAAAAGAAGATAAGTGTTTGGAAGAATTCCCATATCCTCATGTTTGCTGAATACTTGAAGAAACTTATTGATTTGTTTATTAATCATAAGTTTAGGGGAGGATTGTTAGGAATTATACTAACAGTTACCACGGCTAGTGAAGACATTACAACTGCTTAAGAATGTACTTGCAGTGGAAACTCATTACCACTGCAAGAACATATATTACCACTGCTGTTTAGATAACTGTTAGGAAACGTGTTTAGATAAATATAGAATAGATCTTGTGTATATCTTATTCTATTAGCATTATACTTATCTTGTAGAAGAAGACTCCTTGTGCTATAAAAGGAGATCCTAGGTTAAAGGTTAGATATACGTTTTTCTAGAGCTTCAAGGTGTAACCCTAGTGATACAAAGATCACTCGTATTATTATCATTAATAATATTAGAGCTAACAGTTTGTTACATACATTGTTCTCATTCATTAAATTGTTTCATTCACTCACAATCAAACTTCTAAGTGTTACTAAGTAAATTCCGCATACTTAGTGATATAACTCAAAGTATCAATCTAACACAATTCAAGGTGTTTAGATCCATCAGTAACCCTTCACGGGTTACGCTTAGTGTTCGCGGTGGTTCTTTTGCGGTCTACAGTCTTGGAGTGATCCCCAGCGACTTACCCAATCATTGAGCTACTTAGTAGGTCTCGTAAGCCCCTTCGGGAGTATCTGATATGGGAACAGCCTTGATAAGGATTAGAAGGAGTCTTCACAATATGCTGTTGACGAGCTCTAACTCCTTATCTGTAAGTACCGGTTGATTATTGCTAACTATTTACCTGCAGGTACATCACCTCCATGATGGTAGATTCCAACATGCTCATACATACATCTTGAAGCAAATGAAAGCTCCCCCAAAGATCTAAGCACCACAAAGTTTAAAGAAAGATTCTACGCCAAAAAGAAGAATCTACAAAGTATAAAGACTAAAGATCAATGTGTATGCAAAGGAACTTCGTGCTTTTGAAAGTCAAAGTCCTAAGATGTATGAGCATGTTGGAATGACGGACAACCACCACAGACACAGAAGTGACGAACGACAGACAACTTCATAACATGATCACTATCACATCAACAAAGAACGATGTACAAAGAATGATGAAAGATTTTGCTAACTATTTTTGAGGACGTCAACTACAAAGTCAAATTATGGAAGATGACGACGTCAAGCAACCTTTGATGACCAACACTTAGGGGGAGATTGTTGGGAATAGACTTTATTATTTCAAGTGTCGGTCATTGAATTTGTAATAGGTTGCATTATTAAGTTAATACGTTAGTGATTTTATATGTTTTATAAAGTTTTATGCTAAGTTTATAGGTTTGGTAAAAGTCTAAGGGCTTAATATGTCATATTGTCTAAGTTATGAGAAGCCCTAGTCCTCACCTATAAATACTCTTGTAAACCCTCATTAGAAGGTGTTGGTTCACTTAATAATATCATTTGTCTTTCATTTCATTATAAGGGTTCCTTCCACTCTCTCTCTCTACTTACTTTCTCTTTCTAGATTTCTTAGTGATTATGTTGTAAAATGGTGACCTAACAGGGTTGAATAGTTTACAGGTTTTTTTTAACTTAATTATCTTTTAAAACTTTCCGAATCTAAAAGACAATATGGAATATGCAAGAATAAATAAAGAAACGATCAAACCATAACACGATAGTTTATCGTGGTTCGGCTACAAGGACTCTTTTTCCTTCCCCTACTCCACGCCCCGAGTATCTAACTCGAGAGTTTCTTTTACTAGTCAACAAGCTCCTTTCACCGGCAGAGAAAACCTTACACGTTGCTTACACAAGATTACCGACACAAAGCTAGATGTCGAGTTCTTTTACAAGGGTACAACCACTCCCGTCACACTATGTATTTTAAGGCCTAAAATACTAACCGATCACTACTGAAAGTACACAATGAATAGATGTATAAACCTCAATAGGTTACACAAAACTAAGCTAACAAGACTTGCAACGTTATGTTGAGACTTGTAACTTTTGGTATGAACTTGTGGTTTTCTTTGCTACAAAAGATCTCACAAATGAAATGTTAATAAGTTAGATGAATGCAATGAGAATGTATGTGTAAATTATAATGAGAAGTGATGAGAGATTTCTTACAAGTAGCTTGGTATTTATAGCCAACCAAACCAGTAGACTGGCGGATCCGGCGGAACCAAAACAAGGGTTCCTCCGTTGTAACCCCATGGTTCCGCCAGGTCTAACAGTCAAAGTCTTCAAGATATATTTTTATATCTAGCAATGTCAAATCAAGTTTCTTCAAGTCAACACACAATAGATAGAGTAAGAAACCTTCTAAAATGTGTAAGAGATCTTATGGAAAGTCAACTACTAGATTTAGTAATCTTTCCATAAGTGCTCATGATACATGTCATGATGTCATGTTACATTTTATATATTTAGAAATATGAAAATGTTATGTTTAATATGAAATGTAAATGTAGCAAATAAAGTCTAGTTATGCAAGACTAAAACTAAAATCATGTTTTACTAAAAACTAAAGTTTACACTTTGTCGTTAACAAAACTTAGCTAAGATTATAAAATATAAATAACGTTTTTAGGCGATATTTGTATTAACAGATTTGTTTGTCCATGCCTTGAGTGATTTACGTCGGGATGGAAATCTACCACTTTGTTGAAGCATGCTTGAGACGTCGAGAGATGTTGATGTAAGTATGCATTGATGATTTGTGTAAACAAGTAACTTGCGTATTTTAAGTATGCATTACAAGTTACATGTTTGTCATCATTAAAACAGAAGAAACCATTTAGCTTAAATATCATAATATTTGTACTAACAGAACGTGATGGCCCAACCAAGGTTTTCGGTCTAGAAATAAATAAAATTCCCATTACCAACCTTGCGTCTAAAAACTTCGAAGAAATGAAAACTCATATTGTGTATTCCAACAACTATGGGTGTAATCGAGTCAGGCCGAGCTCGAGCTTGACAAGGCTTGAGCTTGGCTTGAAATTTACAAGGTATGCTTGATTTTGGCTTGATAGCTTGACAAGCTTTAATAATCCAGGCTTGAGCTCGGCTCGTGTAAGGCTCAAGTAAGGCTTGAGCTCGGCTCGAAAAGCTTAAATTCATATATAAACATTAAATTTAATAGTCAAACTTATCAATAAATTACCGAAAATACGCGATGAACTCGAGAGGAAAGAAAACTTATGCAAAACATTTGGGAGAATTATGGTTTAAATATTCCTCCTACAAATATTTAATTAGTATAACAATATAGAGTTAAGATCAAATAAGAAGAAAAATTAAAATAAGAATAATAAGGGGGTGGCAACGATGCCACACCATAATTCACCATGATGCAAAATGAGCCAATAAAATATTGCCAACACATTTCATGATTCACCATACCTCACCTTCATTTTTTAGTGGCAACCATGATTCACCATACCTCACCTAAGTCATTAATTGCCAACGTTCGAATTATTTAAACCAAGTGGCCATGCCGATTAAGCAATCTTTACCGAATTCCTTCTGCCGAGCTCCATACCGAAATAGTGGCAATGTTCATGCCGAGCTCGAAACCGAATACGTTGCCACCCCCAAGAAGAAATCACAACCACTAATTTCAGATGCATCTACAAAAATAAATGCATCTCCTCTTAAAATTCTCATTCCTATTTGAAATGTGTGGCTAGAAATTCTTATTATTCCTTTTATTTTAGTTTTTCTTCTTACTGTATCCCTTTCCTACCAATATATATGTTCTTGAAAGCTTGAAAGCTCGATAAAAGCTCGAGCTTGAGCTATTAAAAGCTAGAGCTCGGCTTGTTATGTGTTTCGAGCTTGTTTATTGGGCTCGAGCTTGAGCTCGATAAAAGCTCGACTCAATCAAATCGAGTCAAGCTCGAGCTTGAGTTATTTGCTAAAAGTTTGGCTTACTTTCACCCCAACCAACAACTATGGTTAGTTGAAACTAGATCATGAAGATCAATACTATCTAAGTTACCATGAATTTTAAGAATCACAGAGTTCCAAAGGTAATTCTTATCTGATTCGATTCTCCACCACCAACGAAATATAAGAGCAAGGTTAGCCGCTTTAGGGCTGTCAATACCCAAACCACCATCTGATTTAGGAGCTAAGTATCATTTTTACCATTTATCTAAGACATCTTTTTCTCATCACCAATAACTCTAGAAAAATTGTTGTCGAATTCTCTCTATAATATTCAAAACCGAAGAAGAAGCTAACTATATACGCAGAGACGGAGACAGTGGGGGAGCCAGGGGGTGCACGACCCTTCTCCAGCACGCCCAATCGCTTTACTATTTATCTTATAAAATTTAAGCATATGACACAATTATAGGCAAATGACCCCCTAACCTTTGAGAAAAAAAATTTCGGCGTCCCTTAATCCTAATTAGTGGCTCTTGTCCCTATATATACGTGGAAAAATTATCTTTAAACCGTTGATTTAACACGTTTGTTTCCGTACCCACAAACTGCTTGGTTATGCAACCTACTAAAGTAGGAAACAATACTAAGTGGCTTGGCTGGTCTTGTGACCCGAAAGCAACTTGCAAGAGCGTTTTTCAGAAAAACAAAAGTAAAAAGCGTACGCTAATATATTGTATTATCAAAATGTGTAAGTTTCAAGATCAATTGCTGTTAGGTGCAAACAATTTTAAGTGGTCACGTCAACCTCTTAAAAAGGGAGAGCTTTACCTGGTTTAAGTCTCTGTAACGGTGAGTTCAAACCCTATAGATAAGTCGGCCAAAAGGTCGGAAATCATGATTACCAATTAAAAAAAAAAAAGCCATCTTGTATTATCTAAAAGTGTCTTTTAATTTCTAATCAATTTTGGTAGCTATTTTTACCTCGTGTCAAATCAGAAAAGTTGTCCGATAAGTTGACGCATAAACACAAAACTTTCGTTCTTTTTCGGTAGGCGAATGATTCTTGTTTACAATCCTTTTTCCTTTTTTCTTTTTATTATAATTATTGTTAAAATTCAGATGCTTGAACGTAAAGATAAAGCTAGAATCTAAAACTAGAATGCAAAAGTAAGAATGATCATTGATGATGAGGAATATATGCCACGACTGTATCTATCAAGATAACAAAATTTAATACTCGATTTAAAACCATAAGATTATCATTTAACAAACTTATTAATGAAACACATTAAGTTGTTTTTAACTTTTAGTACAAGTCTACGCTGTATGTGACACGAGCAAATTACACGACCTTATATTAATCAAGCTATCGATTTTCATATAAGGTTTAAAATAATACTCCCTACATCCCATAATATAATTCCTATTTGCTAGTTTTGATTGTTTTGATGTCCATTTTTTATTTCAATCAATCAAAATGTTTGTAAGTTGGTGAGAATGAATTTTTATTGGTTAGTATTAAAAAGGCCAAACTTTTTTTAAACTTTGAAAAATGTGAAAGTGGACCAATGTTGTAAATGGCGTAAGGCGTGGCGTGGCGGCAAGGCCACGCCTCAAGCCTTACGCGCCATGGCGAAGCCATGGCGTTTTTTGCGGCGTGACTAAGGCGGCGAAAAAATATTTATATATTTATCATTTATGTTATAATATCATATTTCATATACATTTGAACTACTATATTAGACATTTAACTACTACTTATTATATAATTATCAGACCCAAATAACAAATAGCCCAAATTTCAAACGATCGTTCAAATAGTTATTAAAATAATAATAATAATTAAAAAAAAAAACAAAAAAACCAAAACTGTTTCAAAAAGGCGCGCCACGCCTTACCAAAAGGCGCGCCTTTTCACGCCTTGTCACGCCTTTTCCCACGCCACGCCTAGAGCAGCCGCCATGGTCTATTTCGTGGCGGCGAGGCCACGCCTCGCGTCTTGGCGACGCCTTGGCGGCGCCTTGGCGCGCCTTTTAGAACAATGAAGTGGACTTATAATTTGGAACGGATGGTGTAATTTTCTTAGTGATTGATTATGCATAAAGTTTTAACGAAACAACTAACATGGTACACCGAAAGTAATCATCTCTTGTTTTTACTGAAATGGAGATGGACATTTATTTTATGGGGTGAAGTTGGCATAGCCATGCCCCATATGACATTATTGAGTAGACAAAATTGTATGGCCATACAAACGTAACCGACGGATTTAATCAATTTATATTTTTGATAATAAGGTGATATGCATGATACTGTTCAATACCAAAAAAAATAATAAAATAAAATAAAATTATACGTAGAAGAAGAAGAAAATAAATAAATAAAAGGAAAGCATGTGACAATTTACTAAAAAAAGCAACTATTATGAATATTGTATTTTGACTTATATATAGTTTTAGTGTTTTATTTTTACAATGAAAATAATGCGAATTAATCAAAGCGTTACTCATAAGATAAGAAACTGATTGTGACGTTTTGTTTATGCTCCATTATAAAATTTCATGAATTAAACTATATAAATAAAATAATGGGCGGCTTTAAAACTTCCAAGATTCGACACTACACCATACTATATTATTGTGGGTCAAATTGTACTAGTGTCTGATTGAATGTGCTTTACTTTGTGTTCCGATTTAGACCCTACAACACGCTTATTATAAATAATCTCGATTGTTAATGACATGAATATGTAAACGAAATAAAGTGTAACAGCAATTATATTTGCAGTTAAACGTTTCTGTTACGCTTACTATTTACAAGTAAAAATGCACAAACGTATGAATACATGTTTTTAGTAACTATTTGACAAGCATTGATGGATAACAAATTCCTCACCGACAACAATATTATGATTTATGAATGAGTACATTATTTGACAAGAATGTCACGTCACATCGGGGAAAAAAATCTATAAACTTGACTATCAATATTTTATACGATGACATAAACTTAATAATTTCCTCAATCCTTTTGATACGATCCTTCGAACGAGTTACCCCTTTGCAAAGTTGTTGACGAAAGATAGCGCGACGCTAGCCAAATGTGCAATGTTTAAAACATGTTTTCGAACCATGATTTTGAGCTCTCCATTCATATTTTTGCTGGAAAAACCATCCGTACATGTATCATCATCTGTCAAAGCGGCACTGACCCATGTTTCGATACTATTCATGTTAAACGAGAACTCGGATCCCATATGCACCTTGGCCATTTCTACCATGGACTTGTGGAGCTCATAAGCCGAGTCATCGATCTCTTCAAAGCAATCTTTTAGTGCCGACATTTCTCTCTTTGTCAACTTGTGAGTTCTTGAATAAGCTAGGAGTTTTTTTGTAGTTTTCCGTGTGTTGCTAAGTGTTGCAGCTAGCGCGGTTTGTGCCAAGAGTCTTGGACTGGTTCCAATTCTTGTTGCAAACCGCGATAGGTACAAGTAACAAAGTTGAGGATACAAGGTGGTGTTGCATGATTTATGAATGAAAATAGTGTTGGATCTTGTTGGGCTTATGGCTAGGCTGAATATGAGCAATGCTAAAATTGATTGCCACATCTCTCACAGACTCACACTCTTTCCTTTGTATTCTGTTTCTCTCTCTAGAGATACGAAGATAAGGGACGAATGAGTCGTAATATATGGGCACAGATTGAATACATTATGATTGTGGGCACAGCACTAGATGTCACAGTCTCACCATTGTCTTTTACTTAAACTTGTTATACAATTCTAAACATCTACCATTTGATATGATGCATGGTTTGGTTCAAATAATTGTTTATTAACCACATGCTCAACAATATCTAGGGAGATGTTTAATATAATACTCCCTCTGTCTCAAAATTATAATCTATATTTCTTTTTAATGATGTTTCAAAATAATTGTCCACTCTCCTTTTAAGTAAAAACTAGAGAACTTAGTGGATGAATATATTCTATCTAGGTGGTTGAAAATTAAAGAAGCCTCATTTTTATTATACTATGTGATTCTTGTCTCCTGATAATAATTTTGAGATGGAGGTATACTAGAACGACTAGCAATCACATACATCAATTTTGGGTGTTTGTGTGAAACTTGAAAGTGACCGTAGATTGTTTTGATATATGTCATATTACTTTAGGGAAATTTGAGATGGATTTTGAGATGGAGGTATACTAGAACGACTAGCAATCACATACATCAATTTTGGGTGTTTGTGTGAAACTTGAAAGTGAATGTAGATTGTTTTGATATATGTCATATTACTTTAGGGAAATTTGCAAAAGTGTGATATAAGATGACCCTTATTTTCAACTTAACTCAAATTTATAACATATCGCTAAAACCAGGACACCGAATCATGTTTTGCCATTTTTACCTTCTGGTATCCACTGCACACCTATTTCTCGCGTATTTTCACTTTATTTAATAGCTTACTACATCCCAAAGATCACATAATTTGCCATATCACCTCGCAGGCACATCGATTCTTGCCGGAAATTACACAATCTTCACTGCCATCTCATTCTGATCATGATGATACCAATCTCATCCGCTTTCATGCACACTGGATTTTGACCGGAACGAAATCAAAGATGTTGTAATCGAGTTGCGAAGTGAGGGTCACGTGAAAAGATATGAGACCCATTCTCACCCATTGGTTTCTACACTGCGACAAACAACAAATCGATTATGAATGGTTCAACAGAATGGCATGAGCCCGGTACATTTGACAAGGCTAGACTTCCCTTCACATACGAAAACATTAAATTCTAAGTTACAATTTAAAGTACACATTGTGATTTCTTATAAATATATATTCATCTAATTTCAAATAATGTATACAACCAGATCTTATCATCTCACCATGGCATTACAAGGATCATATCCGTTTGTCCCAAATTATGTCAGTTTTAAAAAACCCAAGTTAAAACAATTTAAGTAACAACACATAATGTAACTTTTCAACGTATAACTCTTTATTGATAGAAATCAAAGAGTTAAAAAGCGTTGTGCGAAAAACACTTAAATTGAATGACAATGTATAATTCAGCTCTCTGAATATGCAAACTTAGAATACTAAGTTTGCAAGTGAACTTATGAGTCTCTGAGAGACTCCTTGTAAGTTCAACTTGAGAGTAAAAGCACTTCAATAAATTCAACAATTAGAATGTGAAGCGACAAACTTTTACTTAAGACCAACATTCCTTTATATACTAGGTACGAGGTATTTGGAAGTGGGGTTACGTAAGTGCATGTCACTTATCCTATGGGAGAAGTACAATAAAGTACATCTTCCATTTAATGCATCTATATTGGTGAACACTCTTTTCTTGCTTTAGTGAACAGTTCTGTTGGTCCACAAGGTTTGAGTAAATGCCGAAATCTTCTTACTCGAACAAGGATAGTAACAACATCACGCAAAACCATAATGCCATTTTTACTTTTCAATGTGTATAAATCTTTTATTATTGAATAAAGATTTACAGTGGAATAGCCCTCGGTAAAACTATTCCAATTGAGTGACAAATGTAACACTCCCTTCTAAAAGCTAGCTTTGTTTAGAAATTCCAAGGATAGGGGATTCTATCAACTATAGAGCTAAGTTCTACTTTATGTGCTTGTTTAGAATCCTACTTATCCCGGTTACAAAGTTTGGTTTAAATAGGCCAAGGAATACTGTGGATGCACATGGGTGTCGTGGTTAGCCGGCCTTGAAGTAGCTTAGCACGTGCCTAGTATACTAGGTGGAGCGTGCGTTTAGCTTTCCAACGCTGACAACTTTTGTAACCAAGATCTTGCTTTATTGTCCTTTGATAAGACCTTACGCTTATCTTCCCAACGAGTTTCCTGCTCATTCATCAGATACTAAGTCTCTTTGTAGAGATAAGTCTTCGGGGTAACTAAGGCATTTTTAAGTCCTTAGTCCCACTGGCGTTGCTTATAGCTCCTTGTACCTTGCTCTATGACACCACATTAGTTATATAAACTGTTTCTTCAGTTGGTCTTCGACTTCCCTAAAGCTTGGTAGTTGGTTGAGCTTTATAGAATGCTCACTGATTTCTTATATCAGTGAGGTTACATCCACTGATGATCATTAGTGAGACACCTATCACTCACAATCATCAGGGTGTACTCGCTGATACAATCAGTGAGTAACACTTTCTGATAACTATCAGAGAGTAAGACCTTTGATTTTCATCAGAGGGTGACTTACTCTCTAATCCTTATCAGTGAGTGTTGGTCTCACTGACTTATATAATAGACTTACTTGATTAGGCTATTTTATGTTTAAATACATTGTCAGAGACCATTGGGTCAAAATCAGACCCAAAAACCTCCCCCTATTTAAATATACAAATAGCCTAATCTAGATCAGTAGTAAGTGAGCATAACGGCTTATTCTTACCTACTGAATTACAATAAGGAAAAAAAAATTAATGTGCAATCTTCTTCCTTATTTTTGCTGAAGATGATATAGACTTGGATCTTGAACTATCAGTTGTCATAGATCCAAGTCACCGGTACCTCGAAATACAAGTTCTGTATTTGGCAGGGCTGTAGCAACAAGTAAAGAGACAAATTCGGTACCTTGAAATACTATAGAAGCGATGAAGTGACATGCCAAAAAAGGCTACATGGACATTCAGGACGCGTGGTATGTCGACTTGCTGCAAGAAATCAATGTCAGGAAACAAAGAACTGTCAACAACTTTTGAAAAAAATGAAGATGGCTGAACTTTGGAAGACTGATAATTTGCATAAGGTAGTATTTTCAATTCTGCTAAGTATGGACAAGTTTAAATCTCATGTAGTTTTAATAATGGGCTAACGGCCTGAAAAGGCATCAAACTTGCCACATTTTCTTTTTGTAGGCACTCAACTTTTAATTTTTCTATCACATTCATAAACTCTTAATCTTCATATTGTAGGCATCGTTAAAATACTAAGGGGGTGCTTGGTAAGGGGGTTAAGGGGGTGGGAAATGGGTAAGGAATTCAAAAGGGCCCACCTCACTCAAATTAGGTGCTTGGTTAGGGGTGTGCAAATGTATTAATTACCCCATAGTGGGTAATCAATATTATAGAGTAAATTGAGGGGTGATGTATTGATTACCCACCTCACTCAATCCTTTGCATTCCCTTTCCCTTTCCCTTTACATTCACCTTTCCCCACTTTGAACCAAGCGGACCCTAAGTTGACATGTCAGCATTTAATTAACATAATCTCCTATGTGCCTCTCATGTGGGGGAATAATAGACTTTTCGTTGTCGTCTTCTTATTCAACATATTATCATCTTCAGCCCCTATTCATCTTTTTCAAGAACACCAAATTTATACACCACTCCGAGAACTCATACCTTTAGCTTTCCGGTTCCCAACCACCACCGCTGTCTTGGGTATATTCCCAGGCTGGACCTACTCCGAGAATAAAGATAATTCCATATGAGACGTGTATCTGTTCTGTTTATGTCAACTTTCTCTAGTTTTTTCCTTTCCTTTACCAAACTCCTTTTTCAAACAACTACAACAGCAAAACCATCACATCTTCTTCAAAACCATTAACAAGAATACTGACACTATAATAGCAAAAAATAATAACAACCAACAACAACTCACTAAAATCAAAATCTATCCCAACTGAGCTAGATTCAAAACAAAGAAAAAAGATCTCGAGATTGTATAATTTCGAGCTTATAGACCATTCAAGATATAAACAAAAGTACAAAGCCCATCCTTGATCCAAGAATTAGTTTTTAGATCGAGAACACTAATGTACAACCATTAGTCACCTGTACACCCTCAAGCCTTATCCGTTCCCAGTCCTACACTCATCTCAACTAATTATCAAAATTCAAACCCCAAATCCAAAACTGATGTGATTGATTAACTTAAACAACAGAAACAATCATCTTGGGATGAGCACCACCATCTGCCACCCACATCTCCACTAGATCCGGCACCTTAGCCGTAACCAATCACCACTATAGTTACTGGCACAAGCACGCACCATCCGCCACTCACACTTTTTGGGGTTTCAACCTGAAAGTAATTGATTTTTGAACTTTTGAAGTTGAAGTGGCTGACTTAATGAGTATGATAATGGGTTTTTGATGAATCTTGAAAAAAATAAATATTGATGGGAATGATGATGGGTGTTTGACGGGTGTTTGGTGGGTTTCAAGTGGGTTTGTGTTTTTAGGTTCAAAGATGATATCTTTATAATATTTTTCATCTGGGTTTGGTGTGTTTGCGGGTTCTTGATGATCTTTTTCATATGGGTTTATTTGTAGTGTGTTTCTAGTAAAATCTTGATGATGGTTTTATCAGGTGGGTAGTTTTGATAGTGGAGGGGGAGGAGGATGTCGTCAGAGAAGAGCTGGTCGGCGGTGGACTGGTGTTGTGGTTGGGTTATCCAGAATTCGAATTCGGGTGTGTTAGAGGCACTGTTGATGATGGGACTTTCCATTGGGTTAAGATGAGAGTTTTGTGTGTGTGAAAGAGATTACGTTGAGTTTGGATGGAAATGGGGGTTGAGTTGTGTTTATTGTTATTTCAAGGGGACATGGATAACATCAGCCATATAAATAAAATCAGTGTGTATATATTTGCGGGTTTAGATTTGGCTTTCTTGAAAAAAAAATGAAGATGGGCTGAAGATGATAACAGGTTGAAGAAGAAGAAGACGAAAAGACTAATATGCCCTCACGTGAGAAGCACATGGGGGATTATGTTAATTAAATGCTGACATGTCAACTTAGTATTTTAACGATGCCTACAACAGAAAGACTAAGAGAGTTTAAGAATTTAATAGAAAAATTAAAAGTTAAGTACTTATAAAAGGAAAATATGACAAGTTTGATGCTTTTTTCAGACAATTTGCCTAATAATATGTAAAGTGCACATTTTCATAAGTGACGCGACTGTACTTTGCCAAAAAAAAGTAGGACATCCAATTGATCGTAAAGATTGTTGTATCATATATAATAAAATCGCTGCACCACATTACGCACTATAACAAAAATTGTTTGGAACGAATCAGACATAAATTGGCTCTGCTACAACACGCGACAGCCTAATTCCTCATTGATGCTCAAAATTCAATGATTAATATATAAGTGTCGGCAGGTGCATGTTTCTTTCATGCACCATTCATTTCTGAGTCATATGATCCCAACATGATATTTATATCTTCGAAAGTAGTCCCATAATTTTGAAAATCAGATAAATTTTTCTTCCATAATTAAATCCCGTTGTATTGCTATTTATATTTAAACTTTAATAACTAGAACCTCTATACATACATTAGTTAGGTGACATTTATGCCTGTAACTAACAAAAATGATCTAACTGAATCAAAAGTGTTATGCAGTTATGTGACTGTACCAATTATATGCACATGATACACACTAAGGGATCAGACGATAAGGTTTATATATTCTTTTTTGAAAAATGATTTGGAGACCTAATTTGTGTGCCTAAACTCATGCCTAAATATATGTGGCATGATCTTGATGGTTTGTGAAAAAGTGGGTCCCTGACTGTAGCCATCAGGATGATGCCATGTAAGCTTAGGCATGAATTTAGGCACAACTTCTTTTTTGACATAAAAAGTTACATCGACATCTTTCTTTTTTTTTCATAAAAAGCAAACGTGATATGTATTAAAAACGATGTCATCGTTCATTACATAAAAAGCAAACGTGATATGTATTTTGATGGATGTGCGAATGGTTTGTTGAATGTGACAATAACCCGTCTATTATATAGACAAAAGGAACGAGTAACAAAATATATACTAGTAAAAAAACAAAAAAAAAATACAATAATAATAATAATAATAATAATAATAATAATAATAATAATAATAATAATAATACTCCCTCCGTCCCACATTGACTGTCCAGTTTGACCTTTTCAAGTTTTTTTTTTCAACTTTTACCTTATATATTTTTGTTTCTATTATATAATATTTGATAAAAATTATACCAATGAAAAGTACATTTAAAACTCAATTCATTCATATATTTTGCGTAAAGTATTATATAACACAAGAAAAAATAATTAAGGTTAAAGTTGTAAAGGAAAGACTTAAAAAGTCAAACAAGGACAATAATTATGGGACGGAGGTAGTAATAATAATAATAATAATAATAATAATAATAATAATAATAATAATAACAAAATATGGCTAATTTTGTTCCTGGGCGTGCTGTTGTTGAAGCTGCACAACGCAAACGGGCCAAGTATGAGACTAAATGTGCGGACAGTGGATATGGGTTTCTCCCCTTCTCATTCTCTTCTTTGGGAGAGCTTGAGAAGGATGCGGTGACATTACTAAAACGCATCCGTAGATTCTCGCTGACTCAGGACATTGGAGCACGTGCCGCTGATCATATTTTTAGTAGAATTAGCTTTGCAATAGCTAGAGGAGTGGGGGCCCAGCTTGTTTCTCGGCTCCCCATTAATTTCTTGTAAATCCTATGATTTTCTAATATAATAATAATAATAATAATAATAATAATAATAATAATAATAATAAAATGAATAAATAAATAAATACAATTTGAAAAATAAAAATACCATCAAACCCTTTATAGAAAGGTTAACAACATCAATAGCACTATATATTCTATAATTATGACGAAATAAAATTTGTTACCTCTGCTCATTTTAATCTATTTGAGACTTTATATCTTTAGAATTCTTTAAAAATTAAGTTACACATCTGTTATTATTAATAATTAGTATAATAAAATTTAAAAATATACTAATTGCATATTAAAATTATTACATTAATTTGGATGTTAAAATAATAAAATATAAGTAATATAATAAAATTAATATGTTTACAGTTAAAACTAATAACTTTCTAAATTTGCATATATATATATATATATATATATATATATATATATATAATAACAATAATATGACATATTAATTCTTCACAATTGTACATCACAAACATATAATTTTTAAAAATTATCATCCACTATAAAAAATTCTTAAAAAATATTCGTTAAAAAAACGTAAAATCAAAAAAATTTAAAAAACTTTCGTCTCTGTACCACCTTCTTTACGCAAATACCATGCGAGTAATGATGATATACGAAGTAATAAGGTAACGACCATGATAAGATGAAAATGGATACTCGGTATAAAACAACAAGACAATTATAATAAATATTTTTCTTGTAAAGTTGACCCATTGGTGTAATTATGATGCAAAGGACAATGAGTTAATATCTCTAATGTATAGGCCCAAAAGGCCACCAAAAATTCTAATAGGTAATTGCTCTCTTTTTCTGATAATAAATATAGCAATTTAATCTACAAATATCTAAAATCATAAGAAAATATATGATTTTAATTAATAAAGTATTATACAAAATACCGACAATACCATTTTTGTTTTATGTAGAGCAGCAAACAAGCCAGATTTTAATCAAGCAACTCAGATCGAATTAAATTTGACTCGATCAAGTCGAGTTTTTATCAAGCTCGAGCCCAAGCCCAAGCCCAGGGCCTATAAACTAGCCCGAAACACATAACGAGTAGAGCTCGAGCTTTTATCGAGCTCTTTGAGCCTTCATGTGTATAAATAATTTTAGGGCTAATAATTTGAAAATGCTTCTAATTTGTCAATTCTATATGGGAGAATTAAGGTATGTGTTAAATGCCTTATGTGTTAGGTGTATTATGGTTATGTGTTATAGTGTTATGTTCACGATGGATATGTGATGATGGAAGTATTAATCATGTAATGGCCAATTATTTACTAAGCATTCGCTTACTGTTATAGTTAACCATGTTTTGTAGGTTTATGTATGGAGATGCTATGGCTTGGATTATGGATTAAGGATTGGTTATGCGTATGTTAGAAGGCTTGGGTAAGAAAGTAGAGCTAGGTCGAATACTGAGCTCAAGTCAAGGTTGTACCCTCGAGAGTCTTTTAATGGTTTGTAACATGTAGTCAAGTGTCAAAATGTATGTCAAGTTTGACATATGAAATGGTGGTCAATCGTGGTGTCAAAGTATGTCTTATCCGTTTATAGTCAAAGTTAAAGGGGTGTTTGGTACAAGAGTAAATATACCCCTTTTGGAATGTAAACGGGTCATTTGTGTATGGAGTAAATTTAATGTGTTATATTATTGATGTTGATTGAGTTTGGTGGGAAAAGGAAGTGGTAAAAGTTGTTTGAAGTGTAAATGGGTCAAAACAGGGTTTGTTCCAAAACCCGTCAATTTGTAAAGTATAATTCCAAGGGTTAAATGGTAAATGTTTTTATATGAAAATAAGCCCAATGATATATGAAGTAAATCTGCAAAGTTGGACGAATTATCGAGTTCGGGAGGTCGGGTTTTCAAGTACCGAACTTGGAAATGATTTCGGGGGGTCAATAGCCTCCAGCCGATTGGTTGGAGGGCTCTGCCGATCGGCTGCAGGCCATCCTAATCGGATGCGGGAGCATGCAGATCAGATGGATTGTTTTCGGCAGTTTTCGGCAGTCTTTGAAAAATCATATCTTTTAATCAGTAAGTCGTCACGGGTCACGCCATTCGGCATTTCGAAGGTAATTCAGTCTAGTTTCTTTTAAAAATAGTCTCAAGGTCTGAATATCTACAGATTTTTGTAAATGGTCAAAAGAGTAACATAATGTCTGTTAAAGTTGGGTCATTTTCGCTAAAATTCAAAATTTTTGGTCAAATCGGACACGGGGTGTAACAACTTGGTATCAGAGATTTAGTTTAAGTGAATTTGGTTTCCACTATAGGTTGCCTAGACTTAAACAACACGTAGAAGCATTGAACGTAGGTGTAAGAAATGAGGAAGGTAAATGTTTAAGCTAGAAGAAGGAAAGTGTGATGCGCTATGTGAACTTAGGTTGGTAAGTATAATAAATGTGTTTTATGTGTTAATGTGTATGTGATATAAGTCCATGGAGGACTTGAAGTGTTTAAGTGAATGGTTTGCCGTGCACTTTGGTTCGCACCAGTGATTGTATTGCGATTATATGCACGTGTCATTCGTGTGCTTCACATCACTTTCAAAAATAGCCTTTAGCTTGTTCAGGAAAATGTTGAACTATAATCAAAAGAGATATCCGTACATCAAGACCTACTTGCATCTCAAGTCTGAGGACGAATAAAATTAACCACTTACGAGATATCACTTAATGACGCCGATCCATAAAGTGATAAATCGTAGGTTTGGGGAAGTCTAATATCCATAGCATTTAGATAACACGTGAGTTTGACGGACACATCCTTAGTATTCAAATAATATAACCAATCTCTCACATTTGTCTTATTTTTAACCATACTCTCGTATCCTTAAGTGACAATGGACAAATTTAGAGTAACAAATTACTCATGGATTAAACATGCAAATATAGGACATAGTTAATATATGAATGAAAAACTCCAAAGGCGGTACCCGATTCGAGGTTTCAGCATTGGTTTAAGCTGCTGCAAATCGGAAAATTCTAACTATCACCACTAAAGTGGAATTTGTTAGATATTAATGACGATAGTTTAGAGGTTGCTAGTTATAGGATAATCTAGTTTACGAGTTTGATTGTTTAGCTTAACTTGTAGTCAACTTAGGAGGAGATTACTTGCTTTAGAAAGCAAGTAACATGGCCGGTTGTGGCATGGTTTTCAGCTCAATACCACTCCTTGTTGGAGTCGGTTATAAGCTGGTCGTTCATCCCATCGTTGATTATGAAATGGCATGATGATGGAGCTCTTAATGTACTGTATCGTTCTTTACTTGATCAATAACATAAATGTTCAGGTCTATATGTAAGGAATTATTGAATTCAACATATAGATACTGCTGATGGATACTGCTGACAGGATTCTACTGAAGCTTATAAGGATTCTGCTGATGATCTGGATTCTGCTGAATGCATTAGTTTCTGCGGATATAGTTAATCCGTAAATAAGAGTTAGTTATTTTAGGATAATATATGTAGAATATCTTCTAGAGTTTTATAAATATACGTTTCTTGTAAAAGAGGTTAGGGTTTCTTATAATATAAAAGGAACCCAAGGTTATTGTATTCTGTACGTGTCAAAAACATTATTAGTGAATAATAAAAACGATCCATAGAGGATCAAAATATTTAGTATAGTGTTTGTATTTATATTCCTCAATAGATACAAGCTCACAGAGATTGTCCATATAGTCTTGCTAGTGATTACATTATTAAGCTATCGATCCATTGGCTCAAGATCTATCAAGGGTAGATCCTACACTATATGCGTGGATTTCTTTTTTAGTTAAGTTTCGGGTGCGCAAGAGTGCTTCCGGGTTGTTGATCACGGTTTCAACATTGGAGACGACGTAAAGATGTTCAACGAAACCTAAACTACACATCAAATATACCCAACAAACTAGTGCCAAGACACATAAATTCAGAGATTCGGATCTCCTCCTATGAGAATTTTTTTTTAGATATATAGGTTAAATCCGGCGGTACAACTACTTCAACTGTTGTATAGTGAGAACAGACAACCGAATACCGTTTAAAGTCGTTCAATATATATAATATATATATATATATATATATATATATATAGTATATATATATATATATAGTGAAGCGTTCAAATGAGAATCCTAAATTTTTTGTGAGAACGCGAAAAGCAATCTTAACCACTCATTTTATCCTCCTTTAACTTTAATCTAATAACTAATATTAGTTAATCAACTTTTTAAAAATTTCTTAAAAATTTTTGAAAAATTAAAAAAAAAAATTCGAAAATTTTCAAAAAAATTTCAAAAAAAATTTTCAAAAAAAAAAAAAATTCAAAATTTTTTTTTTTCGAAATTTTTTTTAGAAAAAAATTTTTTCAAAATTTTTTTTTTTCGAAAAAAAAAATTTCCGAATTTTTTTTCCGAAAAAAGTTTTATTTTTTTTCGTCACATGTGAAAAAAAATTTGGAAATTTTCACGAAATTTTTTTTGTCAAGTGTGAAAAAAAGTTCGTCACATTTGAAAGAAAAAATTTCGTCGCACGTAAAAAAAAAATTTCATCACATGTGAAAAAAAATTCCGTCACATGTGAAAAAAAAAAATTCGTCACGTGTGAAAAAAATTTGGAAATTTTCACGAAATTTTTTTTGTCACGTGTGAAAAAAAAAAATCGTCAAATGTGAAAAAAAAAATTCGTCACATGTGAAAAAAAAAATTATTTTTCACCGAAAATTTTTTTGTCACGTCTAAAAAAAAATTCGTCACATGTGAAAAGAAAATTTCGTCGCATGTAAAATTTTTTTTTTTCGTCACATGAGAAAGAAAATTCTGTCACATGTAAAAAAAAATTCGTCACATGTGAAAAATAAATTTTCGAAAATTTTTTGAAATTCTTTTGAAATTTTTTCAAAAATTTTCTGAAAATTTTTTAAATTTTTCAAAAAAAAATAGTTAGCTAATAATAGCCATTAGATCAAAGTTTAAGGAGGATAAAAGAGTGGATAAGATTAGTTCTCTCGCGTTCTCACAAAAATTAGATTTCTCTTACATGAATGCCCCCTATATATATATATATATATATATATATATATAATATATATATATATATATATATATATATATATATATATATATATATATATATGTCTTTATTTCAGAATCCTGTTACGTGCGAGAACTGTGAGAACTGCGAGACTCTAATTTTGCATTAGAAAACATGCATGTCCATATAAAACAATGTATGTTTTCTTACATACACCTTAATACACATACATGCATAATATACATGTTCATATATAAAACCTGTTAAGTGCAACAAATCAATGCAAAATGGTTTTATTTTTAAAAACCTGTTAACTGCGGGAACTGCGAGAACTCCAATTATGAATTAGAAAAACATGCATATTCACATAAAACATGTATTTTTTCTTACATACACCTTAATACGCA
>CM060685.1:160091783-160337520 GCA_030686995.1 Artemisia argyi
GCCTTGTGGTTTTGACTTCTTGACAGTTTCGGACATTCTCCAATAAAATGATTTGGATCTCCACACTTGAAACACTTTCTTTCATTCTTGCTATTCTTGTCGTCTTTGTTTCTTTGGGATGTTAGGTTGATCCCAAACGGTCAACCTAAATTGACCAGGGAATGGTCAACAAGGTCAAACAACTTAGAGTCAATGCTCCGCGGAATATAGTGGTTTCCCCGGGTCGTTATGTCCCGACGAGGTGTGATGGTTAACAAACGGTTATGTGATCGGGTGAATTTGGACAGGAAAAGGTTTGAGAGTGATTAAACTAAGGAATCAACAATGAAATAGCTTAAACAAGCTATATAAACAAGACTGGAAAGTTGGAAAAACCAGAAACGTTTAAAACCTAAAAACGCGTACGTTCACGTTTTAAATAACGTAAACGTACAAAATAAAACGTGAAAACTGAATTCTGAAACCCCCAGGGATGAAAATGACTTTTTTTACAAACTTAAAGATAAAAGAAAATTTTTAGAAAAAGAAAATAAATTTTTACACTAATTAATTATTTAATATTAATTAAATACTATTTAATACTTATTATTAATATTTAAAACACTTAAATACAATATAATATTAATTTAACACTAGAAAAATGAAAATAAAATTTCTAAAATTATAAAATAACTAAAAACTAATTTTTAAAATTAAAAATAAGTATTTTTGTCTTTTTGTGGATTTTCTAGTAATTAAAAACTAATTATCTTAATTAAACTATTTAAACTAATTTAAATTACTAATAATACCTAATTGACTTAGAAAATTATGGAAAAATTTCAAAAATTATTTTATAACATATAAAAGCTAGGAAAAATATAAAAACTAGGTCTTACTTAATAAAAATTAATTATGCTATTTAAAACTTAATTATTGATTAATTATTAATAAAACTATTATTAAATCTAATAAATACCAAATGATAAAATAAAAATATGAGAAAATTATTAAAAATACTTTAATATAAAAGGAATTTAAGAAAAATATAAAAAATCTAAGTGCTTAACAAAAAATTAAAAATGAAAATGAAAATTAAAATTATATTAATAGAAACTATCACTTATTTTTAAAATTGGTTTTTCTGATTTTTCTTTTACAATACTATTTTAAAACTAAAAACAGAAAACTTTTGTAAAAACAAATTTTATGGAGCTTAAAAATAAGCACAACAAGTGCTTATTAGCTTGACAGTTGACTTTGGTCAACTGTCAAAGCTAAAAGCTTGAGATAAGCTTTTAAGCTGAGACAAGGGTAGCTTATGGTAGATATATGTTGGATGAAGGGAAATAAGCCAAAAGAAACAAGTCCAAACCCCTGAATAAGCAAAATAAGCTGATTAAGCTAAATGAGCACTTTGCTCAACTCAGAAAAAGGGACAGACTTATGAGGTAGTCTCAAGCGGGGTCCACAGGCTTCTAGGTCAAACCATTGGTCAAAACATGGAGCCTACCGGGGGGGGGGGGGGGTTGAAAGGAAACCAAGTTGGGTTAGTGGGGACCACTGTGGTGGCCAGAAAACCACCACCAAGTGGTGGTGTTGGGGTTGTGGTCTGTGCAGCAGGGGATGCACCTCCCCTGCAGGTGTCTTTGATCAAAGTGGGGCCCACCAGAAAATTACTAAAAATCAAAAGAACATGGAATTCAATAGATGAGTTGATGGACTACAATTAGGAACAAATTTCAAGCCAAGAAAGCGAACACATAATTCAAATAAATTCCTTGAACTTTTGTAAAAATCTGAAATGTAAACTTTTGACTTTTTGATTAAACTTGGTATTTGACTTATGTGAACTTTGATTCAATCCTACATGCTGAAATTGTCTTATCAAACTAAAATGAAACTAGACTAGGGTAACTTAAGTATCTGTGAGTGAAAATGATGGGGTTACAAGTCTCAAAACCTAACAGTTAAGCATGCAAGGGGCATTGAAAACAATTTTTTTGAGTGAATTGGTTTATGTTTTTATGACTGAAAGAACATACAGAGACCTAATATGGTGAATTCAAAACAAAATCAACACCCAAAGGCTAATGCACAGTGGTGAGAACCACTATGCCAAACACTCCTTAATGCTTATCTGTCTTAGGATTACAAAGAGCAGTTGAGTAATTAAGCTTAACTACTAAATACAAACTCTAATCAAGCTATGATAATGATGATAAAGTGACTGAAACTAAAAAACAAGCAATAAATGCTAAGCAAATTCATATGAGCAGTTATGAGCAAATGATCACAGTTAAACTCCAATTTCTTATCAAATGATTTCTAAACTAGGATCTGAATTGATAAAACTACAACAAGTATAACTAAGTTGATCTATACTATCACATAGCAAGGAGACAGTAGTAAACAAACAATATAGAAATAAGCTAAAAATCCAATAAGTTAAGAACTTACAAGCATTGATCACTGCTATTTCCAAAGTGCTTTCTAAATTACCCTAGGCTCCCACAGAGCTCTATAACCACTAGCAGTCCAAAGTAAGCCTCACCTTTCTTCTTCTTGATTTTTTTTACTTATTATATGGATTTATTTCTGTTTTTCATTTCTTTTGTTTTTTTAGTAATGACTTTCAATTCCTAGGGTACTTAGATTAACTGATAATATAAGCTAAAATGAGCTTGTACAAAGGTTTCAAACAGCAAAAAGGCTTTGAACAAGAATTTAACTAAAATCTTTGAAATCTCATTAACACTAAAAATGATATAAGTCTTACACTTGATGATTGAAAAATTACATTAACTTAAAAATAACAGAATACAAGCTATAATTATAATTAAAAAGACAAGATTACACTAATTTGACATTAGCTAAACGTAACTATACTACTGCTACACTACACACCCTTCTTTCATGCTTCTTTCTTGACTTTTATAGATCCTCAGGGGTTCCTTGGACTTTCCCATCAACTTTTTTAGCCATTGGATTGCTTCATGTGATCTTGGCCGTTCAAAACAGTTTTGGCGGGAAATTGGGTTGAGTGGGATTGGGTGAAGTTATTAATGAGGGGGAGGGAAAGGTTGGTTGGGTTGGTGAGTAATATTAATGAAGGTTGGTGGAGAAGGTGAGGAGGGGGGACATGGAGCTGGAAATTAGGGGTGGTAATGGTGGGATTACAGGGAGGTTAAGGGTGAGTGGTGAGGGTTGACTGTCTTTGTTTGACCCTGGGTGTGGGTTTGACCCTCGTTGACTGGGGTGTATTATTAGTTTAGGACTGGGCTTGTGGTGGGCTAAGGGGGGCCGTGTTTAGTGGATTAGGATTTTGTTGGGTTTGGTTTTGTTGTTGGGGTAAATAAATAAAAGGGATCCGTATGGTTTGGTAACTTAGTGAACACAAGGACCATTTTTGTAATTATTCCAAAGTTTAGGGACCTGTGTTGGCAAGTTTCAAAAGATATCAAAGGGACTAAACTTGCCATGTTTAAATAACCAAAGGACCAAAAATGTAATTTTCCCATTTTAAATCACCCGGGGACCATTTATGCCAAACTTCAAAACTGAAGGACCAAAACTGTAATTTTTCCAAACTTCACACCAAGGACCAATTTTGATAACTTTTGATTTCCCAAGGACAAAAAGTGATTTTCCTTTCAAAAATATCCCACCAGGGACCAAATCTGTCAATTACTGAAACCCCAGGGACCAAACTGTAAATTTCTAAAACTTTCCAATTTTTCACCAAAGGACTAAATATGACAATTTATGATTTTAGAATGACCTTTGGTGATAATTTTACATATTTTGAATATTCAGGGACTAGTTTTGTAATTTTATGAACGTTGGGGGACTGAAACTGCCAATTTTGCAAACTTTGTACGTTTTTCATCTGTTTTTGCTCATTTTGCATCTAAAACATATAAAATACAATTTTGAAATACTTTCAGTATTTTGATGCATTACTGAGTGTTTTTGTATGTTTTGCAGTTCAGATTTGACCAAAAATGATGAGTGTTTGAGCACTCATCAATGTTTTTCTTTCATCATATGGTTGTCTAACATATCTTTCTTGTCTTTTGAAGAATTTCTTGAAGTCTCTTACGGCCATGCAATACTCTTCATCGTCGCTTTCGGAGGTTGAGCATTCTTCGTCGTTAGAGTCCTTTTTAGCTTTTAACACAATTGATTTGCTTTGCTCTCTTTTTTCTTTGACCATTTCGTTGCCTTTCTTTATTATCACTTCATATACTTTCAAGTTTCCAATTAACTCGTCAAGTTTTAGAGTTGATAAATTTTTTGACTCCTCAATAGCTGTCACCTTAGCACGCCACTTCGGATGGAGAGCCCTAAGAAATTTCCTTACAAAATTCTTGCTAGAGAAATTCTGATCAAGTGCTTTTAAACTTGTGATGATTGTGTTAAATCTAGCTAAAGCATTATCTATTGATTCCTCTTCTGGAATCGTAAATTGTTCATATTGTTGTACAAGAAGATCTATTTTATTATTTTTGACTTGACTATTACATTGGTGAGTAATTAGTAAATAATTCCAAATTTCCTTTGCGGTTTTACACATAAATTTTTTTTTCATATTCTTTGCGTGGTAACGCATTATAAATCACCATTTTAGCCTCATTATTTTTAGCAAATTTCTTTTTCAAATCATCGTTTTGTTTTTCAAAAGGTAAAATTTCATCCCTTTTAGTTTCGGGATTATTTTGTATATGAGGAAAATCACCATTACTAATAACATGCCAAAGATCTAGATCTTTTGATTTCACATAAGTTTCGAATCGATTTTTCCAATAAAGAAAACCATCACTTTCAAATAGTAGTGGTCTTTGCACATAGATTGCCCTTCTAAATATTTTTCAGATTCCATAAATCGCTTCAAGTTTTAAAATACAGTTTATTTAAAAAAAATCTTGTTTAATGTAGCTCTGATGCCAATTGTAGAAAACTAGAAGGGGGGAGGGTGAATAGTTTTACGTCGATTTAGATTATAAAAACTTTGTTTTCAAAAACTTCGATTCTTGTTTATGTGAAATTCAACACTTGCACTATATGAACAATTTAATCTAACTAACTAAGCAAATATAATGTAAATATGAAAGTAAGGAAAAGATAGAGTTAGAAAGATCAAACCACAACACAAGGATTTATAGTGGTTCGGCTACGAAGCTCCTCTTCGCCCTACTCCACTCCCCGAGTCTCTTACTCGAGAGTTTTCTTCACTATGTCAACAAACTCCCTTGCGGCGGAGAAACTTTACACAACTTTTGCTTACACCAATTTACGACACTAAGCTAAATATCGAGTTCTAATTGTAGATAGAACCAATCTCACAACTTCTTCACAACTTGTCATAACTTGTACACACCACTACTACTTCACGACTTCACACTACTTCACTAGTTCTTCTTCACACCACTACTTCTACTATACTTAATAACAAACCCACCTAAATCTACTTATTACAAACACTATACAACTTTACAATTGATTTATACAAACTACACAACTAATCTTCAATACTTCTTGATTTGAAATAGAATGAGTATTCTTCTCTTGCAATTTTGATTTCTGAGGGATTGAATCACTTGAAACAAATACTTGTAATCTTATGATCAAAGGATTTAAAAGCATGTTTTGAAAGGATTGGGACAGAAATTTTTAGTGCAAAATGTGAGGAAAAGTTGCAGGATTGAACCAATATTTATAGACAAAAGAATCTGGCCACAGGAGCGTGCCGGCCCCCTTAAAATTAAAGGGGCCGCCTTCCTGTGACGGCCTTTTCTTTTGTCCTTTTCTGGTGAAAGTTTATTTGGTGAAAAACTAACTGATTTTGGTTAAAATTTTGGATTCATATATTTATTATGAATTAAACATTTTTCTTTAATTACAAAAAGTATTTTTTCTAAATATATAAAATGTTTATATCATTTTATATAATTTTTAGTGTTTAAATAAAAATCACTTTGATCATAAAATGTATTAGACATTTGTTTATTTATTCCTTAAGTGATTTAGTTGGATGGAATGATATTTTGTAACTAAATACTTGTTTACGTAATGATTTTATGTTTAATGATCTTACATTTTGTGATCATCAAAACGTAGGGATATCGAGAAATATTAATAACGTTTTTATGCATTTGTTATATCAACATGTTATTTCATCATATTAAAGTGTTCTACACGAATAAGTTGATGTGCAAAAATATGTTCTCGTCGATTATTGTGGCTGGGGTGGTAGTAGGTGTGTCACATAGGCGGGAACAGTGAAATGATGAAATTACTCTCACGTGCAACACATGTGACGAGAAACTAACGGGATTTCCTAAAGAGCGTTAGCCAAAAAACCTTTTTTGCATGAATAATAACGTGGCAAGGACATAGGTTGCAGAAAATTGAAAGTTTAGGGACAATATTTGCAAATTTTATTTAGAGGACATTATTTACATTTTTGACAAAGTTAAAGAACATTTTTTGCAGTTTACTCTAATAAAAATGAGAGAGTTGAACTTTAGAGGATGTCAATCATTTTTAAAATTATACGAAAGTGTTGAAATAAAATTAAAAGCTAATTACTTAAATAAACCTTATAGATACTAATTTTACGGGATCGAACTTTTTTAAGATACTTTACGAGAATGACCAAAATACGTCACCATCAAGGTTTTCATTTTTCATTCGCCTACCTGACACTCGCCCAAAAAAATTTCTTCGCCCAGTTATACAAATATGTATTTGCCCCAAAATCAATAAGTTCATCGCACCAAAAATTCACTAGCCTACTTTTCATCCAAAACATTAAATATAATCGCCCAAACAAATGTTTTCTCGCCCAGGTAATAATCAAACGCCCAAGTAAACATTTGTTTCACAATTTGTAGTAAATTGAAACGCCTAAATTATAAATCAAACGCCCAAGAAATGCTTTTCATTATAACTCTAAAATCCCACTTATTTATGTATTCAACATTCATTTTTTCAGTGCAAACACCTATGACACCATTCACAATCACACTCTTTTTTGCATCCACATGACTAGTTTGCTATCCATTTTGCTATAACACATTCGCTCTTTACTTTAAATCCATAAAGTGTTTACTCGCCTAGGTAATCAATCAAACGCCAAAGTAGTAAATTGAAACGCCCAAATAATACATTAAACGGCCAGGAAATAAATCACTCGCCCAAGAAATAAATCACTCCTACTACATTTGTTGCATAAAACAGTAAATCGCCCCACCACTCGCCTAGGTCTCGCCCAACACTCGCATCATCATTTAACTCGTCCAGGTCTTGCCCAACACTCGCCCAAAAACAATAAATCGAAAACAATACAAAATTCGCATTTAAATTAGTTTAGAGACACGTGTATCTACTAACCCCAGTCATTTACTTCGCCCAACATTAAAAACCCATCGCCCATGTATGTACTCGCCCAAAAATAAGAGTGTTACTCGCCCATGACTCGCCCCACATATGTATTGGCCCATTAGTAATCGTCTATACCTCGCCCATCCCTCACCCTGGCTTCACAGCTCGCCCGCCACTCGCCCAGCCCTCTCCCACCACATTGAACTTCGCCACAGCTCGCCCATCAATCGCCTAGACCTCGCCCACCACTCACCCAGGCTCAAGGCTCGCCCACCACTCGCGTAGCAATCCTTTTATACACGTGTATGGTTATAAACTAATCTAGTAATGAATTTAATGGATAATATTTAAAAGTTCATTTTGAAATATTTTGTGTGCGACTACTCCTATAAAGAGTTCATTTACGAAATTCTCTCAAAAATTTGTGTAGGCTAACTGACTTTGAAAGGCTTAACAATCTACGTTCATGCATGCAGTGATTTGGTTAACTTCAACAAACCGTTGAGAACCGGGTTTAATCTTGTGATTCACACCACCACTTTGATCATTTAGAGATATAGCAGTCAAGTTTGTTTCGACTCGAAGCCACCACATAAAAACACACTTAAAGAAGAATTTATAATCCGATCTCGGTTATAAATTCCTCGTATGAGTAATCATCTAAATCCGTTGTAGTTAGATTGGTTAGGTGATCCCATTTCAGTGTGCACCAAAACGTTAGATTGATTAAACTTTTGATAGGTTTGTCGTTAAAAAATGCCAATTTCTATACAATGTTGCACAAATGATCACATGTCTTGCCTTGAACCTGCCCCATTGTCGTTTCTAAACGAAAGTAAAAAGGAAAGATGCGTAAAATTGTATGTGGCTGGACTACCCTCTTTTTAATCTCTGCTCAACTTCTTCCCACTCCCTATGATACTTTCTCTCTTTTAATCGTTTTTCCATTTTTACACACACACACAAAGTTTAACAGGTGCAACGTGAAGAAGTCCCTATTTGGTTTACGTTCAAATTGCAGGGTGGTGTACCCGAACAAGAAAGGATGACGTAACCGACTTCGCTGCCTCTTCCCGCATGTATATACCATTCAATTCCGTGAAAAACAAAAATATAATAACCCCACTAGAGTTGTCATATAGCCTTCCAACAATATGACTGAAAGGCTACAAACAAGAACATAACTACAAAAAAGATTAAACACGATTGTGACAACAAAGATGACTCATGCTCGGCCTCTTCTGACTTTTTTTTTTTTTTTTTTTTTTTTTTTTTTTTAATTTTTTATTTTATTTTATTTTATATCTATGAACATAAAGAAAATTAAAATTTTCAGAGTTAACTTTAAGAAAAAGTCATCTCCTACTAATCTAATCAAAACATTAACTTAACAATTCTTATTATATTAAACTAATTTGTATTTCTGAAATAGTTTCTTAATCGAGATTATTTTTACTAGAAAATCAATAAATTTGATAACACATCTATAAATTTAAAAAGAAAAACATACATAAGTTTGTTTCAATCCCATCACAAACTTGGCTTACAAGTAGAAACAGGAAAACTAGATTTAATCTGGTTTGTAATTTGGCTATCTGACCCAATTAGAGCTTGTTCAAATGTTTTGTAGTTTCTTTTATGATATAGCATCTTGGTTGTTTTCTCTAACAACGTCGCATTTAGAAAGAAAAAAATATTCCAATGAAAACAGATAGATGGACCAGGTTGATGAACAACTTACCGTAAACATGACATGTTCAAATGACTCGGTAACATTTAGTGAACCAATATATATAACATAACAAGTTAATTGTTAGTTGGCTTTGCAATATGCAATAGCTAATTAGCCAAATGTATATATATTGTTCAGTTTGCCGAAGTATAAAGGAAAAGGAGAAAAGAAAATGTTAAGGGGGAAAAATATGTTTTTTGATCTCATTGTGTCTGTTTGTAATCAAAACGTATTAACCCTTCAATTTGATTCTTTGAACTCTTAATAATTAGCGGATGTATATTACTTTAATAAATCAATTAAAAACTTGTAAATAAACCCAGATTTTCTATGCAATTTATTTTTTCCCATCTCACTCAGAGATGGCAAAACAAACCCGTACTCGACAGAAACCCGATACACAAACTCAATTAGACTGGAGAATCTCTGAGTTGACCGAGGATTGGGATGAGACGGGGATTCCCCGAATTATGAAACAGGGTATGAAGAGAGGATGGCAATAGCATAAATCCCCAACCCCAAGTTTTAATGTATATAAGTATATATAAATTACATGTACTTGTGTATGTACATGTTAGTGAGTATTGCCAAATATTATATTTGAAGTATGTTTGTATGTATATATGATATTTAGTGGATTAAATACTTTTGAAATGTTTAGCGCTAACTACATATTATTCCACAAATATTTTGTCCGAGCACGCACATTCGATATAATTTATTTTCACATTATATGTCATGTTTCAATATTTACGATGTTTTAAAGTAGAATGATATTTTAATTAATAAATTTATGTACAATTTATGCTTTTCAAGATATATATAGGTCAATCATTTATATTTTCAATTAAGTTATATAATTTTTATGCTCTATTTATAAGGGTGGAAAATCTTTTCTAACGCGGCGGATAAAGTGTTTGCGGTATTACTTCATAGAATCACATATACAGTAATAGAAAACGACTCGAAAAGAGACGTTTTGAAAATTTAGTTATCATTCATAATTATTAGAGTTTTAATTATAAAAGATATACTTTTATTTTGTTGAGGTCCCAAAAATCTAATAGTTAGGTTGGTGGTGTTTGAATGATAATCATGAAAAGTCCTCCGAGTTCAGTACCTCCTTCCGCCATAGATCCATAGAAGTAATATACCTAGAATACATGCTTAAAAAGTCAACACTAGATGTTGAGTGAAAATCATAGGTTTAGGGGTTAGTGAATACAAGTTCCCTGGGTTCAGTTGTTACACCCATCTGGGAAAATGCAAGTTTTTGTGATAATTGTGATGCATGCACAATTATCAGGAGTTTAGTAGGTTGCACTAAGCTCATGAATCACACCATAATGATCCGGGTCATGTGGGCTGCAGACCCAACATGAGGGGATAGAAGGATAACTTGCCAAAGTTATACCTTGAGTGAATTCAAATATAGTACTTATTGGTACCACCTAGTGGGGTGTTAATACCAACGGGAGTTGTTAAACTCCAATAGATCTATCAACTATATTCGCGTTCGATTGGGTAAAACCTCCCAAACGATTAGATTCATGAATTTTGGTTATATAGTGGTGGCAGTTAGTTTATTCGTGTAAACAACCAAAGAAAAAGACTTGTATTCGGTTTTAAGTAAAGCATTTAGCATGTATCCCCCTTATAGGGTTTATAAAAGCATTTAGATTGAAAGTTTAAAAAGATGTAAGGCTATGAAGACTCACTTGGGTGTAGAGTAATCTAAGTAATGCAAATAGTGACTTGGGAACTAGACCGCCTTACTCACGTATCCTAGTGTGTTGTTGTTGGTTTTGTATGTATGTCAACCTTTTAGTTATCATGTTTATGTTTCTTAAGTTATTGTTTTTAGGTTTGTTAATGTTTTAGATATAACATAACACCGTTCAGGCCATTGTAATTCAGAAGTATATGACTCCTCACATGAAGCTCCCTACTATTGTATTATGTTATCAACATAATACCGTTCGGGCCATCATAATTCAGAAGTTAATACTCCTCACACAAAATCCCTATTATTGAGTTATGTTGTTATTAGGGTTTAGTTATAATCATATAACTGTTCGGGCCATCATATCTCAGAAGTATATGCAATAATCGTTCGAGGAGTCAGGGCACTTTAATTCGTAAATCCAACAAACTCGTCAAAAACGAAATATCCACATAGTACTCCTCGCATGAAGCTCCCTAGTATTGTGTTATGCTTCTAACTTTATTTAGATTTTATACTTATATGATATTTTCACTTTTTACCCTTATAGTTTATATATTTACGTTCTCTACCCTAAGTTTTATATTACTTATACTATTAACTATCCATACTTGACACAACTAGTCCCTAGACTTCTATATTAACCTAAGACTCCTAAGTTTTCTATATTTACCTTTTTAGACCTTTAACTTTATACTATTTATGTTTTTAGTCCTTTTTAGTTTATTCTTATGTTATTATCTATCCTAGGGTTTTAATATTATGCAAAACTAATCCATACTACTTATAACTTCTAGGAAAGGTCAAAAACAGTCCCTAGACTTTATAATTTCAGAAATTTATGATATATACCCCTATGCATGTAAACTATTGCAAAACTAGTCCTAATATGCTTGTAACTTATATTTTATCTAGTATTTAAGTTTTCTATCCTATGTTTTACTTATTTTAAGTTATTTAAGTTATGTTTAACTAGTGTATGACCTAATTTAACTACTTATAGCATGCATGCAAGTATATGACTCGATCTACGGTTTTAAAAAGTAAACTAGCAAGTTGAATGGTTCTAGGCTCATGCAAGGGTATCTAAGCTATCTAAGGTATCCTAAATCTTTCCTAAGACTATAATAAAGCTATATTAACTAAAAGTAAGACTTACTTGGCTAGGGGGGGGGGGGGGGGGGGTTACGTGGTTTAGAACTAGGGTTAGGGTTTTCTAGGGCTCGTACGACTTCAAACCACAACACAACTCGACCAAGGCCTAGCTACTCGTTCCTAATTGATTCTAAGGACTTAGTACTACAGAAATGTGAGGTAGAGAGGAGGGGGAGAGGTGTGGAGAAGAAGTGAGGGCTGGTGGGGTATTTAAATGTCGTGATAGGGCGGTTTGGGTGAAATGGTTGTCTAGGTGTCATGGAGGGGGAGGGCTGAGCAAACAGAGCTAGGAGGGTATTGTGGCAAGTCTAATGGTGACAAGGAAGAGCTACGGTGGTAGCTAGGGGGCTGGGTAGGCCGGTTGTGGTGGAGATCAGCCGTGAGAGGCGGTTCAAGGGTAGCAGCTTACAAGGAGGTGATGCACCTCCTTGTTTGGGTGCTTGTAGGTGCTTGTAAGCAGCTTAGGGTGTTTAAGGGTGGTTTAGGGTGATTAGGGGTGGTTTAGTGTTGGATTAGGGAAGGTTTAGGGTGGATTAGTGGTGATTAGTTGTGGATTAGCCAAGTAGGTGATGCACCTACTTGTGTGTGTGCTTAGAGGTGTTAGGGTGTGTGCTTGGGTATGACTAAGGTGTTAGGGTGCTAGGTTGAGGTGTTTAAGGTGCTTATGTTTAGGTTTTACTTTGGTTTAGTTAAGTTTAGACGTAGTTTCTACTTACTATGTGTTTAAGGTTTTACCTAAGATTTAGTGCCTAATTTAAGTTCTTAAGTGTATCTAATGACTAATCCTAAGACCTAAAGGGTTTATTCTTAGTGTGAGTAACCTATGGGTAAGTTTTGGGAAGGTTTGACCTAGTTTTGTAACATAAATGACCTAAGTGGGTTTAGTGAGAGACTAGGGTTTATCCTATGGTTTTGTGCCTAAGTTAGTGTTCTAAGATTACCTAATAACTATTCCTAAGTTCCTAAAGGCTTATACTAAGTGGTAGTGACCTATGGGGAAGTTTTGGGTGGGTTTAGACCTAATTCTAGTTATCTATGACCTAGTTATGGTTTAGGGCTTAGGGGGTTTATATTTAAGTTCAAAGGGTTTTATTCTTTAACCTAATAGTCCTAATATATCCTAATATACCTAAAGATACTCTTACTTAAGCCTTGAATACATTCTTACTAGTTTAACTAAGCATATAGGTTCAGATAAGCACATAATCCTACTTAAGTTTTAGTTTAGGGTTTATTAGGGTTTTGGGTTATGTTTAGTGTTTTAGATTGGTGTATTACTTATTATGGTGTTGTTATGAGTTTATGCTTGACATACCTGGGGTTAATAAGATGTGAGTGTTGAGTGTTGGCATGAATATTACGATATTTAATCTAAACATTCTCTTCATGTTTTGATGATGACAAAGATGTAAGTTACAACATATAACGTAAAGTGCTTAAGTTACTTGTGATCACAATTCTCCTATGCATTCTTACGTCAACAAGCCTCGACATCTCAACGTCTCAAGTATGCTTCAACAATCACTTAAGGTATGGATAAACAAGTGTTTAATACATCTCATGATCAAAGGGGTATTTAATTAACTAATACAAAGTTTATTTAATTATATAAACATATTATATATTTTTGAAAATCACTTTTGGTAATAAAGAAAAATGTTTTAATCATACTAAATATATGATTTCAAACTTTTAACCAAAATTAGTTAGTTTTTCACCAAATAAACTTTTCCCACTAAAAGACAGAAAATCTGGTCGTTTTAGTAGGGCGGCCCCCTCAATTTTAATTGGACCGGCACACAATTAAGGGGACCGGCCACGCTCCCCTATCAGATTTGGTCAGAAATTTTTCCCTATAAATACCACCTCAAACCTGGAATTTTTCTCACCTTTAGGACAAAAAATTTCAGATCCAATTCTCTCTAAACATCCTTCTAAAACCCTTTGATCATAAGATTATTAATCTTTGTTTCAAGTGATCCAATCTATCATCACTTAAAGTGCAAGAGAAGAATCCTCCCTATCATAAAGCCAAAGATGTATTAGGATCTAGTTAGTGCTTATGTGAAGTTGTGAGTTATGTATATGTAATAAGTAGATCAAGATGATCTTACTTAGTAGTGATTCAATGAGTGAGTAAGAAGTAGTGTGAGGAAGTAATAGTGTGGAGAAAACATGTAGTTGTGAAGATGTAGGTGTGTGATTAAGTAGTGGAGTTTAGAAGAAGTGGTGATGAAGTTGTGAAGTCGTGAAGACGTGAAGAAGTTGTGAAGCCGTGAAGAAGTTTAGAAGAAGTTGTGAAGACGTGAAGAAGTTGTGAAGCCGTGAAGAAGGTTAGAAGAAGTTGTGATGAAGTCGTGAAGTTGTGTAGAAGTTGTGTAGTGATCGAAATTGTGTTGTGAGATTGGTTCTAGCTACTATTAGAACTCGACATTTAGCTTAGTGTCGTTAAATGGTGTAAGCAAAAGTTGTGTACGGTTTTCTCCGTCAAAAGGGAGCTTGTTGAGTAGTGAAGAAAACTCTCGAGTAGGTGACTCGGGGAGTGGAGTAGGAACAAGGAAGGTGTCCTTGTAGCCGAACCACTATAAATCATCGTGTCCGGTTTGCATTTCCTTTCTCTTATCTCTTATCATTTGTTCTTGCATTTATCGCTTTACTTATATGTTTGCCTACATGTCTTAGTTGTTGCTTATATAGTTGTGATGATTGATTGTGTTGAACATAGTAGTTAATATTGTGATAGGATATATAGTTGTATGATATGGTCTAATGGGCTTATATATATATAATTAACACTTCTCATGTTGAGTTTAACTTAATCGATAATTTGATACAAAACGTTTTAAGACTTCAAAAGGAAAACGTATTCACATAAAGATCGACCAAAGTTTCATTCATAAAAATAAGTTTCGAAAACTAATTCATAAACGTAGATATATAATCGATCATATTGATTATATGTTGTTTTCACACTAAACTCTAATTGAAGGTTTTTCAAACAAACAATTAAATAAATTTGAATCAACATTTTGAAACCAAGTTTTTATAAAATTAAAAAGAAGGGAAAACTATTCAACCCCCCTTCTAGTTTTTCACAATTGGTACCAGAGCCACGTCGCTCAAATTTTCAAAACAAATGGTTTTAAAAATTGAGTACGATCCATGTATCAAATTACCCATTAAGGAGGATGAAATATGAAAAGTGTTTTGTTGATTAACTTGTAATAGTTTTGATGATATATACACTAATTATACTAGCTCGAAATAATATTATGCTTAAAATAAGTGTTATATGTTCGGTATCAAAATCAGAAAGTTACACACCTTTCCGAAAAGTCAGAAAGCAATTTTTTACAAAAAAAATGAAATTTTGAGTACCAGATGGGCGGCCCCCTTAATTGTCTGGGCGGACCCCTTAATTATTTAAGGGGTCCACCTGTCTGTTCGACAGTTTTTCAAAAACTTTGAAAAATCATATAAAATTAACCGTAACTCCGTAGAAGTCGTGCCACCCGGCGTTTTAAAGGTAATTGAGTCTACTTTCATTTAAAAATACTTACAAGTAACTATTACAAACTTAAATAAGTAATAAAGTCAAAATACTATACGGTGGTCAAAAATTTATGTCTCGTTTTAACGTAAAACTTTTGTTTTACCTTTTCCTTCAAGTCGGACATTCCTAGTTGATATACTTTTGAAAAATTAAGTATTTATATTTTCAAAATATTGATCTTAATTAAATTATAGAATGGGGAGGAAACTATTTTATTTTCAAATAAATTCGAGCTAAGTAAACATTGGTGTATATAATACACAAAACGACGACAAGTGTTTTATGTGTTATGTGAACTTCTTTGTGACTTTATTTTCTTAATTGAATATATTAAATGATTGTTGCTATTTGAAGTTTAGCTATGTGTATATCTATGCATATGTGCCCTGTTAGTTTATAGCTAGTTTTCCGATTTATACTTAACTAGATCTTATGCTAGATTTCTTGCGTTAGGATTGTTATAATATGCTTGCATTGCATATAGGTATAGATGGCTTAATGTTACTCAACCATCTTGTAAATGAGATCAATCTAGTCACCTAAATATTTCAAACTATTTAATCTATTCTTCACAACACACTTAAATATTTTCTATAAATTAGCTTGTTTTACCTTAAGGTGTTTAATAAGAGAAATTGAATCATTGTAAAACATTAATAGTTATATAAAAGAAAAAGTTTTTTTCAAAATCTAAGTGTGTTCATAATAAGTAAAAATGAAGAGTCTTTCACAAAAACAAAACATATAACAATCATGAAATAATAAGTCAACTTTCAATCATTCACTAATAAATAATCTTAGGATTAATGGAACACACTATCAAAATGTTTATTTATTTCAAATGAGTGTCCGTGAGGGTCAAGAAAGATCTTGATATTATATCAGTTCGTTATTCAAATTATGGTTGATATATTTATCAAATCTAATTGACACATTTTTTAGTGTGGACAAGAAATTGGATTGCTATTTGTTTAGCTTCAAGATTATATCAAATTACAACAAAATATATAGTCTTGAATCTACATACTCAATCACACTAGATTGATATGAAAATAGTTACATCCTTTGTAGATGAAAAGAGTATGCATTGGATCATAACTCACACTTGTGTTGATAATGTCATATTGAATCTACTTGTCTAATAATTGTGTTCCAAATATTAGAATAACAGTTTAAACACATTTATAAAATATACAATGAAGTAGGATTGATGACTTGGATGTTTCGTCCAAAATATTCAAGCAATTTACATTGCAATGCAATGGATAAATATGTCATATCCGAAAAACCAAACATGAGCAAACTAACAACATATGTAAACTTTGCTCACACTACTTAAAATCATCACTTCAAGATAAAATACATATTTAAGAATAGTATACACTATATATTCTATGTATTTCATTTTCTTTGTAGCATGAATGGTTGTGTTACAAGATAATGCACTACACATTCCTTTTTGAAATAATATAAGTTATTAGAATTGAAAAATAACTTGTCACAATCCATAAACAAATAATATTTTTAATACTTGTTAAAGTATGATATATAACATTGGCAAAAATCATAGAAAATAATATTTGTTTAAAAATATATTAATGTCTAGTTTTGATATCATTTGAAAATCACAAACTCATTTAAGATAAATAATCTTAATGAGATTCATTTCACAAGAGATGCTAAGGTGCACTCTTAAGTTTAGCACATTTATTAAATCAAGTAATATGTCATCAAAACCAAACAACCGGTAAATCATGAAGAAAAGATTAAAACTTTTTGTTTACTCTTATCTAAACATTCAACACGTCTCTATTAGGATCGTGAATAAAATATATCATCTAGATTTACCTTCATTAAAATATGATGTTTGAGTCACATTAAGCCAAGTATTAGTGAATCAAGCAAACTTCATATTTGGTAATCTTCGATAGGAAAATTTAGGAACTCAATTTCTTCTAAAAAGAGAATGACTACTGGAGAATCTATTGACTAGAAATTCAATTTAACCTAACGGTTGAATTGCTTCTATGTGAGAAGTTGGGTGTGTGTAACCCGTAAAAATGGTCGTGTTTAGCCTGAATTGAGCACCACTAGTAATAGTCTCATACTCATTCTCCAACTTGATTAAATTGCTCTTCCTATATATACCTAACGCTAGTTTACTTTTATGAACTTTGCATCTCATTAGATTATTTCATTCCAAGATTTATGACATATCGCATATATGGTGTTTCTAGATGTTTATTTGCTCCTATGTGATTTGATTGTATGCCTTTACATGCTTAACTCTATGTCCGGATGAGCACGAATTTAATGGGAAGGGAAAACACACTCACTCACATATATTCCTCTACCTTACACCCAAACATGTCATCTCCCAACAACCAAAAACCTAAAATTTCAAGAACCGCAAGAATCTCCGTCAAACCCGTTTGGAGGAGGAAACTTGATTCTTGTCATAACTCAAGTGATGTTGTTCCAAGTCAACCAACTACTAAACCTCAAACCCACAATAATGACTCATCTCACAACCTATCACCCACTTATTCCCTCATTCATGCTTCTTCTTATGATGAGCATGCTCAATCCCAAAACAACAATACCAATCTCTCAATCAATATTTCACATGTTGCTCATTCAACAAAAACACCACTCACTCTTGGAGAACCTCTATCACCCATTTCATGTTTTCATGACTACCCAAGCTCAACCATGTCTCCACCACCAAGAGTACCACCACCACATCCTACAACCTCACATGCCATTCCTATGTTGCATGTTTAAACCTTCACCCAAGACAACCATCATGTTCCACCATCATCACCTTCCTCCGAACACTTGAAGTTCGTTGAGGAGCTAAAAGAGGCTCATGAGCTTAGTACTCTTTTAGCATTACATCTTGCGCAATGCAATTTGGATCCAACCCAATCAAGCTCACCATCATCACCACACAACATCAACCAAGTTGAGAAGCATGTCAACAATTGCCCTTGTTGCATCTTCCTTCAATAACAAACCATTGCCTTGAATGAGCACTTCACTTGGATTGAGTATCTTCTTACAAGATCTCAACAAACATCATCACTTGAACAACATCCAAACTCTCAATCAACCTCTTCCGCTCCTAAATCTACACCCCTAAAAGTCATGCGAATTTCTTTATGAAATGCATCTTTTCCACTTCCTAGCAAGTGAAGAACACAAAGAAGATATCCATGCTTCAAGTGTTGTCAAGCCATCACCACTTCATTCACATATCCATTTTCGGTCGTCAACCAACAAAACACCTAAAAATCTCTTGATTCCAAATCATCCACCCTTGTCAAATGTTATATTAATCTAAACCATATTTGTCAACCTTTTGTCATTACCTTCCCTTTTCATTCACGCTCATCCTTCCTTTTTTTTTTCTACGTCTTTAAAAGAAGGCATCATTATCATTTTTTTTTTCTCTTTTAGAATATTTATTTTGGTATCTTTTGCCAAAATATGTCGGTAAAATCTTTGCATTAGGTTCTAATCATTATCATGTCTTAAGCTTTGGTCATGGTAATTTTTTTTGGAAAGTTAGGTTGTTGTTTTTAAAACAAAAATTACATGTGTCATATTTTTAGTGCATATACCTATTACGTCCATATATTGTTCCCCTATTAGTATCATGCATATACCTATCATCATCATTATATATATTTGCACTTGTCTACTAACTTTGTGTTGAAGGATTACTTCATCGCTCGATTCTTTGGTAGCCAAAACTAGTTTTGAGCATACACCAAGGGGGAGTATACACCAAGGGGAGCATACACCTAGGGGGAGCATTAAGGTTGATTGGATCAAGGCTTCACTTACGATGATGCAAGCTCGCCTTTTACATTCTTTCTCAAGGGTTCAAGTGTAGTTGAAGTCTCATCTAAGTGTCCACCTTTTTGCTTCGACAAAAGGGGGAGAAGAAGTGTAAACAAGTAACTTATACATTTTACTATGAGTTATAGTTTACATAGTTTGTCATCATCAAAAAGGGGGAGATTGTTGGCATGAATATTACGATATTTAATCTAAACATTCTCTTCATGTTTTGATGATGACAAAGATGTAAGTTACAACATATAACGTAAAGTGCTTAAGTTACTTGTGATCACAATTCTCCTATGCATTCTTACGTCAACAAGCCTCGACATCTCAACGTCTCAAGTATGCTTCAACAATCACTTAAGGTATGGATAAACAAGTGTTTAATACATCTCATGATCAAAGGGGTATTTAATTAACCAATACAAAGTTTATTTAATTATATAAACATATTATATATTTTTGAAAAACACTTTTGGTAATAAAGAAAAATGTTTTAATCATACTAAATATATGATTTCAAACTTTCAACCAAAATTAGTTAGTTTTTCACCAAATAAACTTTCCCCACTAAAAGACAGAAAATCTGGCCGTTTCAGTAGGGCGGCCCCCTTAATTATAAGGGGCGGCCCCCTTAATTTTAAGGGGACCGGCACACAATTAAGGGGACCGTCCACGCACCCCTGTCAGATTTGGTCAGAAATTTTTCCCTATAAATACCACCTCAAACCTGGAATTTTTCTCACCTTTAGCACAAAAATTTTCTGATCCAATTCTCTCTAAACATCCTTCTAAAACCCTTTGATCATAAGATTATTAATCTTTGTTTCAAGTGATCCAATCTATCATCACTTAAAGTGCAAGAGAAGAATCCTCCCTATCATAAAGCCAAAGATGTATAAGGATCTAGTTAGTGCTTATGTGAAGTTGTGAGTTATGTATATGTAATAAGTAGATCAAGATGATCTTACTTAGTAGTGATTCAATGAGTGAGTAAGAAGTAGTGTGAGGAAGTAGTAGTGTGGAGAAAACATGTAGTTGTGAAGATGTAGGTGTGTGATTAAGTAGTGGAGTTTAGAAGAAGTGGTGATGAAGTTGTGAAGTCGTGAAGACGTGAAGAAGTTGTGAAGCCGTGAAGAAGTTTAGAAGAAGTTGTGATGAAGTTGTGAAGTTGTGAAGTTGTGAAGACGCGAAGAAGTTGTGAAGCCGTGAAGAAGGTTAGAAGAAGTTGTGATGAAGTCGTGAAGTCGTGAAGTTGTGTAGAAGTTGTGTAGTGATCGAAGTTGTGTTGTGAGATTGGTTCTAGCTACTATTAGAACTCGACATTTAGCTTAGTGTCGTTAAATGGTGTAAGCAAAAGTTGTGTACGGTTTTCTCCGCCAAAAGGGAGCTTGTTGAGTAGTGAAGAAAACTCTCGAGTAGGTGACTCGGGGAGTGGAGTAGGAACAAGGAAGGTGTCCTTGTAGCCGAACCACTATAAATCATCGTGTCCGGTTTGCATTTCCTTTCTCTTATCTCTTATCATTTGTTCTTGCATTTATCGCTTTACTTAATGCTTGCCTACATGTCTTAGTTGTTGCTTATATAGTTGTGATGATTGATTGTGTTGAACATAGTAGTTAATATTGTGAAAGGATATATAGTTGTATGATATGGTCTAATGGGCTTATATATATATAATTAACACTTCTCATGTTGAGTTTAACTTAATCGATAATTTGATACAAAACGTTTTAAGACTTCAAAAGGAAAACGTATTCACATAAAGATCGACCAAAGTTTCATTCATAAAAATAAGTTTCGAAAACTAATTCATAAACGTACATATATAATCGATCATATTGATTATATGTTGTTTTCACACTAAACTCTAATTGAAGGTTTTTCAAACAAACAATTAAATAAATTTGAATCAACATTTTGAAAACCAAGTTTTTATAAAATTAAAAAGAAGGGAAAACTATTCAACCCCCTTCTAGTTTTCCACATTGAGTTATTTGGTTTGTGTAGATACGTGAGCAGGTCTAGTGAGTCATGCAAGTAATAATGTATATGAAAAGCAAAAATTTACCTGTGAAATACCTACTATAGGTATTTGTAATGGGAATGATAGTAATGGGTGTTTATGGGTTGTTATAGTCTTACCCCCTTAGAGAAAATCTCATCCCGAGATTTTGACGATTATAGGAGTAGGGGAGAGAAATTGTCGAGAAAGTGGAGAAAGAAGAGGATTATCGAGGAAAATGATGTGAAAAGGAAGAAGATTTTGCACAAGCGGAGTAGGAATTGCTTGTACAGATACCAGATACTTAGGTTTTTATATCTCATTATTTGCAAATAAAGGCGTCCCAATATTTGAAAACAAGAGCGTATAAATTCTTAACCTATTTGACTTATAACTTTCTCATTAAAATGTTGGAACATCCTAGTTCATTTTAAGAGGATAGTCATTATAAATCATCCTTAAACAGTATCGGTGGAAAATGAAGTGAGTTTTACCATATTTAAGGATACATGGTAAGGAAATTTTTAGAGACAAGTGTCAACTGATAGTTGTCATATCAGAGAAGACAAGTTCTAGAAGCGGTAGAGGAATATTCTAGTCAAGTAGAGACACGTTCTAGTCATGATAGAGACAAGTTCTGGTCATGATAGAGACTAGTTCTAGTCATGATAGAGACAAGTTCTAGTCATGATAGAGACTAGTTCTAGTCATGGTAGAAACAAGTTCTAATGTTCTCTTGTTTAGCAACTTGTCATATGGTAGATTCTCATGTTAAGACTAGAATGACGGACGTAGAAGATCTTATTTTTTACAATTTCTTGCAAAGCGAGTTTAATATCGTAGTCGAACATAATGAGGATTACAGTTCGATGTAGATATTCTTACAAGTTCTAACTAATAGAAACTTGCGTTATGACGAGAAATGCAAGTTCTAACTAATAGAGCATTGCAGGATGAGGTAGGGAGAGAATATAGAGAGAAGAAAATAGAGTGTAAAATGACGGAGAATTAAAAATGAAGGGAAATGGAGTGAAGGATTTATGGGAGTGGAGTGGAGTGAAAAAGGAAAAAGGATGAATGGGTAAAGTAGGGGAAATGGAAAAGGAAAAAGGAGTTTGGAGTGGGCTGTGTGGGGAAATGTATAGGAGTGGGGAAAATGGAAAAGTATGGTTTTAATTTGTGGAGTGGGGAAAAAGGCAGGAAAATGGGATTTTAAATGGAAGAGAAGGAAGAAGTGATAGGAAAGGATTTAAACGGTAGAAGGAGAGAAATGAAAAGATGAGATTAAACGGAAGAGTAAGAGTATAGGATACCTGAAGGAGAATATCCTATCGGAGTTTTAGATTTACTAGATATCTTTCCCAGAGTTTTGTTTTCCCCCTAAGGTTCTTCTAACTAATCCTAATTTCTAAGGGTGAGTTGTTTGATTCCATTGAGGTAGAGGGTTCTAAAGTGGGATTAGGTTTAAGTGTTTTCTTTTCTAAGGGTTGACTAGGTATATCTTTATTTTTAGGTGTTGTTTCAGGTTTTCTCTTTTGTTTTAGGTTGTCTATTATTACCATTATTACTATTATTATGAGTATTACTATTCCTAGGGATTTGAAACCAGCTAAGGCACTATCCATAGTATCTCCTAAGTGAAATTTCCTAATGGAGTAATGGGTATTCTAAAAATTGTCAAATCCTAAGGTATAATCTAAAATCCTCAAGTGTATAAGTACGGTTATCCTAAGGGCTAGGTATGGGTAATCTATGACCTAAATCTACTTATTCCTATGGGGTAAGTGTGTCTATGCTAAACTAAGGTTCTAAAGGCTTAGGGTGAGGGCTATCTAATCCTAGGTTTTTCCTAATCTATATTCTAATCCTAAAGTCTTATCCTAGGTCTATTGGGGTAGGGGTTTTTGGTTTCTAATCCTAATGGTCTATCTAACCTCAAGTATGGAAATCCTAACTAAGGTTTTGGGGTTTACTAAAAGGGATTGGGGAAAACTAGCTCGGGTATCATAGTAATCTAAAAGTAGGAATATGCTTGTATATGAGGATCATATATTTTCATATGGAATAGTTAGGGGTAGATCTCTAACTAGAACGAAGATAGCTTAAGAAAGCCATGGAAAGAAGTGAAGGTTTAGAGATCAGAGGAGAAAGAATTCAGATCTCTATGGTGAAGAATGAGGATTCTCACCATCGGTAAAGGGAAAAAGAGTTGAAAAAGGGTTAGAGTAAGAGAAATTTAAAAAAACAGTTTAGAGATTCCATTTACCTAAGACATCGGGCTAGGTTAAGGGTAAGGGTTATGGGTTTTCCTAAGGGTTTTCTAAGGTGAAGGGTAATCCTATGTCTAGTTATCTAATCTATCCTAATTGAGGGGTACCAGGTAGTTTCTAAATCCTAACTTATTTTATTTATTTCCTATTCTACTTATCCTAAAGGCTCTAACTATTCTAAGGCATGTCTCCTAGGGTTATTTATCTACCTAAGTTTTCTAAAGTTTCCTAATTACCTAATTCCATGTGTTAGTGTTTTCTAAGTTTTCCTCGTCATTATCTATTATCTTTTCTAAAGTGCAAATTCTAAAGCGGGCAAAAGCTATTTTATGGTGATGTTTCATTTGGTTTTTCTATATTTTAGCTATTTTAAAACGGTTTTCTTGTAAATTCTCTCTTAAACTACTATAGTCAGGTTGATTATCTAAGTTATTATTGTTATGACCTTTTTCTATCTTCTCAAGGAGATCAAGAAAAATTTCATCTAAGTTATTTAAAATCTCCTCTAATTGGTTTTCCTCATCTTCTAGAGTCAACCTAGAGGGGTTTTCTCCAATTTCATCTTTCCAAGATGGAATGGGAGGGTTTATCAAGTAAGGTGTAGGGTTTAAGGTATAGGGTTGCCTAAAGTCAAATCTAGGGGTATAGGTGGGGATAGGGTGTTTAGGTATATATGGTTCTCTCGGGAGAAAGAAACCATGGGGTTTTGTTTTATGGGTAGGAAAAAGTGGATGTATAATAGGGTTTAGGGGAGGTAGGGGTGATGTCTTAGCATAGAAATCTCTTATGTGTTTTAAATTAGGGTTATCTAGGCTATTCCTAGAGTCTTCTAAGTTATAGGGTTTAGGGGAGTAATCTAGTACATTCGGAGAGGAAAGATCGTTCTCCGGATGTGGACTAGATGAGATAGGGGTAGAGTAGAGGGGAGTAGACATAACTATATAATAAAGAAAATACTGTAAATCATTTAGCAGTTAAACAGACAATTATTATACTTACCTTAGCACATATGGTTATGGAGGATGGCAGAGGTACTGAGGACTTTCTTGGGTTTAGGAAAAATTGTTGTAGTTTAGGTTTTGACCTTGTTCTCTACAACTGAAGCTTTGATACCAATATGTAACACACCCATTTTTCACTGATCGCAGCGGATAAAGTGTTTGGGGTATTACTTCATAGAATCACAGATACAATAATAGAAAACGATTCGAAAAGAGACATTTTGAAAATTTAGTTATCATTCATAATTATCAGAGTTTTAATTATAAAAGATATACTTTTATTTTGTTGAGGTCCCAAAAATCTAAGAGTTAGGTTGGTGGTGTTTGAATGATAACCATGAAAAGTCCTCCGAGTTCAGTACCTCCTTCCGCCATAGATCCATAGAAGTAATATACCTAGAATACATGCTTAAAAAGTCAACACTAGGTGTTGAGTGAGAATCATACGTTTAGGAGTTAATGAATACAAGTTCCCTGGGTTCAGTTGTTACACCCATCTGGAAAAATGCAAGTTTTTGCGATAATTGTGATGCATGCACAATTATCAGGAGTTTAGTAGGTTGCACTAAGCTCATGAATCACACCTTAACGATCCGGGTCATGTGGGCTGCAGACCCAACATAAGGGGATAGAAGGATAACTTGCCAAAGATATACCTTGAGTGGATTCAAATATAGTACTTATTGGTACCACCTAGTGGGGTGTTAATACCAACGGGAGTTGTCAAACTCCAATAGATCTATCAACTATATTCGCGTTCGATTGGGTAAAACCTCCCAAACGATTAGATTCATGAATTTTGGTTATGTAGTGGTGGCAGTTAGTTTACTCGTGCAAACAACCAAAGAAAAAGACTTGTATTCGGTTTTAAGTAAAGCATTTAGCATGTATCCCCTTACAGGGTTTATAAAAGCATTTAGATTGAAAGTTTAAAAAGATGTAAGGCTATGAAGACTCATCAGGGTGTAGAGTAATCTAAGTAATGCAAATAATGACTCGGGAACTAGACCGCCTTACTCACGCATCCTAGTGTGTTGTTGTTGGTTTTGTATGTATGTCAAGCTTTTAGTTATCATGTTTATGTTTCTTAAGTTATTGTATTTAGGTTTGTTAATGTTTTAGATATAACATAACACCGTTCAGGCCATTGTAATTCAGAAATATATGACTCCTCACATGAAGCTCCCTACTATTGTATTATGTTATCAACATAATACCGTTCGGGCCATCATAATTCAGAAGTTAATACTCCTCACACAAAGCTCCCTATTATTGAGTTATGTTGTTATTTGGGTTTAGTTATAATCATATCACCGTTCGGGCCATCATATCTCAGAAGTATATGCAATAATCGTTCGAGGAGTCAGGGCACTTTAATTCGTAAACCCAACAAACTCGTCAAAAACGAAATATCCACATAGTACTCCTCGAATGAAGCTCCCTAGTATTGTGTTATGATTCTAACTTTATTTAGGTTTTATACTTATATGAGATTTTCACTTTTTACCCTTATAGTTTATATATTTATGTTTTCTAACCTAAGTTTTATATTACTTATATTACTTATACTATTAACTATCTATACTTGACACAACTAGTCCTTAAACTTCTATATTAACCTAAGACTCCTAAGTTTTCTATATTTACCCTTTTAGACCTTTAACTTTCTACTACTTACGTTTTTAGTCCTTTTTAGTTTATTCTTATGTTATTATCTATCCTAGGGTTTTAATATTATGCAAAACTAATCCTTACTAGTTATAACTTCTAGGAAAGGTCAAAAACAGTCCCTAGACTTTATAATTTTAGGAATTTACGATATATACCCCTATGCATGTAAACTATTGCAAAATTAGTCCTAATATGCATGTAACTTATATTTTATCTAGTATTTAAGTTTTCTAGCCTATGTTTTACTTATTTTAAGTTATTTAAGTTATGTTTAACTAGTGTATGACCTAATTTAACTACTTATGACATGCATGCAAGTATATGACTTGATCTAGGGTTTTAAAACGTAAACTAGCAAGTAGAATGGTTCTAGGCTCATGCAAGGGTATCTAAGCTATCTAAGGCATCCTAAATCTATCCTAAGACTATAATAAAGCTATATTAACTAAAAGTAAGACTTACTTGGCTAGGGGGGGTTTACGTGGGTTAGAACTAGGGTTAGGGTTTTCTAGGGCTCGTACAACTTTAAACCACAACACAACTCGACCAAGGCCTAGCTACTCGTTCCTAATAGCTTCTAAGGACTTAGTACTACAGAAATGTGAGTTAGAGAGGAGGGGGATAGGTGTGGAGAAGAAGTGAGGGCTGGGGGGTATTTATAGGTCGCAATAGGGCGGTTTGGGTGAATTGGTTGTCTAGGTGTCACGGAGGGGGAGGGCTGAGAAAGCAGAGCTAGGAGGGTATTGTGGCAAGTCTAATGGTGACAAGGAAGAGCTAGGGTGGTAGCTAGGGGGCTGGGTAGGCCGATTGTGGTGGAGATCAGCCGTGAGAGGCGGTTCAAGGGTATCAGCTTACAAGGAGGTGATGCACCTCCTTGCTTAGGTGCTTGGAGGTGCTTGTAAGCAGCTTAGGGTGTTTAAGGGTGGTTTAGGGTGATTAGGGGTGGTTTAGCGGTGGATTAGGGAAGGTTTAGGGTGGATTAGTGGTGATTAGTGGTGGATTAGCCAAGTAGGTGATGCACCTACTTGTGTGTGTGCTTAGAGGTGTTAGGGTGTGTGCTTGGGTATGACTAAGGTGTTAGGGTGCTAGGTTGAGGTGTTTAAGGTGCTTATGTTTAGGTTTTACTTTGTTTTAGTTAAGTTTAGACGTAGTTTCTACTTACTATGTGTTTAAGGTTTTACCTAAGGTTTAGTGCCTAATTTAAGTTCCTAAGTGTATCTAATGACTAATCCTAAGACCTAAAGGGTTTATTCTAAGTGTGAGTAACCTATGGGTAAGTTTTGGGAATGTTTGACCTAGTTTTGTAACCTAAATGACCTAAGTGGGTTTAGTGAGAGAATAGGGTTTATACTATGGTTTTGTGCCTATATTAGTGTCCTAAGGTTATCTAATAACTATTTCGAAGTTGCTAAAGGCTTATACTAAGTGGTAGTGACCTATGGGGAAGTTTTGGGTGGGTTTAGACCTAATTCTAGTTATCTATAACCTAGTTATGGTTTAGGGCTTAGGGGATTTATATCTAAGTTGTAAGGGTTCTTTTCTATAACCTAATAGTCATAATATATCATAATATACCTAAAGATACTCTTACTTAAGCCTTGAACACATTCTTACCAATTTAACTAAGCATATAGGTTCAGATAAGCACATAATCCTACTTAAGTTTTAGTTTAGGGTTTATTAGGGTTTTGTGTTATGTTTAGTGTTTTAGATTGGTGTATTACTTATTATGGTGTTGTTATGAGTTTATACTTGACATACTTGGGGTTTATAGGATGTGAGTGTTGAGTTATTTGGCTTGTGTAGATACGTGAGCAGGTCTAGTGAGTCATGCAAGTAATAATGTACATAAAAAACAAAAATTTACATGTGAAATACCTACTATAGGTATTTGTAATAGGAATGATAGTAGTGGGTGTTTGTGGGTTGTTATATCTCTGAATCCCTGTGGAGATCCCTGATCCCCGTTAGGGATGGGTATGAGGATGTAAAACGATTTCCCGATAAAGATGAGGGCAGAGTTGAAGATGAGGAGTGAGAAACAGGGATGAAGATGGTAAATACGATCTTCGATGTTTCCCACCTCACCGGTGTTCCCCACCTCATTCACCACTTAAAGGTTAGTAGTGATATTATATATATAGTAATTCCTCGTCAAATGATGCAAGCTTACGTCAGCTGGGCTGCAGAATTTTTTTTCGGCCCAACAACATAAAGTATTCCGTCATTTTTTTGGGCTTTCACGAGGCACAGTTTGGTCCAATAGTCCAGCACCTTTTGTTAGTAAAATAATCCATTACCTTTTGTTAGCAAACAAATAAGTAGTATTAAAATATTAGTATTAGTAGTAAAAAAAAATTATAAAACATACCCTCAACTTTTAAATATTTACAACTTTTTTATATAACGAATTTTATTTGCCATATATTTAACAAATATCTTGCGGTTTTTTGAATAAAAAAATACTGTCAAAAAGGCGTGTCGATAATGAACAAAATAAGACCAATATTGATATGTTTTTGTCGTACGTACGGTTTTATAAGAAATGTTGAAGTTTAATATATATAATATATATAGCTTTTAAATAAAAGAACTTTTAAGATGCACGCATAACTTATGAAATAACTTTAAAAATTGTTTTAACTTTTTTTTTAAACTATAAGGGCCAAATACATGCGGCTCTATAAAAGTTTATATGTAATTCTTTTGTTTATATAGCAAAGTTTATTTACCAAATATCTAACGATTTATTCCGCTAGAAACGCATCCGCATTATAAACAAAACAAATTTAATATTAATATACTTTTGACATACGTGCGCTTTTAAAAAAATAAGTTGAAATTAGCAACAAATTAACCCTACCACTGGTGCCGGACACAATATTCATTCCAAAAAGGACGTCGTACGACAATTACGAATATAGCTTAACACAACATTTATTCCAAACAAATACAACATGTGTCGGCAAAAAAAATACCACGATCTCACAAATCGGAGCCCCGCCGCAACGCGGCGGGTGCCGTTTTCCTTGTTTTTATAATTATACGAACGTGCTGAAAGAAAATTAATCACTACTACCTATTTGTCCATTTCTTTTCTTTTATTTATTTTTTTTCAATGAAATTTTAGTTTTCGTTTTCACCATCAAGCCTATCCTACTTTCTTCAGTACCTCTCTCGTAAATAAAAATAACAAGGGCGGTGGTAATGTCATTGTCACGTGAAAGATTTTCGACCGTTAAAGTCAAAGAATTGTAGTAATATATTTGGAGGTCATATTCATAGCTCTTGCTAGACGATTTAATTGTATTATATTTGGAGGTCGTATTCATAGTTCTTATAGCTATACGAACGTGCTGAAATAAAATTAATCCCGACGAGCCTACTTATTCATTTGTCTATTTTATTAACTAGATTATTTATTTATTTATTTATTTATTTATTTATTTATATATATTTTTTTTTTACGTAATTTCAGTTTTTGTCTTCACTATCAAACGTATCCTACTTTCTTCGGTACCTCTCTCGTAAATAAAAATAGAGTTATGTTATAAAGATCATTTACTCCACTTTTTATCACCCTCGCCTTATTTTTTTTATTGTATTTGACAGAAAAACATAGTTTTTTTAGTTAGTTTCTATTACATGTTTTTTTAGACAATTTAATGTTTTTGATTTGTTAAAAGTTATATTTTTTGTTCTGTACTTCCAATTTCATAAATTTATAACGAAAATTTTATTAGAAAATTTTTGAAAAAAAAAAGGAAAAAAAAAAATAAAAAAAGTAATAAATGTATTTTAAGGGGTACATATATAACGTATCTCAATCAAAATAACAGGGGCCGTTGTCATGTCTTGTCACTGTCACGTGAAAGATTTTCGACCATTAAAATCAAAGAAGTATTTGGACGTAGTATTTATAGCTCCTGCTAGACTATTTAATTGTAATATAATTGGAGGTCGTATTTATAGCTCTTGCTAGACTCATTGTGAGTTTGTGTGGTTCAGTTTAGTGAAAGAAATGAGCAAAATAATTACTCCTTCGTTCGTTCCAAAATTATTGTACCCGACAAAAAATACACAGTTTAAAATAATTACATTTATTACAGTTTTCTCTTTTTTACTTTTGACATAATGACAATTTTACCCTTAAGTAATTACTTAAAGTCTTTTTTAAGGTATGTAATAATAATTTTAAATAAGGTTAATATAGTAAATTTGGTTAAATTTTTCTATCTATTTTTAGTAGTGGACAATTAAATTGAAACATCCTAAAAAAGAAACGTGAACACTAAAATTGGGATGGAGTGAGTAGTATATTTTCAAAAGTTTCAAACAAGGCCCTATTATATATACAAGTATTCAAAGCTATCTTAAAGATATTCAAAATTAGAGTCGAGTTATTTAAAAAATCAAACATTCCTTACATACTAAGGGATTCATCCCCACCATCCATCTAAAAAGAAATCAATGGTTGAGATTAAAAATATTTTAATATTTCACATATTTTTTATAATTTAAATATCTCTTAAACCGTTAATCGTTAAGCGAAAATAATTACACCATCGCGACGAGCATTTAATTACGTAGTATCTTTTTATAGATAGGCTATTTGATATATTTTCGACAATTTTTTTTTCGTTTTTTTCACGTTTTTTCTCGTGGCCGAAAAAATCATATATGATATTCCATAGGTGGTCCAATGTTCTTATCAGCGGTCAATTGGGAGGGTGAATACAAAGATAAGTACTTCATTTGCAATTTACTCAAAGAAGTTATTTTATCAGTTGGCCCTCAAAATGTAGTTCAAGTTATTACAGACAATGCACCCGTGTGTAGGAGTGCGGGGTTGTTAATTGAAAACCAGTTTCCTCATATTTTTTGGACTCCGTGTGTTGTGCATACATTGAATCTTGCTTTGAAAAATATATGTGCCGCAAAGAATACACAAGCCAATGCAGAAACATATGAAGAATGTAGTTGGATTACAGAGGTTACTGGAGATGTAATGGCTATTAAGAACTTCATTGTGAATCATTCTATGTAATTGTCAATGTTTGATGCTAATTCACAGTTGAAGTTGCTTTCAGTTGCAGAGACTCGTTTTGTTTCTAGCATTATCATGCTTAAAAGATTCAAGCTCATCAAGCAAGGGCTTTTGAATATGGTAGTTAGCCCAAATTAGGCAAACTATAGGGAGGATGATGTTCAAAAAGCATCTTTTGTCAAGGAGAAGATTTTGAACGATTTGTAGTGGGATAAGATTGATTACATTATTGCGTTCACAGAGACTATATATGAGATGTTAAGGAAGGCGGATACCGATAAACCATGTCTTCACTTGGTGTATGATTGGTGGGATTCTATGATAGAGAATGTGAAAGTGGTTATCTACCGTCATGAAGGAAAGTATGAAGAAGAAGTTTCTCCCTTTTACTCTATTGTGCACAATATACTAGTTGATCATTGGGCTAAAAGCAACACACCTCTTCATTGTTTGGCTCACTCTTTGAACCCTAGGTATTATAGTGAGGAATGGCTTAAAGAGTCTCCTAATCGGCTTCCCCCACATAGGGATAAAGAGATTTCTGATGAAAGGATAAAGTGTTTTAAGAAATATTTTCCTTCTGAAGTTGAGCGTAAAGAAATCGCCACGGAGTTTGCCAAATTCTCGGGAGCTGTGAGAGAGTTTGCATGTACTGATTCGATTAGTAATCGCGGATATTTGGATCCCGATTTGTGGTGGATTACATATGGGTCTTCAACACCATTGCTTCAAAATTTAGCATTAAAATTACTTGGGCAACCTTGTTCATCTTCATGTTGTGAGAGAAATTGGAGTACATATTCTTTCATAAACTCTTTGCTTAGGAACAAGATTACACCCCAAAGAGGCGAAGATTTAGTTTTTGTGCATTCAAATCTTTGTCTTCTATCAAAGAAATCTCTCAAATACATGAAAGGTGAGAGTAGCATGTGGGATTCGGGAGCAGATGGGTTTGACACTTTAGATGATGTTGGGATACTTGGAATGGCCGACTTTTCTCTTGATGAGCCGGAAATGGAAGCCATGTTATTCACAGCCGATGATACAATTGATGTTGATGATGAAGATCGCTAGCTAGTCGGCTATTTGGCTATGAAACCATGTTATTAATAGTTTGCTTTGTTTTGACTTATGAATTAACACTTTGCAATTAATGTACTCTTAAATTTGGCTATGAAACATGGTACTTCATTTGATTTTAATGTTATATATATATATATATATATATATATATATATATATATATATATATATATATATATATATATATATATATATTCCCGTGTCCACGTCGCGTCGTGTCCTATATTTTTTGATTTTGCCGTATCACCGTGTCCGTTTCCGTGCAACCTAGGAAATAACTTATGGGATAATAAACACCCGATAATAAAGTTGTTGCTTCCTTAAAGACTTAGAGTAATTCGGTTATTTTTTGAATAGTATCCCATTGGTGAACTGAAAACTTCTTAATTGTACGTGATTTGCAAAAACATTATGAAGACATTGTAAAGTAGCTTTTTAGCGTAAAGAACAAACAAATATTTTATAAGTCGAATACTATCTTGTAAGAACGTAGCAACTAGGGGTTAAAAAAGGGAATTCATTTCTTGACACAATTTTATATAATGTACATAGGTAGCTTTATCCAATTTAAATATATCTTGTAACATTTTTTTTGAAAGCTGTTTACCTACTTATTTCGGGTGTCGCTAGTCCATCTTATACAACAAAGTTTATAATGTGTGCAACACATTGACTATGATAAAAAAAAATGTCTTGCTCGGGTGGTTGGTATTTTAGCATTAGTTTTTTGACCGCATTTGTATTATTTGAAGCGTTATCGAATGGTATTGAAAAAATCTTTTCTTCTAAGTTAAAATAATTTATTACGTCTCGTAACATAGGAAATAGATCTGTGTGAGGATATGCAAAGTTTTCAAAAGCAATGGCACGCTTCATCATTTGCCAAGTTACGGGATCAACCCAATACTCAGTAACACAAAGGTATGAACTTGGCAAACTAGGAGGAGCCGACCAAACATAAATTGTTAAGTTTACACTTGTATTTAATTATATTGTTCAAAACCATTTACTAGTTCACTTTTAGCCCTTTTTTCCTTTGTTTCAAACAAACATGTTTAAGTGTAGGACGACTTACTTGAGTATATCGAGGTTGAAGACAATTTTGAATCAGCTTGTTTAACCGTTTGTTGTCAAATTGGTTGAATGGCAAACCTTGTTGAATCACAAACCTCGCAAATTATTCTCGAACTCGGTCCGCCTCGTATGCAAAAGTACCCCCGCTGTAACACCCCAACCCGACATGGGTCCGGAGCGCCACAGTATGGTGACATATTAAAGCATACAACGCAAACGGAAGACTTAAAACAAAACAAGGAAAAAATCTAAAAATACAAAAGAAATACTAAAACTATAAAAGAAAAGAAAATACAAACTGAACATAGTCTAATCTAATCGAAGTCCAAAACTAGTCAAGATGTAATGGGCTTCTAGTCCATGGGGTAGTCCACTAAAGCTCCTATGCTCTCTCTTCACCCAAACCCAACTTCCAACCTAAAACCTTCCGTAAGAAAAGAAATGCGGCTGAGCTATGAAAGCTCAGTGAACATATATATATATATATATATATATATATATATATATATATATATATATATATATATATATATATATATATATATATATATATATGCAACGAATAAACGAAACATAAATAAATATAAGAAAATGAATTAAAAGCTCCAGCTGAAAAAGGATGTCATCTGTCAAGTGCATAAGAGATCAACATACACTGAACGAATATCATAAGTCAAAGGGAAACGAAGTATCAAAGATATATCATATAAGCATAATCATAAAGAAATGGTAATGAGCACGTATCAACAAAGGCGTGTCCACTACAGTCACTCGAATAGACACATAGAAACATACGAAAGCCACGAGCCGACCTACCCAAGCCACTCGAATAGGTCTCCTACACAAAATCATATATCCTACAAATCGTAAGTTGTGCAAGGAGCTGCAGACTCCGTTGTACCAAAGGAGTGAGGGTACAAGGCATGTACCACTAGTCACCCGCCGAAACCATATCATACCATATCATATCGAAACAAAATACTAGGATGCATCCATACGTCCCCGCTGAACAATATCATACATGCACCCTGCTCACACGACAGGTATACACATACATCAAAATGGCCAATCATATCATAACGAAGGAGGACGCAGTAGATAAAAACCCGCCTCCACTGACAGCGTCATGCCATTGGTGCCATCAATGACATGGCCATGGACTCCCCATGGCTGGCTAATAAACTCGGGCATAAGAACGAAATGAAACACATGATATAGCATATAATCAAAACATATCAAAGGATCCTAACAAGGACCACATCAAAGAATCCTAATAAAGGACCACATCAAACAAAGTATAACAAAGAATCATATCAATGAAGCATAGCAAAATGAATCTTATCATATCAACGAAGCATATCACACTGGTACAAAAATTTGTATTGGCCACGCCAGAAATGTGTGACGATATGCATATAGTCACACACGTTTTTTTCGTTGTGTGTCACCAAAGGTCCCGCCACCGTAGGTAGCATATGGTCACATTGTTGAGTACATAGCCTTTTTCATCGAAAAAGAGTGACCAAAACACCGAATATGTGTGACAAATTAGGCACAAGTTTTGTTGGATTAGTCAGTATGAGTGACCGTAAACACTTTATAGACACACAAATGTTTTTTGAGAGTAACTATTGTTCGTCCTTTGGCCAAATAAATATATAATATATGTGACATTTGAGATGATCTATTCAAGTAAATGTGTATTATGTGTGACTATTTCCCGTCCTGTGGCCACATGAATATATAATAAATGTGACGTTTGTGAAGATTTAGCCACACAACAAGTATTGTATTTTTTGAGTTAGTCACATACAATTTTAAAAAAAATGGCCAAAAGTGTGAATAAGTGTGACCATATGCTGTTTAAAGTGAAGAAATGTGTATTTTGTGTGACTATTGATCATCCAATGGCCACATGAAGTTTATGTTTGCGTGACCTTTTGTAATATTTAGTCACACAATGCATATTTGTTTTGGGTATTTAGTCACATACAAATAAGCATCAAGTGGCCAAAAGTGTTAATAAGTGTGACCATATGCTGTTTAAAATGAAGAAATGTATATTTTGTGTGACTGTTGATCATCCAATGGCCACATTAATTTTATATTTGTGTGGCCTTTTGTAATATTTAGTCACATAAAGCATCTTTGTTTTGGGTATTTAGTCACATACAATTAAGCATCAAGTAGCCAAAAGTGTTAATAAGTGTGAACATATACTGTTTAAAATGAAGAAATGTGTATTTTGTGTGACTATTGATCATCCAATGGCCACATGAATTTTATGTTTGTGTGGCCTTTTGTAATATTTAGTCACACAACGAATTAAGCAAACAGTGACCAAAAGTGTTAATAAGTGTGACTATATGCATCTTTTAGGCATATTTAAAAAATCAATATATATATCAAAACAATTCAAATATATATCAAAACAATTCAAATATATATCAAAACAAATTCAAATAAAATAAAATAGGAATGTATATAACTGAACAAAATATAAAATTGGACATCCTTTTATACACCAAGGAGTCCTAGTCGGCTTACAATAGTTTCCTAAGTATCTATAATCTTTTCCATAAGCAACTAGTAACTTCGAGCGGTCTTAATCTCTGAGCAGTACCAACTTTCACTAGCAGTAGTAACTTTTGTACTAGCAGTAGTGTATACTTGGCACATTTTCTTTGAAGTTCATGAGCTGCACTAAATCCATCTAAGCAATATTAACACAAACATGATCAGCAGTAATTCAAACAACATCATGAAGACTTTTAATCCAAAACAATGAACATAATAATAAAATTTGCAGTTAAACTTACAAGTTTTTCTCCCATTGATCTAATCACATCATCTGGATATAAAAGCCTTGAAAATGTAGGCTGCTGCATATCAACACATCAGGATGAGAGCAGAACTAGAACATGTCAAAGCTGTTAGGAATTCAAATATTCCTATAGAAGACTCGGTCACCTAACTGAGTAACGGCATTTAAGTTAGCTCGTAGCTAGTTTATTAGTTAGTTAGATATTAGTTTAGTCTAAGTAACATCGTGGAAGAAGGACGGGTCTTTACCCACTGTATGCCTGATCCACAGCCCGGGTGTGGGCGTTTTTATCTTTCTTTGTAGCATTAGTATAAATACCCCTCTCCACATGTGGAGAGGGTTGGACCTTCATTCAATCTCAATCTAATATCTTATTTCTCTCTCAAGGTTCCGTCCTTTCTTTCTTCCTCTTCTTCTTCTTAATTATACGACTACACAACCACAAGTTCTTCATGTTTGCAACTTAATTAGTACTCTACAATTGGTATCAAGAGCCAAGGTTACATCTTAGGGCCTTGTAGAATCGAATTTGGTGTGGTTTTGTGTAGTTTTTGTGAGTTAGAAGAGTTTTTCTTGAAAACATCTTAGTTTGATCTATCTAGTGTTAGTTGACATGTTAGAGGTGTTCTTATATGATCATTTGTGTTAGGGTTACATTATTTCTCAGGTGGTTTTGCCATTTCACATGTATTCTTGGAGTTTGAAGTGTGTTTGGGTCGAATTTCCTTGTTGCGGTTACCTCCATTGTTCCATTGCTTGACTGCTATTTGCTACCTGATATCTGCGGTTAGCTATCTGCGTTTACTATTTTGAGTTAACAGACCAAACGCAATGACAGTGACAGTTTTGGACTATTGGGAATTGCGATTAGTATCTGCGGTTTAGTGGCTTGAGGTTAGGTGCCGGAGATTAGCTCTTGCGGTTTACTTCTCTCTGCGTTTATCTCCTAGTGTTTGTCTCAGTCTGCGACTACTAATTTGCGGTTTGCTCCTGGATTGCGACTAACTCACCTGACTTTGAGTTTGGCTCTCATATGTGGTAATCTCAGTCCTGCGGTTACCCATACATTGCTACTTGTTTGGGTTTTAGTGACTATATCCTAAGTATTGGCTCTCCATCAAGTGGTGAGATTCGTGTGAGTGGTGAATCATCTTGCATCTAGTGTTTGGTTGAAACTTAAGTCATTTCTGTTAATCTAATTGTGATCGGACGTTGTGGGTTAATCCTTACGATTTGACTAATCTCAATTGGATTTATCGTAACTTGACTTGTCGCAACTATACTCCTAGTGCAAACTGTAACCCACCTGCCTCGTCAAGACAACATCCCCTGATTCAGTAATTCCCGGAATTCTCAAATTATACGACATAGGTGATGTTCCGTTGACTTCTAATATTTATCTACAAATGAAAGGACTAGTATCTGATGATGACTCAATTGTACAATCATGCTCGGATCCTCAAGAGAATATGACTCCTCAGTCAAGTAAATTGCTTGAATTGGCAAGAGAATGTCACATTGAATGCTTTCAAACACTTCAGTCACATCTTTCTGTGTTGTTAGAGGGTAATGGATTCAGAATGGGGTTTGAACGTGCATTCATAACTCTTTTCGGTCAAGATGTTTAAACATTCACAGATATTATGATTCTGAATCTGGATCAATTACGACAACAACTGGACCGAGAAGAAACTACTAATGAGGGATCCTTAGCTGCCTTATGTGTGCTCAGCAAACAACTACATAGCTTCATTAACTCAAAATCCTCCATGATCTATGACTACGAGAGTCAGATGACTATGAAGTGTTTTGTTGACCACACAGATATAGATGTTGACACCTGCAGAGACATACTACTCCAATACTTGGATAAGGTTAAGGAGTACATCGAGAAAAGGGCAAAGCACAAACCGGTGTATGATGACAGGGTAGAGACACATGGGGGACAATCAAGTGATTGTTTTGAGTATTTGGGTTTAACATCGGATGCTGAGTCAGTCAACACTGAATGCATAGATTCAGAAGATGATAAGATTGACACTTCTGACAAGTTGGTGACCCATGTTATGGATAACATGCTCAGACCTGTGCAATCACTTGACTCAAGTAATGAGGTATCATCAATTGATCAACACAAAACACTCTCTAATGTATGTCATCATATAGATCAAATTACACTTTGTTATGACACAAATCTGTTGAAAAAGACTGACAGTTTGTTACTCTCCTCTAACTCAACAAATATGTGTCATAAAGGGGGAGAAAGTGATCTGTATGATGAAAGTTCTTACCTTAAAGTTGAGTTTTCTAAGACAATGGACCAGAACATGGTTGAAAAAGAGACATTTAATCAACTTCTAAAAAGGTTTTCACAATTGGAAAAACATTGCATTTCACTTGAAATTGAAATGCAACAAAAAGAAGAATGTCTTCAAAATAGCAAACCGTGTTTGAAATTGCCTGGACTTAATGAATATTTTTTGATAAACACTCTGAAAACTCAGTTGCAAGACAAGGACTTAACGATCAATAGCCTTAAAAATCGAATTAAGATGTATGAGCAACGTAATGAAGCCAAATGGAAACATGATATTAATGAAGCTGAATGCAAAATGGCTAAATTACGTATGGAAAATGAGACTGTGAAAGTACAATGTAAAGAACTGCGTGATTCAATCAAAGAAATCAAAGCTAAGAAAATCAATCTGACAATCCCTCAGTTCACTAAACACAATGATCTCATTGCTCTAAGTCTGACTTCATGTCCCAAAATTCCTGGTGCACAAATCGTGCCAAGTTATGTTTCAAAGAGTCAAATGAACCTTAATCTTTCAAAACCATCTATCTTGGGAAAACCAGTTTTTAAAACAGTTGGTAATCAATCTACCATTAGACAACCAAATGCATTGATTTCTGAAAGTCTAAAATTCTCGAAAGCTTGATGTGTCTCCCAAGTAGATGAAAAAACGTGCTTTGATTAAGTCTGTGGGCTCAAAACCTAAAATTCATAATCAATTGGTCAACATACAAGATAAGGTTCAATATCATAAATCAAGTTGCTGCTGAGTGAAACTGCTGCTGATTCTGCTGATGATGTTAAAGTACTTCTAAGAGAAAATGCTGCTGAAGGAATCTACTGCTAATGTGATAAGCATGTATTCGAAGTAGATAATTATAGAATAGATTGTGTGTATATAATATATGTCTAGAATATTCTTATCTTGCATAGAAAGTTATTGTAAACCTAGTAGGACTCCTTGGTCTATAAAAGGAGGATCCTAGGGTTAGATTGAGTACGTATTGTTTAGTTTTTGTTTACACTTCAAGGTTGTAAAACCCTAGCATTGTCGAGTGCTCGTATTAATAATATTGAAGTGTTGATAGTGAATTGTTCTTCTTAAGTTAAGCTTTTATATTCAGCATTCTAGCTTAAGTGTTTAATACAAGTCAACTTCTATATAAGATCGTTTGCTCAACTGGGATCAACAAGTGGTATCAGAGCTTGTGATCTAGAAGTTGTAATCAAGAAGAAACTGTTCCTTGCAAGTTTGCTGTTCCTAATCAACGGCTAAAGATGGGTGATGACACACATATGGTGACTGCTTCAAAGGTTCCCATTCTCAACCCTGGAGAATATGAGCTGTGGAAGATGAGAATCAGACAGTACATTCGCATGATTGACTTTAACATGTGGAATGTGATTATCAATGGTGACTCTTTACCAAAGAAGGGTGCTGATGGAAAAGAGATACCAATCAAGACTGCTGAAGAAAATTCTTTAAGGAAGATGGAGATCAAGGCACACAGTATTCTCTTAATGGGAATACCTAATGAATTTCAGTTAGATTTTGATAGCTGTGAGACTGCAAAAGACTTAATGGATGTTGTTGAATTCAGGTTTGGAGGGAATGATGCTACAAAGAAGTCAAGGAAAAACATGTTGAAGCATCAGTTTGAGAACTTTACTACTGAAAGTGGAGAGAAGATTAATGGCACTTACAACAGGCTCAATCAACTTGTCAATCATTTAAAGCTTGTTGGCTATGTGGTTCCACAAGAAGATGTAAACCTCAAGTTCCTTAGAAGTCTTGCACCTGAATGGAGTATGCACACTGTTGTTCGGAGGAATAAGCCAGACTTTGAAACTATGAAGTTGGAAAGTCTCTATAACAACTTAAGAGTGTATGAACCAGAGCTGACTTCTTCATCTACTTCATCTTTTGGTGCACAAAATCTTGCCTTTGTATCTTCTAAGTCAAAGGGGTCTAAAGAATCTCACTCTGCTTCTTATGGAGTATCTACTGCTGATGGATCTGCTGCTAGTTCAAATGACAATAATTCCACCAGTGATATTGCTTTGTGTGCTTTCTTAGCTGATCTAACTACAAGTATAAGGTCACAGGCTATTAATCAAGATCTAGATCACCTTGATCCTGATGATCTTGAAGAGATGGATCTTAAATGGCAAATGGCCATGTTGACCTTGAGGGCAAGAAAATTCTTGAAAAGAACTGGAAAAGAAATCAAGTACAGGCCTAAAGAGAATGTTGGCTTTGATAAGTCAAAGACATAGTGCTACAACTGCAACAGGAAGGGTCACTTTGCCAGAGAGTGTAGAGCTCCCAAGAAAAATGCTGAAGCATCAAAGAAGACTGAAGAAACAAAGAATACCACTACTGCATTGGTACCTTATGATGGATTGGGAGAGTATGATTGGAGTGATTTGGCTGATGAAGAACCAAACTATTCTTTGGTGGCTCAAGTCAAACCTAAAGTGCATAACTTTGCACTTATGGCCTATGCATCATCATCTTCTGGATCTGACTCTGAGGTATCTAATGATTCTGATTTATCTGTGTGTTCTTTTAAGTCTTGTGCTGACACTGTAGAAGAACTTAAGTCTAGGAATGAGAGTCTAATTAGAGAAGTTGAAAACCTAAAACTTGATAACCTAGGTTACAAAGTAGGTATTCAAAATGTTGAAAGAAGACTTGAGTACTTAAAAGAGTGTGAGCTAGAATATGTAGATAAAATTAACCAACAAGATGTTGAAATTTTTAAGAAAAACAGTGAAGTTGAGTTTCTTAAAAATAAATTTGAAGAAGCAGAAAGAGATAGGGATGCAGCTCTTGCTAAAAAAGAAAATCATATAGTAAGAGTAAACAAACAACAATATGCTTCTGATTTGGTTAATAAATCTATTGAGAGTACCATCATGAGGAAAGGAAGTGGAATAGGTTATAAAGAGGTTGCTCCTCCTGCTAAGAGTGCCTTTGCTCCACCAGGAAAAGAATTGTCCTTTATTAGTGAGCTTAACATTGAAAAACCAATAGGTGAGTCTAGTACAAGTGTCTTAGAAACACCTAAGGTAGAGGACAGAAAATTTCCTGATGCTCCCATTATTGAAGATTGGTACTCAGATAGTGATGAGGAACAAGAACAGGTTGAACTAGAACAAAGTGTAGAAAAGGAAGAAATTCCTACCAAAGTTGAACCTAAAATTGAACAGGTGAAGTTTGTGAGACCTGTGTTAGGTAAGGGTATCTCTAGGAGACTGGTTGAATATAATGAGATTTCTAGAGATAGAGTGAATGGTTTCAATAATAAGCCTAGGGGAAATCAGAGAAACTTTAATAACCTAGTTTCAAACAAATTAGGTAGTGAGTTTCAGTTGAAGAAAAAGGCTTGTTATAAGTGTGGTAGCTTTGAACATTTGATAAATAGCTGTCTTGACCACAAGAAACCTGTTTGGAATCAGTATTCAAGGGTGAATCACAAATATGTTAATCAGAATACTCACCCTCATCCTAATAGAAACATGATTCCTAGGGCTGTGTTGTTAAGATCTGGTGCAACTAGATCCATTTATGCTGCTAAATCAAATGGTGCTTTTAAAACCACAACTGGTTATGTTGCTGGCTCTACTGCTAGTAAGCATTCTGTTGCTAGTAAGCAATCTGCTGCTAGTACAAAACTTTCTACTTCTGGGCCAAAAGTTTTATTAAATACAGTTGTTGGAAATCATTTTTATGCTGTTAAGGCCTCAGCTTGTTGGGTTTGGAAACCAAAATCAACTGTTACAAACAATGTTTCCAAAAACAGCAGTGCATCAAGTGATTTAAAGAAATTTAACTATGTTGATGCACAAGGCAGATCCAAGACAGTAATGGCTTGGGTCCCCAAGAGAAACTAATTTCTCTATTTTCATGTGCAGGGTAATCTACTGGATGATATTAAAGATATGGTTATAGTTGATAGTGGATGCTCTGGACATATGACAGGGGATGAGTCTCAGCTTGAAGATTTTGAGGCTTTTGAAGGTGGTTATGTTGCTTTTGGGATTGATCCAAAAGGTGGAAAAATTGTTGGTAGAGGCACTTTAAGAACAGGGAATTTGGACTTTGAGAAGGTGTTTCTTGTGAAAGGACTTAAGTTTAATCTCTTTAGTGATTCACAAATGTGTGACAAAAGAAATTTTGTTCTTTTTACAGACACTGAATGTATGATCCTTTCTCCTGATTTTCATTTGCCAAATGATAAATTTGTGCTATTGAAGGTCCCTAGAAATGAAAATATATACAGTGACCATATTAAAACATAGTTCCCAAAAGAGCTTTAACTTGTCTGATTGCAAAAGCCGCTATTGATGAGTCCAAATTATGGCATAGAAGACTTGGGCACCTGAACTACAAGACAATGAATAAGTTGGTGAAAGAAAATCTTGTGAGAGGCATGCCCACAAAGTTGTTTAAAAATTGTGAGACTTGTGTTGCATGTCAAAAGGGTAAACAACATAGAGTTTCATTCAAGTCTAAGACAGTAAACACAAATACAGAGCCCTTGCACTTGCTTCACATGGATTTATTTGGGCCTGTTTTTGTGAAAAGTTTGAACAAGAAGTCATATTGCCTAGTTGTCACAGATGACTTTAGCAGGTTTACTTGGGTGTTCTTCTTAGCAACTAAAGATGAAACCCCAGAGATTCTTAAGGAATTTATTACAAGAGTTGAAAACATGCACAACCACAGAGTGAAAATTATCAGATGTGACAATGGTACTGAGTTCAAGAATAGTGTGATGAATCAATTCTGTGTTGGAATAGGAATTCTAAGACAGTATAGTGTTGCAAGAACTCCACAATAGAATGGTGTTGCAGAGAGAAGAAACAGGACACTTATTGAGGCTGCAAGAACAATGTTATCTGATTCTAAATTACCTATACCTTTTTGGGCTGAAGCTGTAAACACTGCATGTTTTGTGCAAAATAGGAGTAAGGTAGTGAAGCCTCACAACAAAACTCCATATGAGCTTTTTCATGGGAAGAAACCATTGATTGATTTTCTCAAGCCATTTGGATGTCCTGTCACTATTTTGAATACTAAGGATCAGTTAGGCAAGTTTGAAGAGAAAGCTGATGAAGGTAATTTGGTTGGTTACTCTGTACATAGTAAAGCTTTCAGAGTATATAACAAGAGAACCAAACATGTGGAGGAGAATTTGCATATCAAGTTTAGTGAGAACACATCTAATGCTGAAGGAAAAGGACCTGAATAGATGTTTGATGTTGATATCCTGACCAAGACAATGAATTATGTACCTGTTATTGCTAGTGTTGACACTAACAAACCACAAGAAGACATTGTTTTGATTGAGAAACTGAAGGTTGGTCCTACTTTCATACCTTTACAGAAAGATCAAGAGATACAAGAAGATGATGTTACTCCAGAGAAACCTAAGGAAGCTCAAGCAGATGTTGAAACTACTATTGATGCAGAAAAGATACCTAATGAAGATCCAAAAGTAGTTGTTGATGATTCTCCTATAAGGCCAGAAGACTCTACTCCTGACTCAGAAGACTCTACTGCTAGACCAAAACAAGCAACTACTGCTTCAATCAATTCTGATGCCAAGCCTAATAACTCTGCTTCTACATCATAGTTTCCGTATTTGGACACTCAGGATAGACCTTTTGCTGATTCAAATTATCCTGATGATCCAAATATGCCTCCTCTAGAGAATGTCTATGATGACACAGATGATGAAGCTCTTGATGGTAAACTATTTGGAGCTGAAGTAGATTATACTAACTTGGAACTCAACATTCCTGTTAGTCCCACTACCACTACAAGAGTTCACAAGGATCATCCAAAAGAACAAATTCTCAGTGATCCAAAATCATCTGTACAAACAAGAAAAATGACTAAAGAGCTCAAAGATCTTCAACATCAAAGTTTCTTTGCAAGATCTCTGCATCAAAGAAACAGTCACAAAGATCTACAAAATTGCTTGTTTGCCTGCTTTTTGTCTCAAATTGAACCCAAGAACACTTACAAAGCCTTACAAGAAGCAAGTTGGGTGGAAGCAATACAAGATGAGCTTCTGCAATTCAAACTACAAGAGGTATGGACTTTGGTTGATTTGCCAAATGGAAAAAGAATGATTGGCACCAAATGGGTTTTCAGATGTAAAAGGGATGCAAGGGGGATAGTCATCAGAAATAAAGCTAGATTAGTAGCTCAAGGATACACACAACAAGAGGGACTTGACTATGACGAGGTATTTGCACCAGTGGCAAGAATAGAAGCCATTAGACTTTTCTTGGCTTATGCTTCATTCAAAGATTTTGTGGTGTATCAGATGGATGTAAAGAGTGCTTTCCTTTATGGGACCATTACAGAAGAAGTTTATGTGTCTCAACCACCAGGTTTTGAGGACCCTGATTATTCTAACAAAGTATACAAGGTGAATAGAGCAATGTATGGTCTACATCAAGCTCCTAGAGCTTGGTATGATACCTTGTCAACATATTTGTTAGAATCTAGGTTCAGTAGAGGAAAGATTGACAAGACTTTGTTTCTCAAAAGACAAAAAGATGATATTTTGCTGGTTCAAATCTATGTAGATGACATCATCTTTGGTTCTACAAACAGAGCAATGTGTGTTGATTTTGAGAAGCTTATGAAGGATAAGTTTGCAATGAGTTCAATGGGAGAACTCAACTTCTTCTTGGGACTATAAGCAGTACAAAAGAAAGATGGCATATTTATTAGTCAAGATAAGTATGTTAATGACATTTTGAAGAAGTTTGGATTTGAAGATGCTAAGCCTGCTAAGACAACCATGGATACCAACTAACCTTTGTTGAAGGAAGAAAATGGAAAAGAAGTAGATGTTCACTTGTACAGGTCCATGATTGGCTCATTGATGTATCTTACAGCATCAAGGCCTGATATTATGTTTGCTGTATGTGCCTGTGCAAGATTCCAAGTATGTCCTAAAGAATCACATCTCAATGCAGTGAAGAGGATTTTTAGGTATCTAAGGCATCAACCTAAATTGGGCCTATGGTATCTTAAGGATTCACTTTTTGATTTGGTGGCATATTCAGACAGTGACTATGCTGGTGCTTGCTTGGATAGAAAGTCTACAACTAGAGGTTGTCAATTTCTTGGAAACAGATTGGTGTCATGGCAATGCAAGAAACAGACAGTGGTTGCAAATTCTACAACTGAAGCTGAGTATGTGGCTGCTTCAAGTTGCTGTGGTCAAGTGCTTTGGATGCAAAATCAACTACTGGATTATAGGTACAATTTCATGAACACCAAAATTCATATTGATAACAACAGCACACTTTGCATAATTAAAAAATGTTGTTTTTCATTCTAAAACAAAACATATTGAGATAAGACATCATTTCATAAGGGATTGCTATGAAAAGAAGTTAATTCAAATTGTCAAAATTCATACTGATAACAATGTTGCTGATCTTCTCACTAAACACTTTGTTGTGGGGAGGTTTCAATTCTTAATTGCTAATATTGGTATGATTATTCTTTGAAAATCTTATCTCTTATGTTTTTGTAAAGTGTGTAAAGGTCTTGTGCTGTTTGTTAATCTGTTTCTGCTGCTTCTTAAGAAGCATATGATTAAGTTGAAATGTACTCTGCTGCTATTTTACTCTACTGCTAGTATACATTCTTGTATACTTTGTGGTGTTTGGACTAACATTTTGCAGGAAAAGCTAACAATTGATGATTTGCAAGTTCACAAACAGAAAATAAGCAACTTTCATTGATCATCAAAAGAGTACATTCACACTGAGTACATTCACATCAATTCAGTAATAACAAAAGACTGCTACACAACAAGCTAAAATTAAAAGACTTAAAACATCAATTTCTAGGGCATGGAAGCCCAAGTACAATCTTTCTCTCCTTAGGAAGAGGAGGGTTTGCCTTTCTTGCCTTGGCTGATGTCTTGGGTCTTGGCCTTGATGATTGTGGTCTTTCAGGAGTGGACGGTGGATTGTTGTTTGGTTCATCCTCATCCGATGAAGTACAGATAAAGGGGGAAACAAGTTCCCTTGGAGATGGTGGTCTTATTGGAATCCACGCAGGGTCTTCTGATGATTCTGAAGACGATGGAGACTTGGGGGACAACACCTCTTTACCCCTGGAAGTGCTTGGGGTTTGATTCAAGTTTAAAAGATCTTTGAAACAGGGAGATCGTGCTTCCTCTTTCGGGGCTTGTTCCTTGGTTCTACAACCGTTGTGAGGAGGACAGAAGGGAGGAACATAGGTTTCAAACGGTGTCTCATCCTCAGAAGAAGAATCGGATGATATGTTAATGATTTCGAGAGAAGATTTCATGGTTATTGAAGATTTGATTTGGGTGATTGGAGGTTTTGATTGCGAGATTGGCGTTTTTGATTGTAATTAGGGTTTGATCGTGTTGAATTAGGGAAAGATTTAGTCCGTTTTTATAGGGATTACGGAGTATCAAGCACCTTTATTGTTATGGGTTCTTGACTTTTTGACCAAGTTAGATTAGTCAACTCTGCTGCTGGCTTAATCTTACTCTGCTGCTAGTTGTTTCATTCTGCTACTAGTTATGGATGGTACGGTTATGCTGCTGTGGTTGTAAGTGTGAGGGTGGAATGTGTAACTTCTCAACAACCGTTTAAAACCTAATTAATCTTCATAATTGGTTTCTACACGCTCCAAATTGAAGTTTTCACAAACCCTAACACTCCATTCTTCTCAAAGTCAATTATCCCCAATTTCTCAAAACCCAAATTCATGGATTGTACACGTACCTGGGCAGAGCAGCACAATAGTGTGGTCGTTTTGGATGAAGAGTTGGTTCCTGAAGGTTTCACAGACATGGTAAAATTCTTGAATGCTACTTCTCTTAGGTATGCATTAACTGTGAATCCTACAATATTTGTTTCCTACATCAAACAGTTTTGGCTTACTACTAAAGTCAAAACTATGAATGAGGAAAAATATGTCAGTGCTTTAGTAGATGGGCAAAAGGTTCGTGTAACGGAATCATCTATAAGGGAAACTCTTCTCTTAGATGATGAAACAGAGACCACTTGTCTTGCCAATTCTGCTATTTTTGATGGTTTAAAAACTTTGGGATATGAGGGAAAGCATACAAATTTAAAATTTCCAAAGGCTCTCCTCTGTCCTCAATACAAGTTTTTGGTACACCTTCTCCTTCATTGTTTGAGTCCTAAAACTTCTGGGTGGCATGAGTTTAGTACTACTATTGCTTCTGCAATGATATGCCTAAGCAAAGGTCATCCATTCAATTTTTCAAATATGATCTTGGAGGGGATTGTTAAAAGTTTTAAAGAGTCTGGTTCTTATTTGCTTTATCCAAGATTTATCCAGCTCTTTATTGAAAACCAACTTACAAATTTTAGATCCCATACTGCTACTTATGATGCTCCAAAATTGGTTTCCAAAACTTTTACTTTCTTGCTTAAGCATGGAAAAGGTTTTTCAGGAACACATACAAATCTTACACCTTCTATGGTGCAACTTGTGCAAAATATTCAGGGTGAAGGATCAGGAAATCCCACTGACTCCCATCACACACCCAATTTTACTGCATCTGCTACACAACCCAAAATACGCTATACCCATAGGAAAACCAAAAAGAACACTAATCTACCTCAGGATAGTGTTAGTATGGCTGTACCAGATGAGGCTATCCTAGTTGATGGAGGGGACATGTTGGCAAGGGCTGTCACTACTGCTTCTAGCTTAGCAGCAGAGCAAGACAGTGATAACATAATTAAGACCCAAACCAAGGCAACATCTAGAGAAAAGGATTCTGCTGAATCTACTTCTCAGGATGGTAACCCTAGCCAAATGGAAAATATAGGGGGCTCAGATGATCAAACTCGGTTTGATACTGAGTTTATGTCCCAAGATTCACCTCTCGGACCAGGTCACACATGTCGAAGAGATGAGGACAGGCCAGTGACAAATGAATTGACGGAAAATCTTGTACATAATGACAATGTCCATGATTCACCTCTCGGACCAGGTTACACAGGTCGAAGTGATGAGACTACTATGAAACTCATTCAGGAATTGACGGCTACTTGTACCAATTTGGGGGTGAAGTGTACTACATTGGAAGATAAAGTTCTTAGTTTTTCTACTGTTGTTGATGGACAAGCCAAACTCAGCACCAAATTAAGGAAACATATTAACAACTTAAAGAAATCAAGATCTTCAACCTCCTTGAAAAGATTGAAGAAAGTGGGCACTTCTCAAGTTATCAGTTCACCTGAACTCTCTACTCATTTGGAAGAGGATGCTTCCAAACAGGGGAGGAATGAAGATGGAATGGGTTTAGGGGAAGAAAATTTGAAGAGGGTTGATAGTGCTCAGGTTATGAATGATGAAATGGTTTCAGGGGAGGTTCCAGAGATTGGAGTTATGGAAGTGGAAAGTCTTCAGGATGCTGAAAACTTTGTGATTGCTGATAAATCAGGGAATGAGGTTGTAATGGAAAAGGTGATTGCTACTCAAGAAAAAGTGGTGGAAAAACTCAAGACTTTGGAGCCTGAGCAACTAGTGAAGGCAACAGGGTTGATGGGTGAAGCTTTAATGACTTTGGGAGATTCTATGGTTACAGAACTTGAAAATGCTGCTATTGCTAACAAGATTGATGACTCTGCTGCTGCTCATGATTCTACTGCTAAGGATTTTGCTGATCCTGCTGATAGTGAAAAAGTGAACTCTGCTGATGCACAAGACTCTGCTGCTGGTTCTAGTGATAATGCTGCTGCTGAGGCAATGGTTTTGTTAAGCAAGAAGACTATAGAAGTTCCATCTGAATCATCTTCAAAACATACACCACTACCAACTACATCACTACCATAACAACCAACAACCACAAGCACATCATCAACACCAAGAATACCTCTAAAAGGAGTTGTAATCAGAGAACCTGCTGCTCAACCAAAGAAGATTGTATCATCATCTACTGATAAAGGGAAGGGCAAGCAAGTTGAAGAACCTAAGTGGATGTATAAGGGGTTTGATTACTCTGAAATACCTTTTCATATGTGGCCCAAGGAATTACAAGTTGAACATGACACAGCTGTTGCATTAAAAGAACAAGAATTGCTTGATAAATAAGAACAACAGTTGGTTCAGAAGGAAAAGGAAAGGGTTGAAAAGGAAACAGAACATTTAAGGAGGTATGAGGAATGGGTTGATGAGAAGATAAGAATAGATGTTGATATTGAACTCTCCAAGATGATTAAGATTGAAGAGAATGAAATTCCAACTTTTGATGTGCAATCTTGGATAAGGGAGTTCACTGCTAAGAAAAAGAAAGAAGATGCTGCTACTAGGAGAAAGAAAAAGGTTCTCAGGGGTCCAACTCCCTTGTGACAAAGAAAAGAGCAAGAAAGGTACCTGAAGAATATGAAGGGATGGAAATTGGTACAGTTAAAACCTAAGTCTGATCAAGAGGTTTTTGACTTGTATCAAGAAGCTAAGAAACAAACAGATACCTTCTATCCTATGGATTGTCCTGAAGATTTGGAACACATTGCTCAAAGAAATAAAAATTTGGTACCTGATAAAGTGACTGAAGTAGAGCATGTCCAAGAGGCAGATGTTGTTAAGCAGCTTGATGTTAGTGCATATAAGACTACTTCTTATGTGCAAAGTTGTAAAAGAAAAGGTGTTGTTCATAAATCCTTTGCAAAGAAGAAGAGGAAAACAGGAGAAGAAAGCAGTTCTAAGCCAGAAGGAGATGAGTTCAAGAATGATTATGATCATATTCCTACTGAGCACTTAAAGGAACAATTGAAGGTTTTCACTATGGTTGGTAAGATGGAAGAACCTGAAGTAGTTGATGCCACACCAATAGGAATCAAATATCCTATTATCAAAGTAACTACAGGATATGATACTAAAATAGGAGCATTTCATGATGTTGAGAGATCTGATGGAAAGACTCACAGGTTTCTTAGATTTCAACAGATGCTATATTACTTTGATAGAGAGGATGTTAATGATTTGTGGAAGCTATATAAGTCAAAGTTTGGAGCTGAGAAGTTTGATGGTAAAAAGTATGAAATAGATCAAATTGATCACATTATGTCACACCCCGCCACGGCGGAAACGCGAGGGTGTAACTTCATGGATATCATCACAACACCTGGTGTCTAAATAGAGAACAACTACATGCACAAAAAAAAAAATAGAGCAAAGTACAAACACAAAGTGTTGTAACAATACCCCAAAATAAAATAACCAAAACAAAACATAAATCCCAACATAGTTGATAAACCACTTCAAATGCAACTAAGGTCTCGTCTATCCACATCCTGCTATCTTATCCTTAGAAAGCTCACCTGAAAATGATGCTTAAAACGTCAACATAATATTGGTGAGATTCATAGGTTTGAGACTCAACACACAAGGCAACCGTATTCACTGTGATTACAAAATATAGCTGGACAAATAATTATAGGTTATCATATAGCTACATGCATTTGCAAGTCAATATCCACACACAAAGGCAACAACACTCATAAGGCAACCATTAGGACGACTCGTGTCCCCCGATCCCATAATCATCAATTAGGTCGCATGCGCGAGCAACAGGATAAGCATCCTCCTAATTGGATCCCAAAACATATCATCAATTAGGTCGCATGCGCGAGCAACAGGATAAGCATCCTCCTAATTGGATCCCAAAAATATCATCAATTAGGTCGCTAACCTAATTGGATCCCAAAACATATCATCAATTAGGTCGCTAACCTAATTGGATCCAAAAAATATCATCAATTAGGTCGCTAACCTAATTGGATCCCAACAATATCCACACAAGCAAATAATCACATATAGCATACATACGATAACATTATAAGTCCAAGCTCTTTAATACCACACACATAATCACAGTAAACCAAAACATTTAAGACAAGCATCATTCCCATCCCAAGTTTAAAACAAAGTAAAAATAAGGGACTATGAACTCACCTTAAACTCCGCAGCTTCCACAAAACAATTCACAATCTATAGCACACAAAATAATCCACATTACACAAGGCCAAGCTAAAAGCTACAACCCATGTAATACTCATATGATGGATGTCTAAGACTCATATGACCCACCATGGATCTCCTAGACACTATACTAATCACCACCATAACTTAACACTCACTAAATCCCTTGCACTCTAAAACTCAGAAAACGCAGAATTTTTGAGTACATTCATTCACATGAAATCACGAAAAATAAAGCTCAACAACTCACACCAAAAATTTACCATGGTCTCTCATAAGCATAGAAGCTAATCCCAGAAGGCCATAGACCAATAACACACACAAGTACTCATAGAAAATTCAAACTTGTCAACTACTCAAATTCGGATCTGAACGCACACCAAAAAGTTTTGATTTTTAATAATTACTTCCACAAGTTTTTATCACGAATCCTCTTTGTGGTAGTCTAATATAACCTAAAACTTAACTATTCCAGAAGACCAAGTCAAAATACCACTTTTACAACCACATGCCACCCTCAAACTTTTACCCAAAATCTGTCCCGGTTTGACAGCTTTGACACCTTATCAAAGAAAAATCAAAAGACCGACTTCCCGACCTCAAAATTGATCGTGGCTGGACTTTTTGGAAAGCTCTTTCATTATACTTCAATTTAGATTTAAAATTCGTGACTTAACTCATCACCATATGTTATATACACTCACATCTTTACAGCCTTACAAATCTGTCCAAACCCTAACACATAATCTAACGCGTTTAACACTCAATTCCCTTAACCATTACGCATAATATTAACATCTAATCATCCTAACATGTTTTACTTCAATAATTTACAGAAGTTTACAAACCCTAGATTCCATCATATTAATTATTACATGAATCATAACAATAATTGATTAATTACACATAAGGGTTAAAGATTTTACCTTGATTCTTGATTATTGCTAGACAATTATGAAACCCTAATTTTCCCCCTCTTGATTCTCCATGTCTCGACCCATAATTACAGAAAAAACGTTTTAGGGGTGTTTGGTTTGGTATATATATTAATTATGGATAATCCTTGGGCCTAAGAGTCATATTTGGACTCAAATTGAGTTTCCTTTTTCCCCCTTATCCCTTAAATCCGAATTTTTACATATATAAAATATATATATTTTATTTTTTTTATGAAATTTATTTATTACACTCAAAACCTCATACTTTTCATATTTTATATATTCCCATATCGAAACCTAACGGCTTACGCGATAAACCTTAATTTTACGATAAACCGGAAAAATATCATTTTCAAAAATAAAGTTTCCAAAAATAGAATTCACACTCTTTTGAAACATAACATCATAAAAACAAACTCCTCGTAACTTGCTAACGCTCAAATACTTGAACGAAGACTCGTTACGCAAAAAAAACAAAAAACGCCAGAACTACACAAGTCATTTCTACACCACAAAGGTGATCTAAATGAACTTTCCCAAATTCCAAATTCTCCAAATCACAATAAAAACCATTTACGCAAAGGGATTTAGTGCTAAAACTCACTTATATCACTTATATATCACTTAAATCACCTAAAACACACCAAACAAACGTCAACCGAGTCAAGACTATCAGTCAAACTGACCTGCCAAAACCACGGTTGTTACATCATCTCCCACTTAGGAAAATCGCGTCCCGAGATTTCAACTACTATAGTCACCTCTCACAACAGCAAAAAGGAAATTTATGGATTTTTAAGCGGACAAATACCACCCCATAAACTCACAGAGAAAGAATCGCAAAAATGTGAACCGACTAAATACTCGAATTCACACAATAGAAAACATTCCGTCACTCCAACAATACACGCAATTAGATACACTCCCCGATCAATAATACCAACAATCCAAACGACTTCTCACAGGTAGGTACGATACCCTCGAACCAAATGAAAAGCCAAATGGTAACCGCAAGACGCACTCACAAATAACAAATACCCATAAAACAAAACATTAATTACATCTGATCCTCACGTTCCCAAGTAAACTTAAGACCACGCTTAGAATCCCACCATACCTTTACCAACGCTATCTCCCCACACTTCAAACCCTTAAAATCTCGATCCATAATCTCAACAGGTTTCTCGACAAAATGAAGAGTCTTGTCAACCTTTTATTCATCTAATGGCACATGCAGACTAGCATCCGCCAATCACTTCTTTCCATTAGATACGTGAAACGTATCATGCACTCTACTAACTTCCTCAGCTAACTTCCACCGGTATGCCACAATTCCACTCCTTTCCGTAAATCCCAAATGGTCCTACGTATCTCGGTGCTAGCTTACCTTTCTTACCGAAACACACAACACCCTTCCAAGGAGATACTTTTAACCTCACAATATCACCAACACCAAACTCTAAGGCTTACGCCAATAACCCGCATAACTTTTTTGGAGATCTCTTGCTGCCTTAAGTCTTTCCTTAGCCAGAAAACCTTATTCGTAGCCTCTAGTTCTAGTTCAGGACTAATTAGTTGGCTCGTCCCAACTTCTGCCCATAGAACAGGTAATTTACATTACCCTCCACACAACTTTTCACACGACACATACTCTATACTAGAATGATAATTGTTGATATAGGAGAACTCAGCTAAAGATAAATGCATACCTCGGCTTCCTCCAAAATCAAATACATCCATGCTCTCATCATACCATCCAACGCCTGATTTGTACGCTCACTTAGTCCATTCATTTAAGAATGATAAGTCGTACTCATCTACATACACGTTCTCAAGGCTCCATAAAACATTTACCGCAATCGCGGAGTAAGTATTTCATCTTGATATGAGCTGATTGACGCGACACTCCACGTCTCTCTACCAACTCAAAATGAAATGTCTCACCAATTCCTTCTCAACAAAATCTCCAAGTATCTCTGACCGTTGCATCACCATAATAATCGTTGACATCAACACTCACCTTCAAGCATATCAACCACTTGCTAAGGTAATAATACGTCTTATCCATTCTCAGATGATCTTATACCTTGCATGATTGATGTCCTTACGCTTCCTCTCAATGAAACCAATAGCTGGTCTGCAAAGTACATTCCTCCATCTTCGTTCCTTTCCATTTACTGGTCTAAACCAAGTAATCATTCTTACATGTTCTCAACCTTGAGCCTCTCTCTCTAGGCTGTCAGTATCGTCCTCTTAACTCCGAACCGAATTATCATAACCATTGCTCACAAACATCCAAGTTTCACTCGTTCACTCCCGTTCAGCACTCTTACCACGATGTCCTCCCTTCCTTGACGATAGCGAATCAGACAATCGTAGTCACTGAGAAACTCCACACCCAACTTCTCTTCAACATATATTAACCTCTTGTCAAATATATGCTAAAGATTCTCATGATCTGGGTAGACCACACTTTCTGCTCCATACAAATATCATCTCCAAGTTCTACTCTCCAACTTTAAATCACGTATCACACAGTTCCTCTTATGGATCTTCTACCTCCGCAATTCCTACGCAATCTATAGAAGATAGAAATGAATCGTCAATAGTACCTGCCAATCCTAAGGACAATCGTCTCTCAAATGGCGTCTTAGGTACTTTCCACTCTTATCTTACTAATGTCCACCAACACTCGCTATCATTGACCACCTTCCTGAAGAACGTACCTCTTAAAGCTACACCTTTCACTTGAACAACTTGGCAAACACCCTCTTCTTCTCCAACGAACAAATTAATAATCAAAACGACAATCTATCCTAAGTAAATGACGCGAACCATGAAACCGGTCGAACTAAAACGTATATTAACTAACTCAAAAGAGATACGAATTACCGACTAGCGAAGTAACGAACATCAAAATCAAAGCTAGAAAAAACACAATGAGAAATTTTTCCCAACTAAAATAGACACGGATCAAATATTTCATGAAAACCCATACAAAGAAAATACACATACCCACACAACATCCACAAGCGTACCTCAACGAAAGAAACACTCGATGAACCAAATACATAACAAGTTTGGTAAATGAGAACCATAGACAGTTCTTATTCCCGTACTCGACCTTCCCAAAAATAAATGAACATCGTTTTTCACAAGACATATCTTAAACTTATACATTTTTTTTTATAAAATATATATAATCCATTCTATGTAAGACATCAACATGACCATTTTTTTTCACCCTTTCATTTCCCATAAAAATATTAGTTTCCATCAAACAACCTTGAAATACGCAAAACGAATTTGTAAAATACCATAAAGACTCTAACACAACCTCTTAATTGAACGCGAAAGACATTGAAGAATTCCGTAATCAAAATAATCCTCAAACGAACTCATACCAGTTAACACTCACGCAAATACATTGCAAACCAAGTGAAGAACGCAAAGACTCATTCGTACAATAATCAAACCAAAATCATAGAAAAACACCGATACTAACAGGTCACAAAACATGTCACGAAATTCAATTGGTGTGTGTAAATGAGGGATTAAATATCCACACCAACTCGTCACGAACCAACAATACTTGAAGAATAGCATAACATTCATCCGAGGAATGAATGTATGGAATCACCAAAGAAATGAACCAGTATTCAACAAAACGAATTCGATTACCCAACACCTATCACGACGTCGAATAGAAAGAATATGGCATCTGTACCATCATGGTACGAATAGGAATGCCAACCCAAGAATTAGATATACAAACGGAACGTCTAGCAAAGGAATCAACTTAAATACCACAACATAAGTACCCACCGATAATTGAGGTATCAACATATGATAGGTAGGATGGAATCTCACCACCTACACACCCCAACATATAACGACTGCCCAAACGGTTAAGAGAATACTTCTCTAACCATATAGCCATCACCAACATGATATCACATACCATCTACCACAACATATAACGACAAACATCAATCAATGCGATACTGCTCACAAGTCCACGTGTGTGATACCCTTATAATTATGTTCGCGACCATAGTTATAAGCCTATTCCACACGCATACTTACTTCCAAAACCACACATCTCAATGATAACGCACATATACCACATAACACCTAATACACCATGCAATCCATGCTATCATACTTGCAAGTCCACTTGTGTTTGTGACGCATGTATAATTATGTTGGCCACCATAATTAGCTATGCCCCCTTTCATAAGTGTACTCCCTCCTATGACAACACATCATGCAAACCAACATGCAAACAAAAACTAAAGACGTCGCAAACACTCATCTCACATGAAACAATTCTGACGATCACGTAAACCCCATAATCAAAATCACATGGATAAGGTCAATCTAATACCCAAGAGTAATCACGCTCCAACATGGCTCCAGACGGCAAAAGACAATATACGAATTCCAAAACATAACACAAAACAAAAGACGTCGCATAATAGCTCAACTCCACTCTCGCACTTATCTCCCCACTCAGATCAATTCAACTTACTACTTGTTGCGGACTCTCTATCCGAATCCACACCATTCCATCCTAACTCCCTTTCATCTTCACTCAACCACCCATTCATGTTTCCTACATGTTGAGGTAGTCGACAACATGCAAAAACATCTCTATTCTTTTCTTCCAATTCCACATGATTCACAAGCGCATACAAATCACGAGGTTTAGACTAAACCACCTCTCCTTCCGATGTGAAGTGAGGACACTACCAAGGGTATTTGGTAATGGCTCCATCTCCAGAAGTCGTCGTGGTTCCAAACCTCTCCACTTCTTCTCCACCAACGTTTCCCATAAACGTCCTCTCCTTGTCCAAACATGGATACATGCTATCAGAAACTCGGATTCTGCAGTTAGTCCGCTTCATCCTACAACCTCTCTCTCATCCGATAGCGACAACGATAGTCCAACAATGCATCTTACGCGCGGAAGTCGATATATACAATACTACGTGTAGGGGATAGAATAGACGTCCGAAACTCAATAAAACATCTCATAAATATAGGAAAATAGACATATAAAATACTATACTTATACATAGATCCTAAATGCAACTATATGAGGGACTCCTAGGTTATAGTCTAGGTCCAACCGCCTAATTCTCTATAACCAAGGCTCTGATACCAATCTGTCACACCCCGCCACGGCGAAAACGCGAGGGTGTAACTTCATGGATATCATCACAACACCTGATGTCTAAATAGAGAACAACTACATGCACAAAAAAATAGAGCAAAGTACAAACACAAAGTGTTGTAACAATACCCCAAAATAAAATAACCAAAACAAAACATAAATCCCAACATAGTTGATAAACCACTTAAAATGCAACTAAGGTCTCGTCTATCCACATCCTGCTATCTTATCCTTAGAAAGCTCACCTGAAAATGATGCTTAAAACGTCAACATAATGTTGGTGAGATTCATAGGTTTGAGACTTAACACACAAGGCAACCGTATTCACTGTGATTACAAAATATAGCTGGACAAATAATTATAGGTTATCATATAGCTACATGCATTTGCAAGTCAATATCCACACACAAAGGCAACAACACTCATAAGGCAACCATTAGGACGACTCGTGTCCCCCGATCCCATAATCATCAATTAGGTCGCATGCGCGAGCAACAGGATAAGCATCCTCCTAATTAGATCCCAAAACATATCATCAATTAGGTCGCATGCGCGAGCAACAGGATAAGCATCCTCCTAATTGGATCCCAAAAATATCATCAATTAGGTCGCTAACCTAATTGGATCCCAAAACATATCATCAATTAGGTCGCTAACCTAATTGGATCCCAAAACATATCATCAATTAGGTCGCTAACCTAATTGGATCCCAAAAATATCATCAATTAGGTCGCTAACCTAATTGGATCCCAAAACATATCATCAATTAGTCGCTAACCTAATTGGATCCCAAAAATATCATCAATTAGGTCGCTAACCTAATTGGATCCCAACAATATCCACACAAGCAAATAATCAAATATATCATACATACGATAACATTATAAGTCCAAGCTCTTTAATACCACACACATAATCACAGTAAACCAAAACATTTAAGACAAGCATCATTCCCATCCCAAGTTTAAAACAAAGTAAAAATATGGGACTATGAACTCACCTTAAACTCTGCAGCTTCCACAAAACAATTCACAATCTATAGCACACAAAATAATCCACATTACACAAGGCCAAGCTAAAAGCTACAACCAATGTAATACTCATATGATGGATGTCTAAGACTCATATGACCCACCATGGATCTCCTAGACACCATACTAACCACCACCATAACTTAACACTCACTAAATCCCTTGCACTCTAAAACTCAGAAAACGCAAAATTTTTGAGTACATTCACTCACATGAAATCACGAAAAATAAGGCTCAACAACTCACACAAAAAATTTAACATGGTCTCTAATAAGCATAGAAGCTAATCCTAGAAGGCCATGGACCAATAACACACACAAGTACTCATAGAAAATTCAAACTTGTCAACTACTCAAATTCGGATCTGAACGCACACCAAAAAGTTTTGATTTTTAATAATTACTTCCACAAGTTTTTATCGCGAATCCTCTTCGTGGTAGTCTAATATAACCTAAAACTTAACTATTCCAGAAGACCAAGTCAAAATACCACTTTTACAACCACATGCCACCCTCAAACTTTTACCCAAAATCTGTCCCGGTTTGACAGCTTTGACACCTTATCAAAGAAAAATCAAAAGACCGACTTCCCGACCTCAAAATTGATCGTGGCTGGACTTTTTGGAAAGCTCTTTTATTATAATTCAATTTAGACTTAAAATTCGTGACTTAACTCATCACCATCTGTTGTATACACTCACATATTTACAGCCTTACAAATCTGTCCAAACTCTAACACATAATCTAACGCGTTTAACACTCAATTCCCTTAACCATTACGCATAATATTAACATCTAATCATCCTAACATGTTTTACTTCAATAATTTACAGAAGTTTACAAACCCTAGATTCCATCATATTAATTATTACATGAATCATAACAATAATTGATTAATTACACATAAGAGTTAAAGATTTTACCTTGATTCTTGATTATTGCTAGACAATTATGAAACCCTAATTTTCCCCCTCTTGATTCTCCATGTCTCGACCCATAATTACAGAAAAAACATTTTAGGTGTGTTTGGTTTGGTATATATATTAATTATGGACAATCCTTGGGCCTAAGAGTCATATTTGGACTCAAATTGGGTTTCCTTTTTCCCCCTTATCCCTTAAATCCGAATTTTTACATATATAAAATATATATATTTTTTATGTTTTTTATTAAATTTATTTATTACACTCAAAACCTCATACTTTTCATATTTTATATATTCTCATATCGAAACCTAACGTCTTACGCGATAAACCTTAATTTTACGATAAACCGGAAAAATATCATTTTCAAAAATAAAGTTTCTAAAAATAGAATTCACACTCTTTTGAAACATAACTTCATAAAAACAAACTCCTCGTAACTTGCTAACGCTCAAATACTTGAACGAAGACTCGTTACGCAAAAAAAAAAAAAATAAATAAAAAACGCCAGAACTACACAAGTCATTTCTACACCACAAATGTGATCAAAATGAACTTTCCCAAATTCCATATTTTCCAAATCACAATAAAAACCATTTACGCAAAGGGATTTAGTGCTAAAACTCACCTATATCACTTATATATCACTTAAATCACCTAAAACACACCAAACAAACGTCAACCGAGTCAAGACTATTAGTCAAACTGACCTGCCAAAACCACGGTTGTTACACATTAAGACTATGTCTGATAATGTTCTTTGGAGAGCTCTAAAACTTATGTATGAACCTTTAATGGATGATTCTGAATGGACAGAGATAGTAAAATATAAAGTAAGAAAATGGAGACTTTTTCAAGATTCTGGAATTCATGTCTTGGATATTGGACCACTTACTTTGTATATGCTGGCTTAAAAGGATTACCCAGTGGTAAGATACTGGAATACTGTCAATCAGATGGTTAATGGTGCTGGATTACTCAACTTGTAGAAAGACTATGATACTGATGATCAGGCATTTAATTTGCTGTCAAAGTATAAGAAGATACTTGGTCAACAGACATCTCAAGACTTGAGTATTTGGAAGCATCCTCCTAGTGTATGATTAGGCTTTGAAAGAAACTTAATGATTTAGTGATAAATATTAAGTTTAGGGGAGGATTGTTGGGTTTTGGATTCTGCTGCTGAGTGAAACTGCTGCTGATTCTGCTGCTGATGTTAAAGTACTGCTAAGAGAAAATGCTGTTGAAGGAATCTACTGCTAATGTGATAAGCATGTATTCGAAGTAGATAATTATAGAATAGATTGTGTGTATATCATATACGTCTAGAATATTCTTATCTTGCATAGAAAGTTATTGTAAACCTAGTAGGACTCCTTGGCCTATAAAAGGAGGATCATAGGGTTAGATTGAGTACGTATTGTTTAGTTTTTGTTTACACTTCAAGGTTGTAAAACCCTAGCATTGTCGAGTTCTCGTATTAAAAATATTGAAGTGTTGATAGTGAATTGTTCTTCTTAAGTTAAGCTTTTATATTGCGCATTCTAGCTTAAGTGTTTAATACAAGTCAACTTTATATAAGATCGTTTGCTCAACTGGGATCAGCAAAGAAAATCTGATAACCTAACCACTCACCATAAGAATGTCACAATGCATGAAATACCATATAAGCTCAGATCTTCTTGGATATGGGTACCAACTCGAAGGACATTCATGATGAATGGTTACAAATGGTCACATGTGTGTACCATAGACATTGAAGCTTCAAAGGGTCTATACAACAGTTCTAAGAAAGTCCTTGTGTGGCAACCAAAGACACAGATATCTCCCACAGTTGGAGACATGTCTACTTACATGTGATGTGTGATCATGTGGACTCCTGATTAATTCCTTTCAGGACTCGTTCTTCACCTTTTACTAACTGACTTATACCCAGTGTATTTACTATTCATAGTTTGTGTATATATATACGTATTGTCTGCTTTGCATTCATTCTCCTCTTATATGTTCTTACTATGTATATATATATATTTACTGTTTATAGTTTTTGTATGCTTGCTTTTCCTGTTATATGCTGCTTTAGTTGGTATGGTGTTTCTTGATTCTATCTGGTCCCGTAGTGTAATTTGTGCTTCTTGTAGACTATTTCATCATACGTGTCACAATTATAACTCCAGGGACCACTTTGTACACATGTACTTATGTCAACTAAGTGGTGTAGTAGTACAGGGACTAGTCTTGTCACTTTTAGTATATGTTTTCCCACATATAAGTAGTTGTCTCTTGCGGTTAGTTATATAATCACAAAATATCATCTAACTATTCACCACTCTCTCGACTTAATCGCAGCCGTGCCGTATTGCATTTGGTGTTGATCCCATAGGCTGGTTTGACTTTTGCACATGATTTCCACCTTATCTCAGTACCACTTACTCACTTGTTTTGCCATTCTTATCATTTAGGTGGTGGAGTTAGTTGTACGAGTCCCACGCGTGTGATAATCTTTTATAGGTTAGAATTATGTTTGTTCTTTAATGCTTTTGATCATTCCTTTCATCTGCTACTGTGTTACATCGTGGAATGTAACTGCGAATAGTTTGATTAGGATCGATTGCAAGTAGGGGAGTGGTTTGGAGTGGATTGCGTTTAGTTGGTGTGTTAAGTTCTAGGTCTTCACTATTGTTGTTGTTAATCCCTTGTAGATCGTTAGTTTGTTTAATTAAGCCTGCGTTTGTGTGATCTGAGTTTAGGTGGCTGCTTTGGTGGGATAATTCTTGATTACGTTTAGTGGTGTTTCTTAATTGCGGTTAGCACTTTTTCTTGACTGCGGTTCACTCTAACATTCATGACTGAGTTTAGTTGTTGTGGTTAACTAGGTCTGCGTTTAACCTACTGTGTGATTACCCTATCTTGCGTTTAACTAGGTTGCGTGTAGCTAGATTTGAGTTTAGCTCATCTTGCGATTAACTTGCCTTGCGGTTAAATCGTCTTGCGGTTAACTAGGCGATTAACTCCTCTTGCGGCTAACTCATTTTTCGGTTATGTTGACTTGCGGTTACTCGCATTGCGGCTTCCTCATCTTGCGGTTATCTTGTACTGAGGTTAAATTGATCTTGCGGTTATCTCCCCCTGCGTTTACCTATGATCAACTTGCCTTGAGGTTAATCTTACCTGCGTATGACATGTATTGTGGTTATCTTGTGTTGCGAGTTTGCCACTCTGTGATTACTGTGACTGTGACTTTGTCACCCTTGCGTGTTGTAGTCTTGCAATGTGTCTTACCACTTACTACCTACTCTTTTGGCTATCTAACTTGCGGTTATCTCTGTATGTCATATTGCTTGATTTTGAGTGGATTCATGTCTAATTGTTGCAGCCTTGCTTTCCTATTATCACTTGCTCATGTCTCATGGTATTCATTCATGTTTTTCTAAGTAATTGTCTTATGACATTGATTCTTTGTGATGAATGATATCCATCATTGACTTACCTGTTACTTGTCTTTGCATTCGCCATGTGTTCATGTGTGCAAATTATGTTGTTACCTCTATCACGGTTCTCTCATGGATCTGATGATATCACCCAGTTATATGATGTCATGGAGTCTCCTGTAACTAACTCTTATTATTCTATGTATTTGCTTTCTGTGATGATTTGTATTAAATACAAATAAGATGGCAGATCCTAAGACTGAAGGACCATTGGCTCCATCTGTCCATTCTGAAAACGATATCCTTCCATTCAATAAATGGGTAGCTATTGGGAAGAGTAACTGTTACGTAAAGACTGAAAAACCTTAGAATCATCCCATATTCCGAATGGCCCTGGATTTACTTAAGAACACCACATTCTTCAATGCCTTCACTGCATCCTCTACAATCCTATCCATTTACATTCAACAGTTTTGGATTACTATCTGCCATGACAGAGCGACCAGCACATACAAATGTCAGCTGGATGAACATTGGGTGAACATCACGATGGAAACTCTTGGCAGTGCACTTCAGATACTACCAACTGGTGATAATGTGGAATACACTCCCCCGCCTAATCCAGCCACCTTACTTGACTTTGTCAATGAACTTGGGTATCCTACTCATGTTTCAACACTTTCCACTGTTATCACTCACGACTTCTATCAACCATGGAGAGCCATTGCAAGTCTCATCAACTTATGTCTGACGGGCAAAACATCTGGGTATGAAAGACTTAGAGCTCCATCTCTGCAAATCCTCTGGGGTATTGTCAATGGGAAGGATATCAACTTTGCTGAAAGGATCTGGGAGGAATTTAGTCAGTCCATCCACTCGTTCCTGGTCGATAAAGCAAATCTTGAAGCAAACAAAGATGGTAAGAAGAGATCTGCCAAACTTCTGATTCCAAGCATTCGATTCACAAAGTTGATTATATTAAGTCTTCAACGATCTCTTAAATTCCACCCCAGAGAAGACTCTCCTCTTCATCAACCCACAGATCACCACTTCAGATCATCAGTGTGGTTAAGGTACAGATACACCCTATCCATGGATATGACTATCTCAAGAGCGTAACTCTCCGTCGAGCTGATTTCAAAGATTACACCATATCCGAAGGTGACTTCAAACATCTTCGCCCTAATGATTTTGAAGATCTGTATCTGCTCCACCTTCAAGGTAAGCTGCATCACCTGCCATCTCATGAAAAGAAGACTCTTGTGTTTGCCGTAATTCATTGGGTCCGGGGTATCGTCATCAGAAAAAGGGTCGAAGACTTCTAGCTTGGCATAAAAAGCTATCAATCTCAGCTCAATCTCACGCGACCTCTATGGGATGTTAATAGCATGGAACCAGTTGCTGATTTTACGGTCATGGAATCTCCACTGGCCGTGATGTTTCGTGATAGATACAACGTTCCTATGGTCTTGCGCTTCAACGAAATACACAAGTTCAGTGATGGTACACTACAAATGGTTGAAGTGGCTTTGGACTTCAGAGTGAAAGAATACCATGTGTATAACTATGGATCAAGAAGGTATACCAACCACTGGACAGATCACGACCTGACACTGAACAAGAAATTTCTGGCGGGTATTCGCAAAAGATTGAAGTTGAGAAGAATCTTTCGTAGTTTGGAGTGCTACGTGGGTGGCAGAGTTCGAGCTGGAGACTACCGCCTTCTACAACGCACTGAATGATGTTTTATGTGGTGGGGTTCTTTGTCATATGTGTATCTTGGATGCTGTGATGTTCTGTAACTTGTACTTTATGAACTTTCTGACCTACTCTCTTTTTTTGTATCCTTATAGTTCTTATTATTCTCGTACATATCTTTAATCAACTAAATTGTAAATAGAAAAATATAAAATCTATAAAAGCCATAAAAATCTGAAAACCTACAAAAATTCCAAAAATATTTCTCTCTCGACATGTCTCTTGTGTAATCAATATTATGTACGTATGTAGAAATGTCATTCAATAATGACACGGAATCATACATATGCTTGAGCAAGAGTTTTTCGGTTTCAAATAAAGTTTTTTTTTAAAACATGTCATTTCCCAAAACATTCTTAACACTATGGCTTACAGTCATTTCAGGCTGTAACCCGGACTTAAAATTATGGCTCGCTATTACTTTAGATAGCAACCCGGTTTTCAAAAATGAGGAAAACTCGTCGCCAAAAAGACGGTTGTTCCTAGCAAAGGGTGCCGTTCATCCGAGCGTGAATTACTTTATATTCATGCACCCTCGATCTAATGTACGCTTCAGTGCATTATTTCTTGATAAAGAAGAGAAGTCTTCTTTTTATCGCCAAATACTTTCCCTTTTATGATTTTTCCGGAAAGTATTTGTGCAAAACTTGGTGGTACCATGAGATTTTGATTGAAAATCAAATTGAACTCAAAATTTTGATAAAATTTTTCACTCAATCAATGACATCGTTTACTTAAGCTTTAACCTCCGTCATTGATTGAGGGGGAGAGTGATTTCTCAAACAATTTTATGTATCATCAAAAACTCTCCACACTTTGTACAAAAGCAACAAAACGATTTGTGATGGTTATGTGTCAGAATGAGTACATTTTCAAAGAGTTTTTGTTAAAACTTCAAATCTTTTGGAAACTCATCGAATCTGACACATAACAACCTCCCTCACAAATTGAGGGAGAGCAGAAAAAGTTCCTTTTATCAGAAAATATTAAAACTAACCGCATTTCTCTCCCAAACGTTTTCTAACTTATTTAAATCAATTGGGATCCAAAATCTCAAAAGATTTGAAATTTTTGATCGGGGGAGAGAATGTGATTTAAATATGAAAGCTGATAATCAAATGTGATCTTTTGGACTCAATAATAGGCTCCCACATATGTGCTAAACTCTTTCGAATATCGATGCACATATTGAGGGGGAGCAAAAGGCTTTTGTGGAATGAATATCTAAGACCAACCATTTATCTTTATGCATGGAGTTATAAGGATGGTTAAGGTTAGGTATGAGTTCCCATGATCAACCAGAACTGGAAGGATCTTCCCAGGGACAATCCATAAATAGAATAGAAGTCCTTAGGAATGATTGAAAAAAAGGAGAAAAGTGAGAAAGGGAAGAGTGCGGAATGAGATAGAGCTAGGACTGGAACAAACCCAACAAGGTTCTAGTGGTGAAGTCTCGGTAAGCACTGAAGGGGTTGAAGAATGAAAAAGAAATGAAATGTGAACAGGGTGAAAAGAAATAGCCCTCCAAATATCCAACCTTAGGGCAGAAACCGGGTTCAACTTCATATGCTACTAGTGGTTACTAAGGTAACACTAGTATTGAAGACAAGACGTCATGGACCCAGTGACGCACTGCACCAAACTTCCCAACCACTCAAGTTCTCTTAAAAGAGCTTGTTTCAATCTCACAGGGAACCCTGTGCAATGTATCGACCGCTCATTGCGAGCTATGTTGATACCTAAAACAGGAGACGCCTCCCCAGTCTCCAGGAGCGGATCAAAGCGCACTATTGAGTCTAGAGCCATAAGATCATCCATAAATCTCGATATGACACATTCCAAATATGCTTATTGTTTCACACAATATGGAAAATAAGACAAAATATTTAGAGTCCTACGCATTATCCTTGTGGTATTGCCAGAACATCTGGTGATATGAAAATATTCACAATGAAGATGGAAATCCTTCTGGAGCGAACATCTTTCAAGCTCTTGGTAGGTGACATGTGAGATCCATCTTGGATCAATGATCAAGTGACAACTGGAAAGCAACGATGGTACGATTCAACATTGAATCAAACTTGTTCTAGGATATGGATTGACGGATACTTTTGCAACAACCTTTCAGTGTGCTCACAAACTAATTTTCGAGCACATTGATTGTGTAAAATCTTTCAAACAAAAGTATTTTTGATGGAAATATGATTCAAAACTTAAAACTCTTGTCGTGCCTCAAAAATGTTTATCATATGACACACGAGTGATTTCTATAAATTAATTTTTCATCAATCCGTGAATATCAATTCACCGATTCACTCTATCGTGCTGTCTGCTTTGAGACGTTCCGGTATGAGAACATGCTTAGTATGAAGATTCCGAAGTGGATTCTTTGGAAAATTCATTACTACAAGCTGGAAATTCCTGTCAAGGAGAGTCTTTTTTTAAAAGAGACTCTACCTGATCACAGGTCGGTTTTCACAAAACCGGAGGGTAGTCTGTCCTCGCAGAACAAATGACAAAGCGATATTCGTTCTCTATTTTTATTGCTAACTGTTTTATTTCAGGGACACATATAAAGATGGCGTTGATGGCTCCTATTTCCAGGTGAATCGGGTCAATCCATACCTCATGCTCACACATCCTCCTCACTATCAATGGACAATGAGAGACTTGCTATAACAAATGGTGAGAGATTACCAACAACGTTTCCACAACTCTGATGAAAAGTCTCCTGATCCGCAACTCTGATGTAAAGTCTCCTAATCCAGAAGGGTGTGAGCATGATGGTCCTTATGTCACTACATCACATGAAGGCGATACTACTATGGATGAGCTTTTAGATTTACTATGGCTGATGATCTAAAAGAAGCTCAAGGATCACACATCTCAAAGGAACTCCAAATCACAAGTTCATCACTTGGTGTACAAAGTGTGAGGAAAAGTGAAGAATCAGAACGTACGAGCTACATGATTAAAGAATGCTTGAAGATCAAAGAGCTTAATTTCCAAGGTGACCTCGCTTAGGGGGAGATTGTTAGAAATACAAATATTCCTATAGAAGACTCGGTCACCTAACTGAGTAACGGCATTTAAGTTAGCTCGTAGTTAGTTTATTAGTTAGTTAGATATTAGTTTAGTCTAAGTAACATCGTGGAAGAAGGACGGGTCTTTACCCACTATATGCCTGATCTACAGCCCGGGTGTGGGCGTTTTTATCTTTCTTTGTAGCATTAGTATAAATACCCCTCTCCACATGTGGAGAGGGTTGGACCTTCATTCAATCTCAATCTAATATCTTATTTTTCTATCAAGGTTCCATCCTTTCTTTCATCCTCTTCTTCTTCTTAATTATACGACTACACAACCACAAGTTCTTTATGTTTGCAACTTAATTAGTACTCTACAAAAGCTCACAACATAACAAAACTAGATGAGCACTGGTTCAACTATCTACACAAACATGATAGGAGAGTTACTACTAGTACCACGTTAGTACTGCTTGAGTAGAGTTACTACTGCTAGTATGTATATATATATATATATATATATATATATATATATATATATATATATATATATATATATATATATATATATATATATATATATATATATATATATATATATATATTACAAATTCAATAAAAATCGAATGTATATAAATGAAACAAATATATATATATATATATATATATATATATATATATATAATTTTATATATATATTTGTTTCATTTATATACATTCGATTTTTATTGAATTTGTAATATATATATATATATATATATATATATATATATATATATATATATATATTTCAAATTCAATAAAAATCGAATGTATATAAATGAAGCAAATATATATAAAATTGTAATGTCGTATATAATCAAATTCTCAAGTATCATAAGTTAAAACCTGTTGACTCTTCGCCGCCTTAGCTTGCTTTTGCAAGGTTTCACTAGAGACCAAATGTTTTCGCTTCGTTGGTACTAATTTTAGTTCAGTATTTTGTTCACTAATGTTTGGTATCGTAGCTGGTGGTGTAACCTGTAGAACCGGTTTGTCATGGCTTAAGCGTTTTCATATGTCCGATAGTTTTAACAGGTTCCTATATGTATATATAAAACACGGTACATTAGTCATGTATGTAAAACTAAAAAAATCAAAGGTGGATGTTTTATTACTTACCACTGTTTCCATTACTGGTACGGTTTTGAAAGTTTCAATGGCCATTGGAGTGATTACCTGCAATATAAATTAAGAAATACAATGGTGTTAGAATTATAAAATGAAATTGTTAACAAAATAAAAAATGGCTTACATCTGAGTCTAATGACAGTTTCTTTCTGCAAAAAAAATATGGGAAATATAAGAAACCAAGGCACTAATAACGCTGCATAATATAAGATCTGCCAACCATGAAACAGTAAAAATATACATGGGTTGGCTTTTGCGACTGAGATGGAGCATACCTACGCCTCGAAAATGAAGTGTGCCAGAAAATCCAGCTGAGGGAATTTTTAGCCAGGCATCCCATGTATCATCCTCACCCGTGAAAATAGCATGTAGCCCCTGCAAGAAACAAGTAACGTGTTAATGCTAACATAAAAGACGGCAACATTAGATGTCCTAAATATAAGTTTAGCCTCAAAAACAAACATACGGGTTGCATATCAACTCGGGCAACAAATAATATACAATTGGTTGAAATGTTCTGCAGTGCCAAACCTCAAACGAATAAATGTCAAACATATTACCAAGCAAGCAAATCGCTAACATTTGGTACAAATGAAACAGTTTCACAAAAAGCAACCATATTTGAGTTAATTTCCTATATAATAGATGTTATATTAATCTTTTGACAGATAACTTACGCAACTGCGATAAGCAAACACCAACTATTCAGGAACATCCTCCCGGAGTGGAAACCAAGTAAGACTCCCTTAACGAGCAAAACAATGGCCTCTTAGAACACGTCGATTGTCTCCATTCCAATAAACAGGAAAACTATGTCGTCTTAATAAGTCTACCTGCAACGATTACCACCACACAAATTTATAATCAAAAACATGTTTTAGGCTAATTTTAATCCACAAAAATCAATATAAATCATTTTATATTCAATTACACATTCAAAAAAAATATAAATTAAATATGTGTTTGAGCATACCCTTGAACAGAGTAGGATAGGTGAGATGAGGGTGATGGTGGCTTGACTGTGATGGTGGTGGATGTGGTGGTTATCTCGAACCAAATAACCGAATTCATCAAGCTTTTCGAGCTGAAGTCGAACCGAATTCAATTGTTAGGTTATATTTCAATTTTAATTTGTGTAAGGAAACATATCTTTACAGATAAATTGAGCTTTTCGAGTCAAGTTCAAGCCGAGTTCAAACTTTCTCGATCCCGGATAACATGATCGAGAGGGTGATGGAGGCTTGACTGTGATGGTGGTGGATGTGGTGGTTATCTCAAACCAAACAACCGAAGCAAACAAACTCACACCCATTGCCTCCCTTGTCTTGATGACGGTGATGGCGTGGAGGAGCGATGGTTGATGGAACGACGGCGAGATACGGCGGTGGAGTGTGGCAATGGTGTGTGAGTCAGTTCTAGAGAGAAGCAGAAGAGATGAATAATAGAGAGAAGATATATCTGACTAGTGTTAATTAGTGTTTTGATTTTGGGTGAAAAAGGGGCGGGATCTTGGGCTAGAGATTGAAATTTTGGGGACAAAAGGGGCGGGATATATCTTGTGCCACAGATTGAAATTTTGGCGAAAAAGGTGAGCTCCAAATGTTTAATGAGTTGAGCTCAACCTTATGTAAGTTGGATTCGAGTTATTGTTGAGTTCTCGAGCTTGTAAGTGATATAAAATATGTTTTTTTGTTTTTTTTTTAATATGTAAGTGTACTAAGTGTAAATAGTTATTTGTGAATGCATCAAGCTTTTCGAGCTGAAGTCGAACCGAATTCAATTCTTAAGTTATATTTCAATTTTAATTTGTGTAAGAAAACACATCTTTACAGATAAATAGACCTTTTCGAGTCAAGCTCAAGCCGAGTTCAAACTTTCTTGATCCCGGATAACATGATCGAGAGGGTGATGGAGGCTTGACTGTGATGGTGGTGGATGTACGTGGTGGTTATCTCAAACCAAACAACCGAAGCAAACAAACTCACACCCATTGCCTCCCTTGTCTTGATGACGGTGATGGTGTGGAAGAGCGATGGTTGGTGAAACGACGGCGAGATACGGCGGTGAACTGTGGCGGTGGTGTGTAAGTCGGTTCTAGAGAGAAGGAGAAGAAATGAATAATAGAGAGAAGATATATCTGACTAGTGTTGATTAGTGTTCTGATTTTGGGTGAAATAGAGGCGGGATCTTGGGCCAGAGATTGAAATTTTGGGGAAAAAAGGGGCGGGATATATCTTGAGCCACAGATTGAATATTTGGCAAAAAAGGTGAGCTCCAAATGTTTAATGAGTTGAGCTCAACCTTATGTACGTTGGATTCGAGTTATTGTTGAGTTCTCGAGCTTGTAAGTGATATAAAATATGTTTTTTTTAGTTTTTTTAATATGTAAGTGTACTAAGTGTAAATAGTTATTTATGAATGCATCAAGCTTTTCGAGCTGAAGTCGAACCGAATTCAATTCTTAAGTTATATTTCAATTTTAATTTGTGTAAGAAAACACTTCTTTACAGATAAATAGACCTTTTCTAGTCAAGCTCAAGCCGAGTTCAAAATTTCTCGATCCCGGATAACATGATCGAGAGGGTGATGGTGGCTTGCTTCTTAGTATCTGTGACAAACGGTATACGCCTACCAAGCCGGTGCAACCCATGCATTACCAGTGATAATGGCTAATTCACATGGGTCATGGGTCATGTGCATTAGGTTATCACTGGTCACATTCATTAATATGGGTATTTGACATCATATGGGTCATATGCATTGGGTTATAGTTGCTTAGAGTGTCATGTTACGACACATTAATGACTATTGACAATTTGTAATTAACATGGGTAATGGGTCATGTGCATTGGGTTGTAGTTGCTTATAGTGTAATGGAAACCATGCATGACCGGTGATAATGGCTAATTCACATGGGCGACTTTTTTAATACAAAATACACTAAAGGGTGCGCTTGGTTCTAACTTGGAAAAGGGAAAGGGAAAGTGTAAGATAATGGTCGGGAAAGGGAAAGGTAAAGAAAATCAATCCTCCCAAATTATTGGGTAATGATCCATTCCCCACAATTGGGTAACGGGTCATTGCATTATGCTTTACCAAGCATATTTTTAATTACCTTTCCCATTCTTCAATTCACCCCCTATAACCCCCTACCAAGCATTAGGGGTGTTCAAAAAACCCAAGAAACCGACAAACCGCTCAATCCGAAACCCAAAAAAACCCAAAACCGAAGAAACCGAAACCGAACCGAACCGCCCTGTGAACACCCCTATCAAGCATGCCCTAAAATACAAATGTAGCTTTAATACTTATTAGTTTTAAAACTTTTACTACTTTTTACTTTTAGTTTTTATACTTTTAATAATTAACTTATATTTTAAACTTATAATATATACAAGGAGTATCAAACACACTTCACTTTTAAACTTATAATATACAGTATGCAAAGCTTATCTAATACACTTCACACACTTCCACATAATCCTCTCTTTCTCTCTCACAGTTATAAAACTCACTCGGTTACAATTGACCAAGTAAACGGATCTAGGATTTTGATCATTTATTCTCAGTTTTGTCTTACATTTGTTAGAGACTTGTTACTTTATGTATTAGATTTATGTTGTGTTGTTTTTGCGAATAATTAGAGCAAAAGAGATATTAAGGTGTGTTTGGATTAGCTTATTTTGTGTGGTTATCGGCTTATTCAGTTTTGGGAAAGTTAATAAGCTCATTGTTTGTTTACTTATTAGCTTATACACTTAAAATAACATAGGCTTATTGGCATCCCCAAATCTCAAAAAGCTGATAAGATCATAAATTAATATAATCCAAATACCCCCTTATAGCTATTTATTCTTAGGCTTAGGTTGATTATCTGTTATAAGAAGTATGTTGCATTTGTATTGATAGAATAAGGAAGAACATGTTGTGTTGTTTTTGTGAATAATTAGAGCAAAAGAGATATTAAGGTTTGCTTGGATTAGCTTATTTTATCTTAGGCTTAGGTTGACTATCTGGTATAAGAATTATGTTGCATTTGTTTTGAGAGAATAAGGAAGAAAAGTGGCGGATGTGTGTGCGAATATTTAGGCTAAAACACCCAAGTATCAAAGATGGAAGAAGTATCAATGATGGGTGAACAGACACCACTTTCAAGTATGAACATAAACTTGTTTTGGTGTTGTTCATCCATTGTTGATTCATCTTTGCTCTTTGTCTTCGTATTCCAGCATGTTGGTAGGTTATGTTGTTGTTGGCTAGGCTAGAAAGGATGGTAGTTCATTGCATTGTTAATATAAATTTAATATGATTTCATTCATGCACGATTAGCTCTCTAATGTCATAGAATCTACATAATTAATATGTATGTTCGTCACATCTAAGGGAGCAATATAAATGATAGTAAGAATCTGTTTTCTAATAACTTAAAGCTCAATAATTAGGGCAGATCTATCTAGCGTTGTAGATGGTTCCGTTGATTAATTTGAAAAACGTCTACTACCGTATGTGTGGTTGATCTTGATCACAAGCTTTGGCTCTTTCAATAATGAACCTTGATTAAAACTTTTGTCCCGATAATGAAGATACATTCTTGAAAGTGCCAAAGCTTGTGATCAAAATCAACCACACAAACGGTAGTAGACGGTGTCCAAAAAACAAAGCAATGGAACCATTCTGCAATGTTAGATAGATCTGGCCTGATCATTGAGACGTTTTCAATGCGATGATGATATAGTGTGTATTGTTTATGACAGGCCACACTCCTTCATTATCGCATTCAAGATGAGTGATGTTACTTAGACTCTATTCTTTACTCAACATTTTTATGATCGAAATGAGTCTGCAATTTCAACATACCTTTCCCTTCTAAGCTCCCATACAGTTCCTTTCATTTTTTCAACAATCTAGCAATGCGGCTGGTGCAGTTCTTTGCTCAAAGGGAGTTAAAACAACAAAAGGAGCTGTAGGGGGAACTTAGAAGGGTTACGTATGTTGGTTTATTGCATTCCATTCTTTTTTATGATCTAAAACCAATCGTCTACCAAGTAATGTGGCCATTGGAGTTCCAAGAACAAAGGTTGTTTCAAACACAGCCTGATAACGCTCAAATTGTGCATGTTTTTAGTGGCGTTATTCGTATGTTTTTCGGTTATTTTTATATGCTTTTGTCACATAATCGTATCAAAGTATGTTTGCAAGCATTTGTCGCCAAAAACAGGAAAAAGGAAGAAAAAGTGAAGGAAATGAAGGATTTGTCATTCCCAACTCGAGATTCAATTCGTTCAAGCATTTCACAAAGAAGAATCCAAGTTTTCATCATTCCAAAGTTCGTTGACAAGGAATAATCAAGTTTGGACAAAGAACGAAGAACTGAGAGAAAGATCAAGATTGTTGCTGTCAGAAGTAATCCAACAGGTCGGTCATCATTCCAACCGACCGGTTAGAAGAAAATGTCACAAGTAACCGATCGGTTGGAGTCCAACCGACCGGTTAGACCCAGATGTTCCATCCAACCGATCGGTCATGCCCCGTAACCGATCGGTTGGCTAGTTCGTACAAGTTTTGCAAACTTCATTCTACTTCATTCTACCCGATTCTAGGCCATTCTTTATGGTATTCTAGGTCCTTCTATTCACCTTGGAGGCCAAGTTGCAGCATTAATGATCCTAGGCTTGAGGAGTAGTATAAATAGAGGCTTTGCAAACTCATTTGATACACAACTATTACACCATCAACATAAAACAACAAAGCAATCATCAAGTAGTACTTTACTAGTCTCAAAGTTCTCAAATTTGTCCATAAAGTGCAGGAAGCATTGGAAGTCCAAAGAGTCAACATCCGGAGGTCAAACTTTCAAGAAGTCAACACCAATACTTAGGAAATCATTTCCTACTCCTTTGTAACCATATTCAAACATTTGTAAGACTTTAATTATGATTTCTAATGTTCAATATTCTGAGTTTATGTTCATGTTTGCTATGAGTGGTTAGTAACCTTTTGCATTTGCTTAGATGATGTTAATTACTTAGTGATTAGTCTATGATTGTGATAACATGTTTTAATTCAATTTCAAGTCAATTCTAAAACCCAATTAGACTAAAGTTTCATAGTGACATTTGTTGAGTCAAGTTTAACTAGTTGCTTATAATATCATTCGCCGAAAGGGTTGTTATCATTCAACTAGTTATAATCTTTTGTCTATAAAAGATTGTTTTTCACCATAATTATTCTTGACTAAACAAAGGAACTAAGGTATAATTGTAATAAGAATACTTTTTGCTAATCAAATCGGATTGGTTGTAAACGCCTAATTGGTCGAAAGTTTTAGTAGTTTATAATCAATTGTAGCCTATTTGTCTATGATTAGGTTACCTTATGTATTGACCATTTCTTAAGAGTATTTGATTAAACAAGAAACTATTTTTGTGTTTAAGGTTGTTAATTCAACTTTATGAACCTTGAATTGATCTTGAATTGATTGGTCCAAACCTAATGCTTGTTTTTATAAACTAAAATCTTGACGAAGGTTTAACTTGTAGAAATAATAGATTAGAACACCAACTAATTCTAATTACCAACATGTTAAGGAAGTTATCACAATCATGCTTTTCTTATGAGTAGTTAACTAGTCTAAGCAAGTGTAGTTTTTAATCATTTGAATTATCTTATAATCATTTTCGCTTGTGTTAGAGATTTACTTTTTAAACTTACGCTTAGATTCACTCACAAATCCCTGCGAACGATCCCGACTTACCAACTCAATCTTGCTATAACGGACGAGTTCACTTGCTCGTATGTGTTATTTCTAGATCCGGTAATCGTGTTTATAAATTTAAAACATGTACACACCGTGAGCACATCAAGTTTTTGGCGCCGTTGCCAGGGATTTTGCTTGTCTTTTCTGTAAGTTTTAAAGTTCCATTTCTTTTCTTGTTTGATTTCTAAAAAAAAAATCCAAGCCATCTATCCAATCGGTATCCATTCCAACCGATCGGTATTTCAAAATTGTCTAAACCAACCGTTCGGTATTTCAACCAATCGAACGGTTACTTTTTCTGATTTCTCAAACTGTTTCCATTCTTTGCTCATTTGTTCCAAAGTTTCCGAGATTCACTCAGTAATTGTATGAACACTCAATCAACCAGAGTAGAACCAATTTCACCTCTTTCCAATCCCGAAAGTCTGATTTGTAGACCAAGAAGATGAAGAATACCTTTTGTTCCACCAACCAACCGTGTACCAAGAGTACCAAACCCACCGTTTGATAACCTTTCCGAAGCCTTAGTTGTTTATAACCCATTCACCAATCAACCATTTCCAATGGCCGATGACCAACCCATGTGGGCCACAAACTGAACCGCAGCACCCACTCCTGTAGCTGTTATTGTTGCTGTTAAACTTGGTGACAACTTCACCGTGAAGGGACACCATCTTTCTATGATCAATGACTGTCAATTCGATGGCCGTTCGAAGGCCGATCCGCACAAACACATTGCCGAATTCATAGAAATTTGTGGCATGTTTCCATATGGCGACACCGACATCGATGCCATTAAACTCAAACTTTTCCCATCATCACTCACCGGAGATGCCAAAATGTGGTATAACTAATTAACCCCAGGAACTATCAATACTTGGGAGGAAATGAGGCAAGCTTTTGTAATCCGATTCTTTCACCTGCCATGTTTGATCGCCTCATGGGAGAAATCCGTGCTTTCACATAAAACCCCAATGAATCTCTTGTCGAAGCTTGGCTTCGTATGAAAGATCTACTTCGTAGTTGTCATGGACATGGTTTAGGATGAGGAACCATTATCCAAATCTTCTACCATGGACTTGATGGCCATTAGAATTCTCTTGACTGCTTCCAAGTGCTTCTTGGTGGGCTTGGATTGATATCTTGCACACATGCATACTGCGAAAAGATGGTCTGGCCTACTTGCTGTGAGGTACATGAGAGATCCAATCATGCTTCTGTATTTGGTCTAATCAACGGATACCCCTGCTGATTCGTCATCAAGTTTAGATCTTTCAACCATGGGTGTATCAACCGTATCACTTGAATCAAAACCAAACTTCTTAAGGATGTCACTAGCATACTTGGCTTGATTAATAAAGATACCGCTCGGGTTTTCTGAAATCTGCAACCCCAAGAAGAAAGACATTTGTCCCATCATAGACATTTGAAACTTGGAACTCATTTCCTTAGCAAAGTGATCACATTCATTGGAGTCCGACGACGCAAAGATGATATCATCAACATAGATTTGAACGTGAAGTAGGTTGTTTCCAGTCTTCCTAGTGAACAAGGTAGGATCAACTACACCCTTGTTAAATCGATTTGCAAGGAGAAACTTGGATAGTGTGTCGTACCAAGCTCTAGGAGCCTGTTTGAGACCATAGAGTGCCTTCTTTAAGCGATATACATGATTTGGTCTTTCTGGGTCCACGAAACCTTCAGGATGTGTAACATAGACCACCTCTTTTAAATCCCCATTCAGGAAGGCTGTCTTAACATCCATTTGATAAACAATCATGTTACAGCTGGCAGCATTGGCAAGAAAGATTCTAATGGCCTCGATACGAGCGACATGTGCAAACGATTCTTCAAAGTCAATACCCTCTTGTTGACTATATCCCTTAGCAACTAATCGAGCCTTGTTTTTCAACACATCACCATGCTCATCAAGCTTAACTTTGAAAATCCATTTGAGAGCAATGATCATTGCGCATTCAGGTGGTGGTACTAATTCCCATACATCAAGACGATCAAACTCATGGATGTCTTCTTGCATTGTAGTGAACCAAGACACTTTTGTAAGAGCATCCTTGAAGTCTTTTGGTTCGAGTTTGGACAAGACGGAGTTGAAGAAGCACCACAAGGCATCAGTGGCAAGTTGTTTTCTGGTGGACACTGGTCGTGAAGGATTTCCTATGATGTTGTCAATGGGGTGATCATTTGTCCATTTTCTGAGATGTTCATGATGTTGAGGATAGTGAACTGATATAGCATTGTTTGACTCTCCTGAGGATGATGTTTTGTTGGAGGATTCAGGTGCAAAAACATTTTCAAATGGTTCTTCCTCAGGTGGAGCAAAAGGATTGACTTCCCATGAGTTTTCAGATGTCACTCCTTGGTGTTCAGAAGGCAAGGGTATATTTGATTCATTTTGAGAGTTGCTACATTCGGGTGCATCCAGATCAAGGGAGATGGAGGTAGATGGACCATTTGTATCATGAGGTGCATTCACAGCCATAATATTGGTCAGCAGCCGGCTGTACCGATTCATGAGGCGGCTGTGACTCGAAGTACTCATCAAACATAGGATCAAATAACGTTTTAAATTCTTCACACGTGGGAGGAACATAAGGAGCGACATGGTTGGAGTTCTATACAAGTCCCAAACTTATTGGTCCAGGAGATAAAAGATTATGCGAGGGTCCAGAACTGGTGCGTCCTGAAGCCGTATGCTCTGTCAGCTCATCAAACATGACATGGATTGTTTCCATGATTTGTCAGGTTCTTTTGTTGTAGATTCGGTACCCTTTTCTATCTGGCGCATATCTGACAAATACCCCAATATCAGCCTTTGCTTTAAGCTTCCCTAAATCTTCACTATCGTTAGTTGGATAGCACAGGGCACCATATACATGAAGAAAGGAGAGATCAGGCTTTTTTTGATGCACCAGCTCATAAGGCATCTTGTTGTGGAGAGGATGTATCAATGACCGATTTTGAGTGTAACATGCAGTAGCTATAGCTTCAGCCCATAGAAACATTGGAGTCTTTGAAAATATCAGCATAATGCGAGCAGCTTCAACTAGTGTGCGATTCTGTCTTTCAACAACTCCATTTTGTTGAGGGGTTCGAGGAATACTCTTCTGATGACTTATGCCGATACTTTCATAAAATTGAGTGAGTTGTTGGTTAACAAACTCAGTTCCATTGTCAGTGTGAATGATTCTAACTATTTTGTTGAGCCTTACTTGCAACTACTTGATGATTTTGATGATAATTTCAGGAGTTTCATCCTTGGATCTTAAGAACTTCACCTATGTAAATCGTGAGTAATCATCCACAATAACAAGAATATATCTTTTCCCATTGAGGCTTTGCACTCTCATGGGTCCGCACAGATCTATGTGTAGGGTATGGAGCACTTCAGTATTGGAGTTGGTGGGTTTTGGTTTGTGTGTGTTTCTTGCTTTTACCCAATTGACATGCTGAGCAAATATGATCTTTTTCATACTTCAATCTGGGCATAGCTCGAACAAGATCTTTGCGAGAAAGTTCATTAATGGTGCCGAAGTTTAAATGGTTCAAACGACGGTGCCATAGCCATGATTTGTTCTTAGAGGCCTTGGAGAGTAAGCAAATAGGAGAGGACCGTATCATGTCTTCGATAGAGATAGTATACAAATTGGTACCACGACTTCCCTTAAGAAGATTAACTCCATCCAATTCTCTAACAAAACATGTGTGTTTTCTAAAGGCCACTTCGAGATCAGAGTCACAGAATTGTCCTACTGAAAATAGATTATGCCCAAGTGCTTCCACATAATAAACTCTGGATATCACGCTGTCACCAAACACATAATAACCATACCCCATAATGGCACCAAAATGGTCGTTTCCGAATCTAACTGTCCGATAAACTTTTTCACAAAATTTCTGAGCCGAGAGCGATCCCTAGTCATATGTTTTGAGCAGCCTGAGTCCAAATACCACAGGACGATTTGTACGACCTGCATTTGAAACTAGACAGATATGGATAACTGAAAAACATGGATCCCCAAGTGTAATTGGGATCCAATTGGTTAGCACACACATACTTAAGAGATGCGGGATTAGTCTTTTCATTGTCTCTCACATATGAACCGATACTAGTGGAAGCTACTGACTTAATATCAAAGGATTGAGTCACTAAAGGGAATTTTCTACTAGTAGCCTTCCATGTCTTAACCGCTAAAGACTTTGGGTCGGGCATGTTTCTCAATGGGCACTGGCTACCTAAAGTGAACTTTCTTCCAGTAGGTTTCCACTGATATCCTACATTGGTAAAAACTTTTCCTGTTGCTTTCCAAGTATGGTTTTCCAGTTTGTGTGTCTTAGCATACTTGACTGAGGATTTATAAGAAGAGTTCAAAAATGACACAACACATTCATCATGATTACCAGAAATTAAACAACCATTACAAGTCTTACAAGCAGCATTAGAATTTGAATTAATTACAGTACGCTTAACCTAAATACTAGAATCAACACGATTCTTTTCACACAAATCAGTCTTATTGTTCCTAAGGTGGTCTTCTACTTTCTTCCCTTGATCACTCTTAGCAGGCGAAGTCCTATCATTCCTTGTATTGCCTTTAGGCTTTGACCCACTAGCTTTAGTGATATTGATTACTCCTGTAGAATTTACGATGGGAACATTAGATTGTTGCATAGTTGTTAGGTTTCTAGGTGATGATGTGCTATGATCAGAACTAGCCAAAGGTATATCAAATGTAACATGCTTTTTCAAATTCCTAGATGAGGATGTGCCATTTCTATCACGCATGTTGAGAATCTTGGGACATGTACCTATGGCGTATTCTAACAACTCTTGTGACTGTTTGGTGAGAAAGCAAATATCAGATAGAGCGTTATTAGATGGTCTCACCATTCTATCTTCTTCAATGGTCTTGTGGGGTCATGTCAAGGCAATTCTTAAGGTGTCTAAGGTAATCACTATGGACTAACTCATTCTTCTTAAGGGGAAGAGGAATAAAAACAGCCTCACATGCATATTTTTTACAATTACAGACCACAGAATTGATATTGTCACTTCCAATAACCGGCATTTTCCCTTTCACCTTTGTCTTTAGATTCTCAATTTCATTAAGCAAAGAAGTTATCTTTTCATTGGTTTTATCGCGAGTGATCTTAATAGAATCACATAACTCTTTGTAATGTTGTTTATCTTTAGAATTTTCAGCTTGAAAACAATCATTTTTATGTCTAAGTAAGCTGATTGTGTTTTGAAGTTGAAAGCTATGAGAATCTGTAGACATTGGTTTATGGGTGTCGATCACAACATTCATGGGAGACTTCAATTGGGCAATTTGAGCCCTCAATAACCGGATCGTGTTCGTGTGAGCTTGAATTTTTTCATCCCTTTTTGCTAATTCAAAATATACATCAAATTCAGGAGCATCAAAAGATGTCTTGGCCTTTGATATTTTCATTTTCCTTCTAAATGTTGATATTTTAATTGTAAGTTAAGATTATCAACTTCTAGTTTAGAAAGGTGCTTGACCATGTTGTCATGATCATCATTTTGAATTTTTTCATGTAGTTTCAAATTCTCCCCCTCAAGCTCAACAACACGATTGTGAAGGTTATTCAAAGCAATAGACATTTCATGAAACTGACAAGCATTAAGTGAAGAATCTGTAGCAGTATAGAACACATCTTGTGTAATACATTTAGCAATCAAATTGTCATTCATGATGAGAATATTTTTCCTGGCAATTTCACTATGCAGAAAATCTATCGCATTTTGTTTACACTTATTTTCCACATTTTTAAACACCTCTTTCATTTCCTTTAGCTCCACATCAAGGGATTGTCATAAACCCTCAAAGTGTTCTTTGATTTGTTTAAAAAATGGGATGACTTCAGTTAAGTAACACTCTTTGGTAAGTTCAAATCCTCATTCACCCTCAGTGATTCCCGTTGGTGTAATTCTCTTTTTGCACATTTTATCAAAATCAGTGAACATTTGACAAAGGACATATATGCTAATAAGGGTTTTACATTGCATGGGAAGTGACAACTGAACTAAGCGCATTGGTGTATTGGGGGGATACACCGTTGGGGCAACTAACTTTTGAGGTGTCTTAGCCTTAACTTCCTCAGCTTTCATTTTCTCAACATCTAAAGGCTAAAACACCTGTTCTGGTGTTAACTTAGTTTGAGGTGCAAAAACAGTCACTCGGTTTTATTCATAATAATCATGGGGCTTAACAATGACTCGGTGTTTAATGCACTTTGGATCCTTCAGTTTTTCATCAAATCTCCCTCTATCGGCTGAATCAAGATCTTCCAATTCTTTATCAGACCAACTATTTGGGGAGTCATGATTGGGAGTAAGCATAACCTTAGCATCATAGAGGGCAGGTTGAGAGGCTCTAATGCTCTTAAGGTAGTTTGTTTTAGGCATCCCTAAATCCTTATCACTATGCTTGTCCCTCAGTTTTTTTCCATCATTTGAGCTGTTTGACAGGTTTGGCCTTGAATGTACAACTTGTTTTCAAGTTTGTTTTTCAACTGCTTAAGGTTGGAAAATTCATTTAACAGTTTAGTTTCCTTTTCCTGAAATTCATTTTTTAGAAGATTTAACCTATCCTGAATTTCCTGTTTTTCCTTAACAGTACGATCGAGTTGATGTTGAAAAGATTTAATCTCTTGTTTAAAGGCCATTTCCTTTAAGTTTTATTCAGTAATGTAAGCATGCATTTGCCAGTTCATTTTTTGTTCACGTTCAGTTATCTCAAATTTTGCACGTTGTTCATAACACCTAACTTGATCCTTAAGAATATTATTCCTAGTGGTCAGAGTGTCATCAGGTGCAACAGCAGTGTACTCATCAAATTCACACATATTGTCATCAAAAGAGGATATATTACTTGATACAACATACTCGACGTTGTGCTTTACATATTGTTCATATGGGACAATATTGCTATTTCCCAAGTTAGCAATATCTAATTCAGCAACGTTTGTTTGTTGTACTTCGTTATATATCTTTTGTTCATGCATCACATTATTGTCACAAGCAACAGAAGACATTCCACAAGATACGTCAGAATTACTGTTGTGATCCGAATGTTGCTCAGTTGGGAAAACGTTAATGTTTTCCAATTCAGCCTCATTTGATTCACCCCCATTATTTTGTCGTATATCGTTGAAGGTCTTTTGTTCGTCATTAACTACACATTTATCATATAATTTCAGTACCTCAGATATGATGGATGATTTGGAGGGACCAGATTGTCGTGAGGGTGAGACAACAGATGATAGATTAGCCATGAAGATTGTCTGAGCAGTGGGTTCGTCATCAACATCTGAGTCGAAAGCATCACAATCCTCAGCCTGGAAGATGTTTGGATCATTAAGAACTAGGTCCTAAACTGGTTGTTCATCCACATCATCAGCAAATGTCTTTCCATCATCCCCAGCAATAAACGCCAATTCTTCCTCATTTAACACAACTCCATTCTCTTGAGCTTGCATGAGCAACATTTTGTCCTTGAAGTAGTCTGAATTTTGAGGAAGTTTTGGCTGAGTGCAATTTCTGGTGATGTGACCAAAACCCCCACGGTTGTAACATTTTGGTTGCCTTCCTTGTCCTTGATTCACATTACCAACTCTGTTCTGCAAGTTACCCCGTACAACATTCCTTTGATTCACATTTTGTCTGCCCTGAACGTTCTGCACCATTACTCTTCCATCTTCCACAATAGCCTGATTACGTGGATTGGAGGAAGTTCTGAGTTGATTGTTGGTTGGTGGGAGTGCAGCCCTGAAATGTTGAACCAGTAGAGACACTTGATTGGAAAGATTGTCAATCATCTTGTCAGTATGAGAGTACCCTTAGTCGAGATGGGTATTCATGGCTACCGATAACTGTAGAGATGAGTGATCCACCGATGACACAAGTTGAGTGGTTGGAAACATACTAGTTATGAAAGCAAGTGACTCATTGGTGGCAGTTGGATTGAGCTTCTCTCTTAATTGACGATCATATGCTGCATGCTTCTCAGGTTGTTGTAGGTATGCAAACAATTGTTCATAATTTGTATTTCTCAATCCTTTGTTGAGCTTGACTACTGTAACAAAGCGATCCCACTCAGGTGACATGTTGTTCACAAACTTAGAGTTGAGTTGGATGTTGGGCATTGTCATTCTGATCATTCTCATGTAATTAACCAGCTTGTGAAATCTGACATAGTAGTCGGTAATGTTTTCACCAGGATTCATTTTGAAATGCTCAAACTCATCATACAATTGAGATTCCCGGTTTTCTTTGGTCAGCTCCGATCCAGACAGAAGCATTTTGACATTGTCCCAAACAGCTTTGGCTTCAGTGTTGAAGTTAATTAGCTTGTACACATCTTTGGGTAACCCTTGTATCACGATGTTGGAGGCTCGAATGTCAGCATCATAACGCTTCTTTTCAACATCATTGAGATCATTGTAAGTGCGTAGTCTGTCAATTCCATGGGTGACAGATCCAACCTCAGCTGTAGAGATAGCATCTCTGGTTGTACCCATCTGCATTGGACCTTCATCAATAGATCGCAGAATGTTCTCACCATTTACTTTACCCAAGCAGTATAATCTGATTCTTTGTGCCTATGATTCATAATCTGTCCTGTCTAGCATAGGAGGTCGGGTATCGGACCCAGCAGCTTGAATGTCATCCGAAACAGTTGACATGTTAAAGTCTTCAAACGGGATTTTACAACTTTTGTGACTTAAACCGAGAAATGATTCTTTCTAGGGATTTTACTGAAGTCAACAAAAGAAACCGAAAGATATACTCAGCAAGTTAAACTTAAACTAAGGAAGAGATACTGGATGAGTCACAGTTTGCACCAAGTGTCGAGTTGTGACAAGTCAAGTTACAATATATCCAATTGATATTAGTCAAGTCGTAAGAGTTAACTCACAACGTCAGATCACAATTAGATTAATTGAAACGACTCAAGTTACAACAATTCACGAATTGCAAAATGATTAACCAATCACACAAATCTCACCACTTAGTTAATTACCACCAAAGTAGAGATACTCACAACAATGAAAGCAAACCGCTAAGTACAAATAACCGCAAATCTGAGATTAACACATAGGTGAGTAAAATGCAAGATCAGGTATGGTAGCCGTAGAGACGAGCAAACCGCAAAATTAGCAAACCGCAAGTTGAGTAATCGCAAGATGAGATAAACGCAAGGAGCAAACCGCAATAAGGAGTAAACCTCAGGATGGGTTAAACGCAAGTGAGTTAAACGCAGAGAGACGCAAACCGCAGGAGCAACCCACAATCACTAAACCGCTAACCACCAAACCGCAGAAGCAAATCGAAGTTCACAAAAGTCCAAAACATTCACTTTCCTTGCGTTTTGTCTGTTTACCCAAAATAGTAATCGCTATCAAACTAACCACAGAATCCAGAAGCAAAACGCAACCAAGAAATGAGGCAGTAGAGCTAACCGCAGTCAAGAATAACTACTCAAAAGCAATCCAAACTTCAAATAGATGTATGATATAGTATAACCAACTGAAATACAATGTTATACTAACACCAAAGATCATAAAAGTACATCTCTAACATGTCTAATAACACTAGAAAGATCAAACCAAGATGTTTTCAAGAGAAACACTTCTAACTAACAAAAACCACACAAAACCACACCCAATATGATTCACCAAGGCCCTAAGATGAAACCTTGGCTCTTGATACCAATTGTAGGATAGTAACTAAGTTTCAAACATGATGATACTAGTGGTTGGTGTGGCGTATGGTATAAAAAAGGAAGAAGAAGAAAGAAAACTTAGAACCTTGAGAGAGAAAATGAAATGTTAGATTAGTGAGAATGAGAAGGTCCAACCCTCTCCCTTGGTGGGAGAAGGGTACTTATACAAGAAATAAAAACGCCCACACCCGGGCTGTGGATCAGGCATACAGTGGGTAAAGACCCGTCCTTCATCCATGATGTTACCTAAACTAATTCTAACTAATAACTAAACTAACTACGAGCTAACTTAATGCTATTACATCAATTAGGTGACCGAGTCTTCTGTAGGAATAATTGTATTCCTAACATCTTAGAAATGGAGTAAGATAGACAAGTACCTTTAATCTTAGGAAGACCTTTCCTAAACACCGTTGATGCCATAATCAAAGTTAAAGGTAAAGAACTCAATCTAGGATTTGGAGAAGATAGAATTACCTTTCTAATCGACAAAGCAATGAAATATCCATATACCAGTGATGACACTTGCTTTAACATCGATGTAATTGATGAAGTCACTGAGGAAGAGTTGGATGCATTACTTGACGATTCTGATCCTTTCACAACCACTTCTGAGAAAATAAATGAAACGAATCTTGATAAAGAGTCCGCTAAATTTATGGAAGTTAAATTTGAAGAAGATGATGAAGAAGTTGAGGAAGGAGAAATAGTTGAAGAGAATTTCGAAGAAATTACCATTAACGATCAAATGAGGATCAAGACATCTCTTTAAGAACCACCCATCGATCTTGAGCTTAAACCACTTCCAAATAATCTTGAATATGCTTACTTGGAGGAGAATTCACTTCTTCCTGTAGTCATATCTTCGTTGCTCAAGGATGATCAAAAAGAAAAACTCATTTCAGTTCTTAAGAAGCATAAACGCGCTTTTACGTGGAAAACTTCTAACATCCCAGGAATTAGCCTTGATTTCTATAAATACAAAATCAATTTTGAAGAAGGTGCTAAACCTGTTGTTGAAAGACAACGTCGACTCAATCCCAACATGAAAGAAGTTATCAAGAAAGAAATCATTAAACTTCTTGACGCTGGAATCATATACTCCATTGAAGATAGTCCTTGGGTGAGTCCTGTTCATTGTGTTCCCAAGAAAGGAGGAATGATTGTAGTGACCAACGAACGGAATGAATTAGTTCCTACTAGAACAGTCACTGGATGGTGAGTATGTATTGATTATAGAAAATTGAACAAAGACACCATGAAATATCATTTTCCTCTTCTATTCATGGATCAAATGCTTGAAAGATTAGCAGGAAACAAATACTTTTGTTTCCTTGATGGTTTTTCAGGGTATTTCCAAATTCCCATTGATCCTTCTGATCAAGAAAAGACCACATTCACATGTCCTTTTGGAACTTATGCTTATCAGCATATGCCTTTTGGTCTTTGTAATGCACCTGCCACTTTTCAAAGGTGTATGATTGCTATATTCCAAGATATGCTTGAAGCATCTATGGAAGTTTTCATGGATGATTTTTCAATATTTGGAGATTCTTTTGAAGCTTGTCTTTCAAATCTAGATAAAATGCTTGAAAGATGTGAAGCTGCACATCTTGTTCTCAATTGGGAAAAATGCCATTTCATGGTAACCGAAGGAATTGTGCTTGGACACAAAATCTGAAGTTCAGGAATGGACGTTGATAAAGCAAAAATTGATGTTATCACCAAATTACCACCTCCAACTAACGTTAAAGCAGTTAGAAGTTTTTTAGGACATGCCGATTTCTACCGACGTTTCAAAAAGTATTTTTCCAAAATATCTCGTCCTATGACAAAACTTCTTGAAAAAGATTTTGTTTTTGATTTCAATGCAGATTGCATTAAAGCTTTTGAAACACTAAAGAGTCAACTGACTAGTGCTCCGATTATGGTTTCACATAATTGGTCACTACCATTCGAACTTATGTGCGACGCAAGCGATTTTGCTGTTGGAGCTGTTTTAGGACAACGTGAAGGAAAACATTTTTGTCCTATATACTTCGCTAGCAAAACACTTAACAACGCCCAACAAAATTATATGGTTACGGAGAAAGAATTGTTAGCCGTAGTTTTTGCTTTTGACAAATTCAGATCTTATCTCGTGCTTTCGAAAACAATCGTTTTCACCGATCACTCGGCGCTCAAATATCTGTTTGCCAAACAAGAAGCAAAACCGCGTCTTATCCGCTGGATTTTACTACTCCAATAATTCGATATCGAAATAAAGGACAAGAAAGGAGTAGAAAATCTTGCTGCCGATCATTTGTCTCGTCTTGAGAACCCAAATTTGGAAGAATTAAAGGAAGACGAAATTGATGATTATTTTCCCGATGAAACTCTTATGACCATCGATAAAGTTGATGAAGAGGAAATACCGTGGTTCGCAGATTTTGCAAATTATTTTGGTGTGCTCAACGAAGGAAATTCTTTTCGTATTTAAAAAACTATTATTGGGAAGAACCTTTTCTTTTCAAAATGTGTCCCAATGGAATGATCCGAAGATGTGTTTCCGGAGCAGAAACAAGAAAATTTCTTGATGAATGCCATCATGGCCCAACAGGGGGACATTATGGTCCTACCACCACAGCTAAAAATTTTTTTGATGCTGGATTCTATTGGCCAACAATTTTCAAAGAAGCTCATACTCTTGTTCAAAACTGAGATGCATGCCAAAAATATGGTAGTCTTTCTCGTAGAGATGAAATGCCTCAGAAGAGCATTCAAGTCTGCGAAATATTCGATATTTGGGGAATCGATTTTATGGGGCCATTTCCTAAATCCCACAAATACGAATATATTCTCGTTGCAATCGATTACGTTTCCAAATGGGCTGAAGCTGAAGCCTTACCCACTAACGATGCACTAGTTGTTGTCAATTTTCTAAAAAAACTTTTTGCTCGCTATGGAATCCCTAAAGCTTTAATAAGTGATAGAGGAACCCATTTCTGTAATAAGCAAATAGAGAAAATCATGAAACGATATGGAGTTCATCATCGTTTTGCTACAGCATATCATCAACAAACTAGTGGACAAGTCGAAAATACTAATAGAGCATTGAAAAGAATACTCGAAAAAACGGTTAAAGACAATCCTTCCGTTTGGTCGAGAAAACTTGATGACGCTCTATGGGCCTTTCGTACGGCTTATAAAACTCCAATTGGCACAACACCATATAGACTCTTGTATGGAAAAACATGTCATTTGCCGTTTGAAATCGAACATCGTGCTTACTGGGCATTACGAAATTGTAACCCCGATCTAAAAGTAGCTGGAGAGAAAAGATTCTCTCAATTGCATGAACTCGATGAATTGAGGCTCCAAGCCTATGAAAACTCCAAGCTATACAAAGCCAGAACTAAAGCATATCATGATCGAAAGCTTAGAATTAGAAAAGAATTCAAAGCTGGGGATAAAGTTCTGCTTTTCAATATGAAATACAATTTTAAAGCTCCTAAGCTCAAACCCAAATGGATGGGACCGTATATAGTGAAACATGGATTTCCATCTGGATATGTCGAACTCTATGACAAGCATGGTGGAAGTTTCATTGTTAATGGTCACCGCATTAAGTTGTATTATGATAAGGAGCAAATGAGCAAAATTTCTATTGAATATCCACCCAAATCTGAATACGAAGCTATCACATTCATGGCACCTCATCAGGAAATGACTCCATGGGCACATGACCAAGGTTTTATCTATGATGCTCTTCCTAGAGCATGGGAAAAAGTCGTATTGGAAGATATAGATGAAATTGGAGAAGGAATTGTGGTAGAAAACGTATTGTTCGTACCAAAATATCCTAAGAGGAAATCCCAAACCGCATCAACGTAGTTCTTGAGAAATTTGAGTCAGGCTGATGACTCGTAAATAAAACAACCGCTTCTTGGGAGGCAACCCGTGTGTTTGCTATTTTTAATTCTTAGTTTATTTTTAGTGATTACACCCCAAAGTTTAAATCACTTGGTCGAACTTAAGTGTGGGAGCGTTTCACTAATTTTAATAAAACATATAGCCTTGTGTTTGTTTGTTTAAAAATTGATACAGGAAATGATGAAGAAACTTGGACACTTGGAATAAAGAATCACAAAGGAAAATACGGTTCATTTTCTTATTTCCCTATTTTCATACTTTGAAGTTCGTTTATCACATTGAGGACAATGCTTAACTTAAGTGTGTGGGGGGGGGGGGTGAATAGGTAAATAAGAATAATCCGTAAATTTCAAGCTTAATTTTAAATTTTGTTGCCCTTGTGATCTAGTTGTTTTCATGCTTTTAGGATAATATATTAGAATAACTGGATCCATCCACTGGTAAAAAAATGGTAACTTTTGAAATTTGAGATGTGTCCTGATTAATATTGCAATCCATTCTGGGATCGATAACATTAGCTAGCACATATTGTAACTCTTTCCACTAAATTGTGAGGATTTGAGCCCATTTCTTATGAAGCATACATTATTTGATGCTTAAATCTTTTGTTATGAGTGTGCCGGTAATTTTATTTATTCTAGAACTTGTGCTTGTAAATCATTTCGAGACCATTGTGAGATCACATTTCTTGTGTGATATAAGTATGCATATGTGATAAGAGGCAATTTTAAGATCTAACCCAAATAGCCTTCATATAATTTTTAGCTAGTTTCATTGACTAGTTAACCACCAACATAACCCTTTTTGTTAGCGTTCATTTTTAAACGCTAGATACCCCTAGTTACACCTTCTGAGCCTATTTTTTCTTTTGATTAAATCTAAAAAATACAAAAATATTTTACACTTTTTAGCCTAGCCTTACCCTTATCAAGTCTTAGTTGGTTGCTAGCTATATGACAAGTTGGAAGTTATGAAGTATAAAGAAAGTAGTAATTCAGGAAGTAGTGATTAAAGCAAAGTTGAGAATAAGTCATCAAAGTAGAATGGTGACAAGTGATTTTATGTCCATGTTCTGAGTCAAAAAAATGTATATATCGAATAAAATAGCCAATGAGCTATAATGTTAAATATTGTTCACTCAAGAATGGAGTTCTAAAGAGTACATGATAGTGGTTTAAGATAGCTAGCAACATTCGTTTGTAGACTTTGACTATTTTGTATATTCTTTATCATTTACACTCTCTAAATTTATCCCATGTCTTATTCCTACCCTTGACTCAAGTGAAATTATCAAGTGTATGGCATATAGTGACCATCCGATTTCTTGAGGAGATAACAACGCGCTAGCATCTAAGGATATCCTTAGTGACCATCCATTTTTTTGATACAAGAATTTGTGCCAGCGATCTATTCTGTTTTACATAAGATAGTTGAACGAAAGTCCTTATTATCCCTTTTTAGCCTTAAACCCGAATAAAAGCCCTCTTTGATATGAATACTTGGTGCTTATGCCTTAACGGTGTAGTTATGTTTCTTGTACAAGCCTATGGTAATATTTCAATCATGACTGAGCAATGAGTGTGATTTCACTTATACGTCACCCAAAAATGAGTGTTTAGAGTGAATTATATCCTATTCCTTTTTCGTGAGGTGATAAGTAATGTTTATCTAGCAAGAAAATCATTTGGGTATTGTCAAACATCTCAATGTTTCAACCATTAAAGCTCAAAATGATGAATCTAACTTGTACTTGTACTTAGAAGATTTGCATCACGTTTTTCCAAAACATCTTTGAAGTACCATGTGGATGATATTTTATTTCTAGATTTGCTTGAGGGAAAGCAAAGTTTAAGTGTGGGGCATTTGAGAACGCTCAAATTGTGCATGTTTTTAGTGGCGTTATTCATATGTTTTTCGGTTATTTTTATATGCTTTTGTCACATAATCGTATCAAAGTATGTTTGCAAGCATTTGTAGGCAAAAACTGGAAAAAGGAAGAAAAAGTGAAGGAAATGAAGGATTTGTCATTCCCTACTCGAGATTCAATTCGTTCAAGCATTTCACAAAGAAGAATCCAAGTTTTCATCATTCCAAAGTTCGTTGACAAGGAATAATCAAGTTTGGACAAAGAACGAAAAACCAAGAGAAAGATCAAGATTGTTGCTGTCAGAAGTAATCCAACTGGTCGGTCATCATTCCAACCGACCGGTTAGAAGAAAATGTCACAAGTAACTGATCGGTTGGAGTCCAACAGACCGTTTAGACCCAGATGTTCCATCCAACCGATCAGTCATGCCCCGTAACCGATCGGTTGGCCAGTTCGTACAAGTTTTGCAAACTTCATTCTACTTCATTCTATACAATTCTAGGCCATTCTTTCTAGTATTCTAGGTCCTTCTATTCACCTTGGAGCCCAAGTTGATGCATTAATGATCCTAGGCTTGAGGAGTAGTATAAATAGAGGCTTTGCAAACTCATTTGATACATAATTATTACACCATCAACATAAAACAACAAAGCAATCATCAAGTAGTTCTTTACTAATCTCAAAGTTCTCAAATTCGACCATAAAAGTTCAGGAAGCATTGGAAGTCCAAAAAGTCAACATCCGGAGGTCAAACTTTCAAGAAGTCAACACCAACACTTAGGAAATCATTTCCTACTCATTTGTAACCATATTCAAACATTTGTAAGACGACTTTAATTATGATTTCCAATGTTCAATATTCTGAGTTTATGTTCATGTTTGCTATGACTGGCTAGTAACCTTTTGCATTTGCTTAGATGATGTTAATTACTTAATGATTAGTCTATGATTGTGATAACATATTTTAATTCAATTTCAAGTCAATTCTAAAACCCAATTAGACTAAAGTTTCATAGTGACATTTGTTAAGTCAAGTTTAACTAGTTGCTTATAATATCATTGGCCGAAAGGGTTGTTATCATTCAACTAGTTATAATCTTTTGTCTATGAAAGATTGTTTTTCACCATAATTATTCTTGACTAAACAAAGGAACTAAGGTATAATTGTAAAAAGAATAATTTTTTCTAATCAAATCGGATTGGTTGTAAACGCCTAATTGGTCGAAAGTTTTAGTAGTTTATAATCAATTGTAGCGTATTTGTCTATGATTAGGTTACCTTCGACCATTTCTTAAGAGTATTTGATTAAACAAGAAACTATTTTTGTGTTTAAGGTTGTTAATTCAACTTTATGAACCTTGAATTGATCTAGAATTGATTGGTCCAAACCTAATGCTTGTTTTTATAAACTAAAATCTTGACGAAGGTTTAACTTGTAAAAACAATAGATTAGAACACCAACTAATTCTGATTACCAACATGTTAAGGAAGTTATCATAATCATGCTTTTCTTATGAGTAGTTAACTAGTCTAAGCAAGTGTAGTTTTTAATTATTTGAATTATCTTATAATCATTAACGCTTGTGATAGAGATTTACTTTTTAAACTTACGCTTAGATTCACTCACAAATCCCTGCGAACGATCCCGACTTACCAACTCAATCTTGCTATAACGGACGAGTTCACTTGCTCGTATGTGTTATTTCTAGATCCGGTAATCGTGTTTATAAATTTAAAACTTGTACACACCGTGAGCACATCACACCCTGAATTGCAACATTATCTTTTATTTTATTTACACAATAAATTTTTTTTTAATTTTAATATATATATATATATATATATATATATATATATATATATATATATATATATATATATATATATATTTTGCAGAAATCATTAACATTGACAGCAGTGACTCAAGTTCATTTCACATATCAAGCAGTTCTGAAGGTCCTCAAAATACATGGGCAGACTACTTACCAAAGGGATATTCTGGATCAGGCACAAAAAAGGAAGATGCTAGGAAGGTTAAAACTCCAAAAAAGACTGCCAAAGAGCTTTTTGATGAGAGGGTTCATGTGCTAAGCCTGCCCAATGCTAAGACTTGTGAAGACAAGGGTATAAAACCATGGGAAGCAAAAATGCCCAAAGTTTGTTCAAAAGGGAAGGGTAAAAAGAAAATTTATTAGTTGAGTTAGGAAATAATTTGAAAAAACATATGTAATCCTTTTGCACTACTTTATTTGACTTTATCAATAAACATGTTGTCATTGCTCAATTTTCTCATTAATTGTTAGAATATTTTGATTGTTGTGTTCATTAAGAAGAACTTGGGATATATTTTGTATTATGTTAATCAAAAGTTTCTGCTGCTAAGAAAACGTTACTGCAGCTGGGTTTGTACTGCTAGATATGAGAGTGCAGGGGTGGATTGGTAACATTTACACTTAAGGGTTTAAATCCCCAATCAAATCGATAACTTTTACATTATACATTTAAATGATTGTTACGAACATTTAAAACTACAATTTGTATTAAAACAGCGAGCAAATCTTTGTAAATTTTTAAAAAATAAAACAATCCTATCTGAATTCATTTTTCAACTAACTTAATCTATTTAGGTAATGATTAAATTAATTAAAGTGGATTACAACAACGTCATTTATGTTACAAGGATAAATGTGTACATGGTTAATGGTCAAAGTTCAAATTTTAACCTTCTAAATTCCACAATTAATTTATGTCGAATTACTAGGCCTATAAAACTTTTACCTTTTACCGCGTTTCATCATTCTCAAACAATTTCTAATTAACACATACTTTCTAATCTGCAAACGGATCAAGCAGGTTTGTGCTTTTTGTTCCTTACACATATTTACCAGTTTTATAAAATCTCTACAAACATCTGTATTTAGATATATGTAACATCATTTTCTTTGGTCCATTTCTAATCGTTTTATTGCTTTATGTTTTACAGCGGCATCATCCACACCACAACATCCTGCAGTTTGGTATATTGCAAAAATGGACCAAATTAGAAAGAAGAAGATAAAGGCTTGGGAGAAGAATGAAAAGCAGCAAAGGAAGAAGTACAAAGCAAACAAGTTCAAGGCTGCAATAAGAAGAAAGAAGAAAGCTAAACTTGAAGAAAATGAAACTGTCAGCCATGATGATCCTTTGGATCACATTGACTATGACAATCTTCATCTTGCTTATGATCAAGAGAAGGATCATAAGTTTTGCTTTTTATTTAATGCAAGTAATGAACTGAATATGAATCGTTTAATTTTTGTGGCATTTTATTTTTATCCCTAGCAGTATTAAGTTCTGAGTTACTAGCATTCACCCAAGCACCGATGTAAATAACAATTATACAGAAAAATTAATGGTAACATAGTGGTTCATACTGAATGATTAAAACATTAAAATAACATAATAATGATTAATATCATCTTAAATCAGATTAAATTCAATGAAAATTATGCAAACTATTTTGAATGCCTTTGCAAATATCAACAATGTTTCCACAGATTTCTTCTATTTCTTTATTCCGAAGATCAACTTTGTTCTAATGCGCCAGTATGATATCCTGATGCGCCAGTAGGATCTCTTGGTTCTTTTTTTTTTCTGTTCTTCCAACCGCATGATTCATTTGTTGTAAAGTTCAACCAACTGTCGTTCAGTACCATATTGGCCTGCAGAATGGCATTTGTCCCAGCACTCTTAGGTTAGGCCGTGGATTTTATATTTTTCTGGCATTAGAGGAGGAGGAGAAGTATCCCTTGAACGTTTTGTTTTCTTTGAAGGATTTGAAGATGATGAAGCCATTGCGTTCCAAACAAAAATTAAATATGTAATGAAAAGATGAAAGAAGTTGGTTGTAATTCCTTTGTATTTATAGACACACAAGAGTCGCAATGTCACAACGTTTAAGTGTCACAACGGTTTACAATTAAGTATTAAATTGTCACAACGGTTTATAATAACTTTTTTATAGTTACACCGGTTTACAATAAGTATTTAACAGTCACAACGTTTCCCAAGCAGCATTAAGTTATGGCTAGAAGCATTAAGTTATGCCAAGCAGCATTAAGTTCTGACTTACTAGCATTCACCCAAATTCCAATCCAAACAGCGTTGTTAGTCTAGAAACAAAGAAAACACAAGCCATAACATATGTATCGAATTGTGACTACACTTAAATAATGTGTGACAAAAATATGACTATGATTTAGACACCTAACTAAATACTTCAAGTGTCCATATATAACATCTTGAATTTAGTCACACAAACACTAAATGTGACTAATATCAAGGTTAATGATAACTGACTTCACATTTTGCTATAAATAATAGTCACATAAATATTTCACAATGTGACTATTTTGAATGTATTGGTCACATATAATACCCTTATAATGTGGCAATAAACACAATTTACATACGCATTTGTGATATGGTGTGACTATTGTAAATCTTATATCACATGATCGTGCTTCAATTAAATGTGACTATACACATTAGGATTTGGCAAGCAAACACACACTAAACATTAGACACACATATTAACTTATGTGACTATATGTATCGAATTTTGGTTACACTTAATGTAACACCCCCAAGTTTGGGTTACGCAGCAGAATTAAAGCTGGGTGTTACTCGATGGCAAAACAGTTATAATAATAGAAAACGGTCTCTAAATTAGCCGTTTTGAAATATTTATTATTCAATTATCAGAGTTTACAAAAATGAGGTCCTAGTAGTTTTACAATTTGTCATACAAGTCTACAAATAATATTAAAATTTTATAGCCTTCTTGATATATCCAAGCTCCTCCCTTGCCATCCTCGTTCATTATGGACCTGAGACAAACATGCTAAAAATGTCAGCATAAAGGTTGAGTGAATCCATAGTGTTTTGTATAATGATTAGTTGAACACAAGTTGCATAATAGTAAAAGAGTAGTATTGCAATACAATATATTTCTTTAAGTCTCATGAACTCAAACGTTAACGTGTGTGATATCTTAAAATGATATAAATTACTCACATCATAATGATGATGTAAGAACAATGCCCCCGGGTAGGAGTTTTCCAACTTCCTATTAGTTCTCAAATAATGTGCATTTGGCTATCAATCCGGCTAGCACAAAGGCTATCTATCCGGCTAGCTCAAATGGGCTGTCAACCTCCAATAGATCTATTCACAATATTCGCGTTCACTTGCAAGTGATTAATGGTTCATGATATGAGGAACTTTCAGTGGCAACGGTGTGACTTAGGCAATATCAATCAGTATAGCGTACAGAAAAATACTTGTGTTCGGTTTATAGCATGTATCTCCCCACAAGTTTGAAAAACATATAAAAATAGTGGGACTACGAACTCACCTCGATGTTACCGTAGTCTGGATAGAAACATGTTTAAATAAAGTTGATAAACGTCTCCGACACTTAACTTGATAAAAGTTTCGACTTGGAGAGAATTTTGAGTAAGCTGACTTGGAAAATAGACACTAGGCTCTCTCCTCCTTCGAGACTTATCTAGACTCCTTCTTAGCTCCTATTTGGACTCCCTAGATCAGTGAGTATTAAATCTGGTGCAGTTTGGTTTGGTTCGAATGGTGATGAATAGAAATGGAGTGTATGTTGACTTATATAGAGGTGTAATTCTAAGGTTTCAAAAAGGCTAGGTCACCTTGTTGTGGATGTAAGAAACAGGATGAAGTGTAGATGGTGATGGTGATGGTGAGAATGGCGTTATGTGGTATAAAGAGAACCAAAGGTTTGTCCTACAATATATGACCATGTTTGAATTTAAAGTAGACATGGTGTTGTAGAAGTAAAAATGGAAATGAAAGGGTCGATATAGATGGAAATTTTGACAAAAGAGACTCCAAGGTGAGACCAAGACTACTCCAATGTTACTAGACTTAATTGTAACTTCTTTCTACTTCTCCTTGGACTAAAATTTCAGTGAGTGTGAGTGTATTTGAGTGTAGTAGTTAGAAAACATGGGATGAGTGAAAAAGATGCATGCATGGTCGTTTAAATATAGGAGGAACAAGGTGGTGTGTTTAAAAATAGTCTATGGTAACTTGTATGGTGACTTGCTTGTCTAGGTGGCTTAGTTCGCTATTTTAGAAACAAGATCATGTGTCAAATTTTTGACCAAGCATGGAAGGAACAAAGTGATGTGTTCATTGAGGTTAGTAATGGTTTGAATGGTTCATGAAAGGATTAGAATTATGTATAGGTTGTGTGACATATATTATCTTTAACATGATTCTTGGTAAAAAGAGGCCACGTAAAGAACTAGTGAGATTTATATATTTAACTACTACGGATAAAAATTTAGAACTCGTGTATATATACATAGTCACATGCATGATAACATATTTTTATATTATATGTTTATGGTTTGCATGGTGACATTTCATTAAGATAGGACACGTTTACATATTAACTTTCACATAATCATGTGTTTTCAAATGGTAGACGAAGGTGTCTCACGTTTTATAAAGGATGACTATAAAAAAATATCTATTGTATTTAGCTTATGTTATATGATTATTTACGGTATAGTTTGATCTCGGTAATTACTAACGTTAAGTCACTAAGTCACGAAACTTAAAACTGGGTAACGTAAAAATATAATACTTATAATTTATCAATATACTCCGACCAAATATATTAGACGCGTGATAAGTTTAACGGAGAGCGTATACGTTGATAAAAGCTAATAACGTAAGTTTGAGTACTCATATTACGTAATTAGTATAATGCTTACGTAAAAACAACAAAGTGACAATAGTTTATATAAAATATGACTATTGATGAATTTGAGTATTTTGAACATATAAACTCATCCTAGTCTTGTGTTGGTCGTGAATAAAATTCATACGATTAAACTTTTGTTATTATTACTAAAAGTAATAGTATTTAAATAAAAATGTAATAATAATTGATATTGAATATTTAGAAATGAACCTGAAATATACGAGGTGAAATCCTTGTTTGATTACTTGGTCGCAAGATTCAAAATAGAATGAAAGAAATATGTTTTTGAGTTTATGCGTTATATACTTGTAAAAGTAGGTACACTGGGTTTATAGTATAATTTAAATTAGAGTTAAGGTTTCTATGTTGTAGAGACTTGTACTTATGCTTCAAAATATTGTTCTTTAACGTTTATGATTTAAATATATAAAATCATATATATAATAAATTAGAGTTTTGTGAAATCTCTAATAATTGGCATACGTTTAGTTTGTACGTAAAGTGATAAATAGAAGTTAGAAACTTTGGTACTTGACATATAAAGATATTTATTCAAAAACAAACTTAAGTGAACACATTTATTTAGAATGTGAGTTACGTGACATTAGTTGGTTGTTGTGATTAGTTAAAAAAATAGACGTGAAAAATGGATAAGTATTCTTTTGTTAGGATATTAATACATGTGAAAATTTACCGCTGGTTACAGTCTCACCCCCTTATCGGAATCCCGTCCCGGGATTCAATCTGTGTTACGTGTTGGAGTGATGAGGACTGATGAGGCGAAAAGTGTACCGCTTTTAAGGGGTCATTTAAGCCCGAATTCGTGATTATTTGATCAAATATTACCCTAAATCATTTTTTTTTTGTCATTTTAGGTACTTTTGTGGAGAAATCTGGAAAATGAAGCATTTTGAACGGTTTTGGAGCATAAAAGTGAAAAAAACGGCAAAGTCTCAAATTCCTTGCTAGGAACAGTACCTGACGACGTCAAGGCTTTACACATGACGGCGTCAAGAGTGGCAAAAGAGGTGGAAGTGGAAAATACACGTGACGATCCAAAACGTTTTTAGGCTATTTGGCTTGACGGCGTCCCCAAGGCCGTCAGGGTCCAAATACTATTGATGGCCCAGAGCTTATTTCTACATGACGGTGTTAGAAGTGGATCTAGGGAATAAGAATTTCAACTTGGCGGCGAGTTGATGGCGTCAGAGGTTAATACATGACACCGTCAGGATGTTATGTCTATATATACTTTACCAGTTTTTCATTGTAAAGTGTGGAACAAGTTGTGCACAAACCCTAGGTCGAATTTCCTGCATATTGAAGGGGTTTCAAACCTTTCTTTCTTCCATGTTTTAATAAAGATAAGTACTTCAATAATCATTCAATATGTCTATGTATTCTTTGATTCTATCTTATGTTTATCTTTTTTTTAACATTTTAGGCTAGGCTTTTATTGTGTTTGCTTAGATGTAGTGAAACCTAGATGTTGATTATTGGTTGATTGTTTGTCTATAATTGTTACGGATGATTGTATTCGATGTTAGGCTTAAGAAAACTGGCAGACTTCCATTGGTAACTTGCTTGAACGTCTTAAGAAACATGATTGGAGGTGTACTACGATTTTTGGTTGTATTTAATGCATAAGAGAATTCTAATGATCCCATGTTAGGAGCTTCTAACGGCTCGACATAGGAGTGAAGTAGGATCTTATAGAGTTAGGGAATATTGTACACGGCCCTACGACTAGTATTAAGGAATATAACCCATCATCCATGCAATTGTAACAAGCTAATCAACCGGTAAAAGATATCAAGGGAGTAATGAAATCTAAGTAAACACAACTCTTCTCATTATTGTTTCCACCACATTAGTAAATTAGTTTAATTTTCATTTATTTTATTTTATTTTGGTTGCATCTTAGTTTATTGGGTTAGTTGGCTAGCAACTAATTCTGCCCACTCCTTCAAAACCCGAGATTTTACTTGCTTTCATAAAATATAAAAAAGTACAAAAAGAATCATCCCTCACCTCTAGACCTAGTTTAGTAGGCTTTCTAATCCTAGCGACACTATTCATGAGTTGAACGATCAATCCCCCGGTACTTGTCACTATACTATACTACAACGATCAGGTACACTGCCTGGTGGGGGTTGTAAGCTTCTCAAGATCCCTTGAGAGGTAAAACCTGTTGCGAGGGCGCAATTCCCACGTATCAAGGACGAAACGTGGTTTAATTTATGAAAACCTATAATGTGTAAATATTATTCCGAAGGTCATATAAACTTAAGAAAAAAATTATTTTAAATGAAGATTGTTATTTATAAGATTTATCCTGTTTTATTTATAAGATTTATCCTGTTTCAGTAATAATTATTGGAAATATTATGGTTTTTACTTGTCTTGTAAAAATCAAATTTTTGATGTCGAAAACTGTTTTTTTTAATAAGAAAATTTTTGGGTGAAAACTTGATGAATGTAGAGAAAATTTTTGAAGTTAAACTTTTGTAGATGATGAATCCATTTGCTTCTTAGTAAAAATTTTGAAAATTGTTTTTACGTCATTAACAGTAATTCCCAATGGTCATGAACAGTGATCCCAACGGCTAGTGATTAGTGATCCCTAACGGCTAGTTTTTATTTTTATAAATTCCCCTTTTTAACTCTCATTCTTTCTTACTAACCTTTCCTCCTATCTTCATCACAATAAAAATGCCGCATCCTATTAATATTGTCGCGCTCATGTATGTCGTTGCTGCTGCTATTTACTTAGCCTACGTCCCGGAAGAGGATTACGAATTCTTGGCCGTGTTTTTGGTGTTTCTCGTTCCACTCGTGGTTTTAGCTATCGGCGTTGAGGAAATATGGGAGTAGAAATGTCGAAGTGAATTTTATTTTATTTGTATTTTTTTTTTTTAATTTTGTGTAATGAGATTTATTTGTTTTTATGTGTGTGACCATTTATTTTAATACCGCGTTAATAATTCGTCTATATTTTATCGTACAGAATATTCAAGATACTTCATCCTGTCGTGATTCTCGCCCTCTTAGGTGTAGTGGTGTTCTTTATTAGCTTAGTGAGTCAACCTGATTGAGGCAAAAGCAGTCAACTAAAGTCAACCACGGATGTGGTCAACAAAGTCAAACTCCATAGGCTCAATGCTCCGCGGAATATAGTGTTTCCTCGGGTCGTTATGTCCCGACGAGGTGTGGATTTTATTCAAACGGCTTGTGATCGGGTGAATCTGGACGGGAAAGGGGTTTGAGATTGATTAAACTAAGGAATCTACAAGGGAATTGCTTAAATAAGCTATTATAACAAGACTGGAAATTTAGAAAAACCAGAAACGTTTAAAACCTAAAAACGTGTACGTTCAATTTAAATTTACGCGAACGTACAAAATAAAAAGTGAAAACTGAAATCTGAAAACCTACAGGGGGTGAAAATAACTTTTTTACAAACCTAAGGATGAAAGAAATTTTTTGGAAAAAAAAATAAATTTTTACACTATTTAATTATTTATTATTAATTAATTACTAATTACTTAACTAATTTTAATTAATTTAAATTATTAAAAATAACAACTAACTTAGAAAATTAAGAAAAATTTTACAAATCTAATTAACCATCACAGGAATCCTAAAAAATTATAAAAAGTTTGTTTTATAAGTTTTTACACTATTTTACTAATTATTATATTAAATATTAATTAATTACTAATTAAACTATTTAAATTATAAAAAATAGAAAATGAATAGTAAAAATTCTAGAAAAATTCCTAAAATTATTTTATAACTAATAAAAGCTAGGAAAAATATAAAAACTAGGGTTTACTTTATAAAAACTAATTATGCTATTTAATACTTAATTATTAATTAATAAGTAATAAAACTAACTCCCTCAAACCCTTAATTGATTTTCTCATAATCTTTCAAATGAGTGCTCAAGATAACTCCCTCAAACCCTTAATTGATTTTAAAATGTGCTATCATTAAGGGGGAGTACAAAAACAAAATGTTCCGAATTCATGCAAAATGAAATCTATCTTTCTCTCCAAAAGCTTTTTCAGTTGATATCAAAAATATCACGATATGCTATTTTTGAGGGGGAGAAGACATGATTAAAATGTGATCAAAGATGTTTAAAGCTTGTGACTGAATCTCAAAAGAGCCCGACTCAGAATGTACCAATGAATTGACGAAGCTTAAAATGTCAGTAATCAAAAAGACTTGTCCTGGACGGGTAATAATTTCAAGCTAGTCTAACTAGTGATGTAAGCGTGTCTCGAATAGGACTTGTCTGAGTAGAATGTACCGTATCGAGAGACTTTCTTTAGACTTGACCAGGACGGGTAATAACTTCAAGCTAGTCTAACTAGTGATGTAAGCGTGTCTCGAATCGGTCATGTTCACTGAAAGTGGATCAATTCAAAAAGTGCAAACTCCTCACGCATGTGCAAATTTCTTAAAAAATTCATGAGCACATGTGAAGGGGGAGTCTTTCAAAAGAAACAAAAACTCTCAAAGTGTCAACAAAAATGTGTTTATATTCATAAACACTTTGAGAGATTTTCAATCAAAGGTTTCATGGAGTTATAAGGTGACTAAGGTTAGGGAAAACCGTCCTATGATCCGCCAGAGCCGGAGGGATCTACCCAAGGACAAATCCAATAGAGTAGAATTAGAAGTCCTTAGGTATGATTGAAAAAAGGAGAAAATGAGAAAGGAGAAAGAAGGGGTTGAAGAATTAAAAAGAAAAGTTATGAAAAAGGGTGAAAAGAAATAGCCCTCCAAATGTTCAACCTTAGGGCAGACACCGGGTTCAATTCATATGCTACTGGTTGTTACTAAGGTGACACCGGTATTGAAGATAAAGACATCATAGACCCAGTGACGCACTGCACTAAACCTTCTAGCCACTCAAGTTCTCTTAAAAGAGCTTGTTTCATTCTCACGGGGAACCGACATAATCTATCGACCTGTCTCTTAGAGATGGTTGATATTGAAGCAGGAGACCTCTCCCTAATCTCCGCATAGGAAACCAAATGTGCACTTATCGAGTCTAGAGCCACGAGATTCATCAAAAGATCTCATAGGAACACATGATATTTCTACACTGGTTGTTCATCATTAAGGACACCAGATGTAAACCTAAGAGTCCTTCGCAGATTTTAGCAATCTGCCGAGAACGTTTATGAGAGAATTTACTTATGTAATTTCTCAATGATTGAACGGAAATTCCTGCCAGGGTCAACATCAAGCAGCCCTGACAGCAGGTCACTTCAGTAATTCTTTATGGGTTACGCTTAGTGTTCGCGGTGGTTTCAAACGGTCTACAGTCGTGGAGTGATCTCCAGCGACTCACCCAGTCATTGAGCTACTTAGTAGGTCTCATAAGCTCTTTCGGGAGTATCTGATATGGGAACGGCATGGTAAGGGTTAGAAGGAGTCTTCACACTATGCTGTTGACGATCTCTAATTCCTTATCTATAAGTACCGGTTGTTTATTGATAACTGTTTACCTGCAGCTATACATCATCTCCATGGCGAAAGATTCCACATGCTCATACATGCATCAACAAAGTCAAAGGAAAGTTCTCACAAAGATCAAAGGATAGCAACAATCAAAGAAAGATTATATGCCAAAAAGAAGAATCTACAAAGTAAAGTGACAAAGATCAAAGTGAAAGAACGGAAACAACAAATGCGTGTATCACAAAGACTTAAGACGTATGAGCATATTGGAATGGCAGACAACCACCACAAACACAGAAGTGACGAAAGGCAGATGACATCATCGGATCACTTCAACAACAATGAAGCATGATGAACTGGAACTATGATTCATCTAGTGATTCTTAAAGACGTCAAGATCTATGAATGATAAAGTTTAAAGACAAAGATGATGACGTCGCGCAACCTCAATGACCAACACTTAGGGGGAGATTGTTAGAATCGTATTTTTATTTATAAAAAGTGTCGGCCATTAATGTGTAGTTATAGGTTGCTTTAGAATATCATTATGATGAAGTTTATGCTTAGTACTCATGTTTTGTTAAAGTCTAAGGGCCATTAATGTTATAAAGTAAAAGATTAGAGATGCCCTAGACTATTAGTATAAATACTCTTGTAAACCTCATTTGAGAGGTTGGTTCTCTTAGTGATTCTCTTAGTATTAACAAAGTTATTATTCCACACACTAGAGTTCCCACTCTCTCTCTCTCTCTCTCTACTTACTTTCTCTCTCTAGGTTTAGGCTTGATTCAATAGTGATTTAGGTTGTTCTACGGTCCTACATGGACATACATTTGAAGCACGTGAAAGTTCCACACCGATGAGATATAATCCCGGCTCAAGATAATGGTAAATGAAAATGCCGGGGTCAAAGATAGTATCTTCATTCCTGAAGGAGTGAAGAAGAGAAGAAGTCACCTTATAGGTGAAGAAAAGGAAGAAAACCATGATGAAAATCATGATTTGATCTTCTTCCTCGAGAGCAGGCTCATTAGCCTGAATTTGGATTTCAAGGGTTAAGCTCAAAAACATCCCGGGAGGGTGGGTGGGAATTTGCAAATTCTCATGATTGAGTGCATCTCCCCCCGGGCTATCAAACTCCGGAGGAGTCATGATATGATGAGTGAGTTCACCGGAGAACTCCTCATGAAGAGAATCATTTACAAGATGTGAATCTGTGAATTCATGTTCCGATGTGGACTCATCACAATCCTCGTCAAAGATTGGATTGTTAGAAATCAAAGTGAATTCAGATTCGAATTCAAAAAGAGGATTAGTGAGAGTAGTATTGAATGCTTCAGGAACAAAGTGATTATTATTCTCTATTGGACTGCTGGGATCAGAAGTGAGTGGTGGATCATGATATAGGAGACTTTCAATTTCTCCTAGATCAGATTCAAAGTCAAGGAGACCATCATCACTTTCCAATGAAAGTGGATTGATGTGAGTAAGTTCATCGGCGAACTCCTCAAGAAGATGATCAGCATCAGAATGTGGAACTGATGCCTCAACATACTCAATGTCTCCATGAGATGTACAATCATCATTAAAATATGAAAGTCTCAAAATGATCGTTTGAACACTCAAGAGGGGAAGGAAGATCACACATATGCTCAAGAATTCCCTGTGACTCTCTTGGGGTTGGGACAAGGTTCTCAACACTAGACTTTATGAATTCGTCTGATTCCTTTTTAGGAACAGTGTCAAGATGCTCATCCCCCATGCTCAGAGAGTGAGTGGAAACCTCGGGTGTGATATCAATAGACTGAGGGAGTGGAGAGGAGCTAGCATTCATGGATTGTACGAGTTCCATTTGATCTTCTGCTAGTAATTTCCCCGTCTCATTATTTTCTCCCTGATTTTCAATGGAAGGAATCACAAATTGTAACACCCCCAATTCATGATGCAGTGAAATTCAACTTGGGTGTTACTCGACGGCACAACAGTCATAATAATAGAAAACGATCTCTAACCGAGTCGTAATAAAAAGAGTTGTCATTCATATTATTCAAATATATCAGAGTTTACATAGTAAGGTCCCAAAAGGTTCCATTGTTTCAAAACACATCAATATAAAGTCTATGATGTTTTTATCGAATGACATAATAGTTTATAGCCTTCTTCCTTCGGTACGTGCCCTTCCCGCTCCATTCTTGATTATCACGGACCTGAAATACATGCTTAAGAGGTCAACACAAAGGTTGAGTGAAATTCATAGAGTTTGTTTAACGGTTGAACACAATATGTTGGTAGTAAGAGTTAATTAGACTCATACTCATGTTAGAAAACAAAACAGTTATTATTATGTACTAAGCTCATGCAACCAATACGTTAACGGGTACCAATATCAATCGGCGGTTATGTTGCCCCGGTAAGTACTTTGCCGTCATACTTAATGTTCAAATATAGTGCATTTGTTGAACTAATCTGCTCAAACAAATGGGATTCGTCAATCCCAATAGGCCTATTCACAATACTCGCGCTCACTAATTCTAGTGATTAAATGGTTCATGATAGGGGCCTAGGATTGGCAAGGTAGGTACTTAGTAATAATAAAACAATCAGGCAGCATACAGTTTCAAAGCATTGTGTTCGGTTTAAAAGTAGCATGTATTCCCCCCAAGGGTTTGTAAAACATTGAAATAATGTAAAGTGGGGCTATGAACTCACCTTAAGTAGGATAGCAAGTAATGAAGGTGATGATTGGATCGTGTAGGTTTCTACGAGCAACCTATAATAGAATGTGGTGACTTAGGATTTGTGTAAAGAATATAACGGAGTGCCCATATATATATCTTGCATTATAGTCCATGATGTGGTATGATGTATATTTGTAAATCTTTGAAAGAAAAATTCATGAAACATGTATGTTTTGGTATATCGTTTACTACCGTTCGGGCCGACATAATTCAAAAGTCATGTTAGTAAGCGTTCGAGGAGCCAGGACACTTTAACTCGTAAATCCACAACTCATCTCGACGGCTTACATAATGAACTCCTCACATGAGGCTCCCTACTATTGTAGTAGTTGATAAAATATATAGATATAAGTTTTGATCCGAAAAGTTACATGTCCGATATTTGTATAAACTTAGGAAAGTTTATTTGTACATGAAGATTGTTATTAGGGGTAGCTTCATAAGTCTTGAATGACCATGTTCTCTTGGTAAGATCTCATGGTTTCCTTTTAAGTGAAGTAGTCCAAATTGCTTGTTCAAGTTATCGCCTAATTCATTGTTTCATGTTTACGCCTATGTAAGTTGGTATGGTCATTTCGTCATGGCCTAGCCATGACCTTTGGTCCTTGTTCCAAGGTCATGAGACACAACCTTGGCTCTAGCCATGGTGGTGGTCTTGATTATAGGTCATAATAACTCTTGTTCCTTTGAAAGTATAACAATAGTATAGTGACTTAAAATATGTAAATAGCTGTTAAGAAACTGAGAAATATCTCACTCAGAAAGCGTTTTCAAGGCTCGAGCCTCTTAGTTCTTGAATGAAAACGTGATTCTGGACAACTTTCGTGTTTTAACTTTTTCATGAATCGGACCAGAAAGGCCTCTTTTTGTGTGTTTTAGGTTCTGTCACAGAAGCTTTTTAGGCAGTTTTGCCGGAAATCTTGGTAACTTCAAATCGCCATAACTTTTGACTCGTTTACTCTTTTTAGGTGGTTCAAATTGCTATGGTTTCCTTGTTAAGTCCTCTAATGTAATATGTAATAATCCAATAACATAATTTTTCCATTTTGATCAGGTTATACCAAGAAATTCACTAGTTTGTTTGTTTTAGTAACTTAACTTAACAATCAAGTACAACAACATGTTTTAGTCATTTTTATACACCATGGACATTCATACAAGATATAATATAGCAAGAATAACATGTAAATGATATGAACATGAGAAATTAACAAGAAGCATGTTAGGTTTAGGCTTACAACTTTTGGCTTTCTAATTAAAGAAAGGAGTAACAAGTAAGGAAATGGACTTTGATAGACTTGCTTCAACCCTTTTCACTTCATGCAACCTTTCTACCCTTGGTATTCTTGAAAGATGTAATGAAAGTTGAGGTGAATTGAGTGGATTTAAACTCAAGAGCAATCACCAAGTATGTTAGGGTTTGGAAGAGTTTTGGTAACTTAAGATCAACTAGGGTTTCTATACTTGAACTTCACTTGAATCTTGCTAGAACTTTGAAGGAAATTAAGCTATGGAGAGAGTGTTGTGGTGTGTGTTGATGGCCGGCCAAGGAAGGGGGGAAGAGGGAGTATTTATACTCTCAAGAGGAGGTTACTTACTTAAGATATTTTTGGCCAAAACTACACATGTAACACATCTAAGCCACAAGACACAAGATCAAGCCACCTCAAGGGTGACTCCCCCCCCTTATGGCGGTTCACCAAGGATAAGGGGTGAGTTGGCTTGGTCTTGATATTATCCTAAGATATTAGGATGAAACTTGACTCCGGGAAATGCCAACCGTAACTGATTAGGCCTCAAAACGTAAAACCGGGTGTCGTAAAATTATGAAACTTTAAAGTATTGTTAGACATGTCCATATGTCCCATAATAAAATATGAAATGAGTTATAAGTTCCATTTGGGTGGTAAACCCTGCTAAAAACTGGAAACACGGGTCTAAAACGCGTAATACGTAAATTGTACGAATATTGCGTAAAATTGAGAAAAGTAAAATGTTACTTTTCTAATATGATAAAAATGATTTAAAATGATTTATAATGTCTAGACTGGGCTCAGTCTAGTGTCGGTTGGTATTAAATGTCTTTTAGACATCAAACCGTAAGCCTAAAAATCACGAAATGACTTATAACATCAAGGGATGATTTTTGGTCAATGGAGGAGGGAAGAATATGTTGACTTATTTTAATAAGTTGAAAGCTCAAATCATCTTAAAAACGCGGTGCAGGTAAAGGCTAGGGTTACGGCTGAGTAAAAACGCTTAAAACTGAAAATTCCAGTTTTTCACGGCCGAAGTTTATTTTGGCTATGATTTTTCTCAGTCATGATTTATTCTCAAATAAATCATGAATGTGTTAAACATTTTTCTGATGTGGGAAAATTAACGCGACTGAATTTCGTTGTGCGTAGAATTTCTGAATGACGTTTTACCCTAAAACGTGTAACTACGTGTAATTCCTTAATAACTTTCACGAAAATGATCTGACGAATGTCAAACATTTAATTTGCCATGGAAATGATTTATCACTCGAGAATATGAAATAAAAATCAACTTTCGGGAAAATTTCAAAAAGAAATGAATAGTAAAAATGAATAGTAACATGAATAGTAAAATTTTCCGGAAATAGAAATTAACCTGAAATTGCGAATTGTTACACAAATGATGAATCTGACGAACCCTTATAAAATTGAAGGATATCAAGGGTGTCTTCATTATCACTATCATCATCACAGTCTAGAAGAGCAGCTTTACGAAATTTGGCACGTGTTATAGCTACTTGTTCTAAGACTAGCAATTCTTCCATGCTCAATTTGTTTCTAGCATCTCGTTCTTCAGCAAGTAATTCTGCCATAGATTTCTCACGAGAGTCTCGAAACGATGTAGTAACCAACTCCTCCTTAAGTTCTTTCAATATATCAAGAGCCTTTAGTAAAAGGTCTTGCTCAGTATCATGAGGAGTTGCTTGGATCATTTGGTACTGTGGAGGTGGGTCTGAAAACGAATAGTTGTAATTGTTACAAGGAAATGGATTCCTTGTTTGACAATCCGAGCTAGAGTGTGGACCTCCACAGTAAACAGTAAAACTGATGTGGTTGTGGGTTGTATGTGCTAGAGTTATAATTGTTATCAGGAAACTGCTCATAGACAAGCGTGTTTCCTGATTGACAATCATAACTATAGTGTGAACCACCAAAGTACCCACAACAGTAAAACTGTTGAGTCTTATGGTGTGGTAGCTGATGGAATGAATCAGTCGTGTCATGGTAGGAATAGGGATTCTGGTTATAGACAGACCCGTTTCCTGACTCTACCATGCCATAACTGGGGCAATTGCCACCATAAGGACTACCACACCAATGGCAAGTAAGAAAGTGTGGAAGAGACATAGAAAAAATCAAAAGGTTTGGGAGGGTAAGGAATGAAGAATCAAAGACGTGAGAGGGTAAAGGTGAATATTTTTGGGTTTTTGGATAAACATTTTGTACAAATAAGAAAGAAAATATTTTTGGGTCTTTTGTGTTCGTTGAAAACTGATTTTAAAATGTTTAGGGAACAGTTTTATTTTTATATGAAAATAAGAAGATAATATGAACAAGGGTGGTAAATAAACAATGGATGTATATCCAGGTTCACCAATACGCAAAACCGTTTTTAGAAAAACGCGCACAAATTCCCCGGCAGCGGCGCCAAATTTTGATTGAGGCAAAAGCAGTCAACTAAAGTCAACCACAGATGTGGTCAACAAATTCAAACTCCTTAGGTTCAATGCTCCGCGGAATATAGTGTTTCCCCGGGTCGTTATGTCCCGACGAGGTGTTGATTGTATTCAAACGGCTTGTAATCGGGTGAATCTGGACGGGAAAGGGGTTTGAGATTGATTAAACTAAGGAATATACAAGGGAATAGCTTAAATAAGCTATTATAACAAGACTGGAAATTTAGAAAAACCAGAAACGTTTAAAACCTAAAAACGTGTACGTTCAATTTAAATTTACGCGAACGTACAAAATAAAAAGTGAAAACTGAAATCTGAAAATCCACAGGGGGTGAAAATTACTTTTTTACAAACCTAAGGATGAAAGAAAATTTTTGAAAAAAGAAAATAAATTTTTACACTATTTAATTATTTATTATTAATTAATTACTAATTACTAATTACTTAACTAATTTTAATTAATTTAAATTATTAAAAATAACAAACTAACTTAGAAAATTAAGAAAAATTTTACAAATCTAATTAACCATCACAGGAATCCTAAAAAATTATAAAAAGTTTGTTTTATAAGTTTTTACACTATTTTACTAATTATTATATTAAATATTAATTAATTACTAATTAAACTATTTAAATTATAAAAAATAGAAAATGAACAGTAAAAATTCTAGAAAAATTCCTAAAATTATTTTATAACTAATAAAAGCTAGGAAAAATATAAAAACTAGGGTTTACTTTATAAAAACTAATTATGCTATTTAATACTTAATTATTAATTAATAAGTAATAAAACTAATATTAATTCTAATTAATACTAAATGACAAAATAAAAATCTGAGAAAATTACTAAAATTACTTTAATATAAAAGGAATTTAAGAAAAATATAAAAATGCTAAGTACTTAATAAAAATATAAAAAGGAAAATTAAAAATTTAAATTACATTAAATAGAAACTATCACTTATTATTAAATTGGTTTTTCTTGATTTTTCTTTTACAAAACTATTTTAATACTAAAAACAACTAACTTTTACAAAAACAACTTTTTTGGAAATCAAAAGTAAGCACTGTGGATGCTTATTAGCACCACAGTTGACTTTTGTTGACCAAAACAAGAAATAAGCTCAAATGGACTTAAGTGGGACCCACTATGAGTGATTCTGGTTCAAATGAGTTGTGTGGACATGTTTAAGCTGGAAAAAGCAAAAGGGTTCCACAGAATAAGCAAATAAATCAAAATAAGCACTTGACTTCTTGTTTCAAAACTGAAAATGGGACAGATTTGTGGGTTGATTCCAAGTGGGGTCCACTAGGCTTTAGGGCACATGCTTACTAGAAATTGATAGGGGGCCAGCTGGTGAGCTTAAGGAACCAAGGGAGGGCCTTTGGGGCCCACTGTGGTGGCCAGAAACCACCACCAAAGTAGTGGTGATGGTTGTGTAATCTGCTGCAGCAGGGGTGAACCCTCCCCTGCAGCTGAGTTTGAAGTGATGTGGGGGCCCACAGAAAAATCCCAAAAATGAAAGGATGCCAGGAACTCAAAGATGAGGTGGGGGACTGCTACTCCTAAAAATTTCAAGGCATGAATCAAAACACAAAATTCAAATAAATTCCCACAAGAAATGGGTTTCCAACTGATTTTGACATTAGACTTTTTATCAAAACTTAGTATTTTGACTTTAATGAGTTTCTAATGGATCTAATCTGAACCTAAATGCAATATAAAGTTTTAGGTAACCTAAATTAAGCTAAGGAATGAACTTATGTATCAATGTGATGAGAATTGGAACAAGTGATGCTAACAATGGACTGTGAGGGTAAAAAAAATGGAATTTTGACATTTTGCACTTGAAACTTGGTTTTGAGACTTGTCTTAACCTAATATGGCCTAATGCAATCTACCTAAACTAAAACAACAATGAAACAACAACAAGATCCCCTGGTACTGAGTTAAACCAAACACCCCTATACTAACTGTTTTGAAAGATTTGAGAGGCAAACCTACAAACTAAACCATGAAACTGACTCTAAAGCTAGTACTAATCAAATTTGATCATACACAATCAGAAATCAACAACTAATAACACTTATAACTACTGATAACAAAAGATGAGCAAAAGAAATACTAAAAAGAACTGAGATTGAACTTACACTGATCCTTATGCTCAAACCAAAATCAAAGCATGTCCCCTTATCCTAGTGTCTCCCTGAGACTCTAAACCATGATCACCATCTTTGTCTGCAACTGCAACTACACCTTCTTCAATATTTTTTTATTTATTTATTATTTTTTGAATTTTCTTTTATATTTTTCTTTTCTCTTTTCTTTTCTGAATTTTGTTTTTCTTTGATTTCAAATAAACTTAATAATACCCAAGGAACATTCTGAGATTAAATGCACGGTATTTAAAAGAAGTAACAAATGACTTGAAAATTTGAGTAAAAATTCAAATTTGCATAAACTAAAATAGAACTTCAATTAAACTTGAAATGTGAAAATACAATTTTAAACTAAGTTGAAAAACAGAAAATACAAAGGAAAATGGGATTACATAATTAAAATTATACTACCATTAACACTACTAAACTAAAACTAATTAATACTACTCTAATCTCCTTTCTTCTGCTTTCTTTTTTCACTTTTATAGCACTTGGGGCATCACACTTCCTTTCCCACTTCAATTCAAGCCCTTGGATGGCTTTAATCAATCCCAGCGGTTGAAATTTGTTTTGGCGGGAAAAGAAAAAGTAGCAAATTGAGTGGGGTTTGGTGAAGAAGTTAATGATGGATGAGGTTTATTAATGGAGGAGGGAACAAGTAGTGGAGAAGGTGAGGGTTTGGTGGGTGATTGGAGAGGAGGGGGGAGACAGTGAAGCGGGAAATGGGGTGAGGAGGATGGGTGAACAATGGTGATGGCTGGTGTTTGACTTGGGGTTTGACCCCGTTAATATTACAAGGGGTGGGATAGTGGGCCTGGTTGTTTGGTTGGGCTAGGGGGAGTGGTAGTGGGCTAGGGGTATTTGTTGGGGTTGGATTTGTTATTTGGTTTTGGTTTTGGGTAAATAAAAAAAAGGGTCCGTTTGGTATTATATGTAACACAAGGACCAATGGTGTAATTTGGTGAAAATCCCAAGGACAGAAAATGTAATTCCCCAATATTATCATGAGGGTAATTCTTGCCAAGTACCAATAATCAAAGGACCATAATTTGTAATTTCCAAAAATTGAAATCCCAGTGACCTTTTATGCCAATTTTTAAAGTACAGGGACCAAAACTGTAATTTCTCCAAACATTTTACCCAAGGACCATATTTGCCAACTTGTGATTTCCCAAGGACCCAAATTGATTTTTCTTTCAAAAATATCCCACCAGGGACCAATACTTTGAAACTCCAGGGACTAAAATTGTAAATTTCCAAAACTTTTGAGATTTTTCAGCAAAGGACTAAATATGACAACTTATGATTTTAAAAGGACCTTTGGTGATAATTTTCCATATTTTGAATGACCAGGGACTAGTTTTGACATTTTATGAAAGTTGGGGGACTAAAACTGCCAATTTTGCAAACTTTGTACGTTTTTCATTTGTTTTTACTCATTTTGCATCTAAAACATATAAAACACAATTTTGAAATATTTTCAGTATTTTGATGCATTTCTGAGTGTTTTCGTTTGTTTTGCAGTTCAGATTTGACTAAAAATGATGAGTGTTTGAGCACTCATCACAACCTATCGGTGATTCTATTATTTACTTAGTGATATTTGTAACTTTAGCACTACCGATGCTGATTATTTCGTTATGTATTAATATTCATGGGTTTTAATGAAATTTTACGTTTTATGAATTTTAGTGATCCTCGGATTTATACTCATGTTATTTCAGATACAAATAAGCCCACTTGTTTATAATTCATTATTTACATAGCGAGGCGTCCCAAACAATGTAAATAAAGAAATATAAACTTATGGTTCGGAGATTCATAATTTCTTTATTTAAATAAAATGGCGTCCCAACCCATTTAAATAAAGAAATTCTAAATCACCCTACTTAAGAATTTCTGACTCAACATTCGTACTTAGCCGATGAGTTACAAGCCCATTTAGGATGTTCTAGGAGTACGGAAAGAGTATTTACACTCATTTTTGGATATGGGAGTAAGATAAACAAGGTGAGTCGACATAGTTTTTAAAATAGTGGAGAGTATATTTTTAACGTAAATAGAATAAAATTTTTGCAAACCACAATGTCATAGGAAAGTTTCATAATTTTTTAAAATATAGAAGTAGATACATGCTCTGGGAGATAAGATTAAAACGTAATGCCTTAGGATAGGCATCTGCAGATAAGTTTATATCAGTATATTAAAGCATAAATTACCAAAAAGTCACATAATCGTCTTGAGGATGGAAGGCACAGAGTACGAAAGGCTATAAAATATTTTTGTAAAAATGTGGTTATATTTCGGATCTTAATTAGACCCGTTTCTCTATAACTATAGCTCTGATACCAATCTATAACACCCCCAAGTTTGGGATACGCAGCGGAATTAAAGCTGCGTGTTACTTGATGGCACAACAGTTATAATAATATAAAAAGGTCTCTAAATTAGCCGTTTTGAAATATTTATTATTCAATTGTCAGAGTTTACAAAAATGAGGTCCCAGTAGTTTTACAATTTGTCATATAAGTCTACAAATAATATTAAAATTTTATAGCCTTCTTGATATATCCGAGCTCCTCCCTTGCCATCCTCGTTCATTATGGACCTAAGACAAACATGCTAAAAATATCAATACAAAAGTTGACTGAATCCATAGTATTTTGTATAATGATTAGTTGAACACAAGTTGCATAATAGTAAAACAGTAGTATTGCAGTACAGTATATTGCTCTAAGTCTCATGAACTCAAATGTTAACATGTGTGATATCATAAAATGATATCAATTATTCACATCATAATGATGATGTAAGAACAATGCCCCCCGGGTAGGAGTTTGCCAACTTCCTATTAGTTCTCAAATAATGCGCATTTGGCTATCAATCCGGCTAGCAAAAAGGCTATCTATCCGGCTAGCTCAAATGGGCTGTCAACCTCCAATAGATCTATTCACAATATTCGCGTTCACTCGCAAGTGATTAATAGTTCATGATATGAGGGACTTTCAGTGGCAACAGTGTGTCTTAGGCAATATCAATCAGTATAGCATACAGAATAATACTTGTGTTCGGTTTATAACATGTATCTCCCCACAAGTTTGAAAAACGTATTAAAAATAGTGGGACTATGAACTCACCTCGATGTTACCGTAGTCTGGATGGAAACAAGTTTAAATAAAGTTGATAAATGTCTCCGACACTTAAATTGATAAAAGTTTCGACTTGGTGAGAATTTTGAGTAAGGTGACTTGGAAAATAGACACTAGGCTCTCTCCTCCTTCGAGACTTATCTAGACTCCTTCTTGGCTCCTATTTGGACTCCCTAGATCAGTGAGTATTAAATGTGGTGTTGTTTGGTTTGGTTCGAATGGTGATGATTAGAAAGGGAGTGTATGTCGACTTATATAGAGGTGTAATTCTAAGGTTTCAAAAAGGCTAGGTCACCTTGTTGTGAATGTAAGAAACAGGATGAAGTGTAGATGGTGATGGTGATGGTGATGGTGATGGTGATGGTGAGAATGGCGTTATGTGGTATAAAGAGAACCAAAGGTTTGCCCTACAATATTTGACCATGTTTGAATTTAAAGTAGACATGGTGATATGGAAGTGAAAATGGAAATGAAAGGGTCGATATAGATGGAAATTTTGACAAAAGAGACTCCAAGGTGAGACCAAGACTACTCCAATGTCTAGACTTAATTGTAACTTCTTTCTACTTCTCCTTGGACTAGAATTTCAGAGAGTGTGAGTGTATTTGAGTGTAGTGAGTTAGAAAACATGGGATGAGTGAAAAAGATAGGAGGAACAAGGTGGTGTGTTTAAAAATAGTCCATGGTAACTTGTATGGTGAATTGCTTGTCTAGGTGGCTTAGTTCGTTATTTTAGAAACAAGATCATGTGTCAAATTTTTGACCAAGCATGGAAGGAACAAAGAGATGTGTTCATTGAGGTTAGTAATGGTTTGAATGGTTCATGAAAGGATTCGAATTATGTACAGAATGTGTGACATAGATTATCTTTAACATGATTCTTGGTAAAAAGAGGCCACGTAAAGAACTAGTGAGATTTATATATTTTACTACTACGGATAAAAATTTCGAACTCGTGTATATAGACATAGTCACATGCATGATAACACATTTTTATATTATATGTTTATGGTTTGCATGGTGACATTTCATTAAGATAGGACACGTTTACATATTAACTTTCACATAATCATGTGTTTTCAAATGGTAGACGAAGGTGTCTCACGTTTTATAAAGGATGACTATAAAAAAAATATCTATTGTATTTATCTTATGTTATATGATTATTTACGGTATAGTTTGATCTCTGTAATTACTAACGTTAAGTCACTAAGTCACGAAATTTAAAACTGGGTAACGTAAAAATATAATACTTACAATTTATCAATATACTCCAACCAAGTATATAAGACGCGTGATAAGTTTAACGGAGAGCGTATACGTTGATAAAAGCTAATAACCTATGTTTGAGTACTCATATTACGTAATTAGTACAATGTTTACGTAAAAACAAGAAAGTGACAAATAGTTCATATGAAATATGACTATCGATGAATTTGAGTATTTTGAACATATAAACTCATCATATTCTTCTGTTGGTCGTGAGTAAAATTCATATGATTAAACTTTTGTTATTATTACTAAAAGTAATATTATTTAAATAAAAATGTAATAATAATTGATATTGAATATTTAGAAATGAAACTGAAGTATACGAGGTAAAATCCTTGTTTGATTACTTGGTTGCAAGATTCAAAATAGAAATGAAAGAAATATAGTTTTGAGTTTATGCATTATATACTTGTAAAAGTAGGTACACTGGGCTTATAGTATAATTTAAATTAAAGTTAAGGTTTCTATGATGTAGAGACTTGTACTTATGCTTCAAAATATTGTTCTTTAACGTTTATGATTTAAATATATAAAATCATATATATAATAAATTAGGGTTTTGTGAAATCTCTAATAATTGGCAAACGTTTAGTTTGTACGTAAAGTGATAAATAGAAGTTGGAAACTTTGGTACTTGACATATAAAGATATTTATTCAAAACAAACTTGACTGAACACATTTATTTAGAATGTGAGTTACGTGACATTAGTTGGTTGTTGTGATTAGTTAAAAAAAATTAGACGTGAAAAATGGATAAGTATTCTTTTGTTAGGATATTAATACATGTGAAAATTTACCGCTGATTACACTTAATCATGTATGTCTATGGTTTAGTGTGATCATATATGACATTTGGTCATACTGTTCAAGTGTGTGACATATATTTGTCACTTTTAAATGCATATCGTGACTAACGCTTCAAAGTTACTTTTCAGTTGTCACACATTTCAAATTCATATGTGGCTAAATATTCAGCAAAGAATAGTAGTCACGTTTAAATAATGTGTGACAAACTTGACTTTATAATTTAGCCACATACGTAATTACTTCATGTGGCCATATATCTATTTTGGTCACACTCTTCAATTGTGTGACATATATTTGTCACATATGTATATCTGTAGTGTGACTAATGTTTAAAGCTGATTTGTATCTGTCACACGTCCAAAATTAAAAGTGACTAAATGATCGAAAAATATTTACCAGTTACCCTCTAGTCACATAAATACACAAATGTGTGACAATAGAATTCTGAAATGGTCACACAAGTCGGATCAAGTGTGGCTGTTTATTTTATTCTTGTACATTTAGTCACGTAAAAATGTTACCGTGTGACCGTTCAAAATCGACCATGTGTGACGAAAGGCCATTTTTGTACTAGTGTCAAACCAATCATATCAAAGTACAAGGGAACATAGGAATAGTTAGGGAATCATGTCAAGATAACGAATCAAAGATCAAGATCAAGAGTCATGAGAGGGAAAGCACCCTTACTGAAAAAGGGTAGAATATTTGTACGTTAAACCGCCAACGAAACCATGACATAACCATAGGAATAGGAAGTCACTCCTTCTTCAGCAGATCTACACGAATTAATGATTGACTAATTATTCAAATGCTCGTCTTAAAATCAGATTACTCGTTTCAGTAGGCTTTCCATTATTAGTACCTTTCTAGTTTTAGCAGCTTTCCTTATCTAGGAACTTTCTAGAATTAGCATTTTCCATATTTGGCATATTAGGGTTACTTACCACATATTTTATGTTTACCACTGATTCATAAATGTCTTACACCACAATTACAATTATTCATGCTTAATTAGGCTATTATTCTCATTAATGGTGAATTAAGCTTTTTATCGTACTTAAACATGTAGCAATCAAATTAAATACCATATTAGGTTATATGAAGATCATAGATAGTTAATCTACTTTATTAATCACTTACTTAAAGAATCATTATGATTATGTTACACATATTAATGATATAATAGGTTTTAAGTGCATAACTCGCCCTTTAAGAAAATTCAGCTTGTAATATCAAAACATGTATCACATTTCCGGATTTTGAATGTATACTTATGCATTTTCTAGAGCCTTAGAAAAATTTTCCCAGGTAGATATATATGTAAACTACTTTGTATAATTTTTATAGAATTTTCCAGGTATTATAACTATAGAATAAAAATTCATTATCAAAACTAGTCCAGATTCGGATCTGCAGAAACACTCCAAAGGTTTACATTTATCTCACCCATTTCGACACTTCAAAAACAGTTTTGACACTTAATCTTGTAAAAATCAAAAAGCTTGCCTCCCGACCTCCAATCACCATGAAACTTATATTTCCAGAAAGTGGACAAGTAGTACTTATGCTTAAACTCAAAAATCACTTAAAAACACGTTACCATCATCGGTTTGGACATCCATCAACCCGACCCAAAATCTGGACAACACATTATTGTGACAGTAAATATCTCCCTAACCCCTTATAAACCCTAATCGACCTCTAACAAATTTCTAGGGTTTCCAGAATTCATTAGGAATATTAATGTGTCTTTAAGATCAATATTAGGGCTTGCATATCAGTATAGTTCTATATGAAGGTGGGTCTATCAAAACAGATTTTCATGGGTCGATATTCACAAAGTTTTAGCATATTACAATCCAGATTTTATGCTACTATTTCATACAATATACAAGTTCAGATTCGACGAGACCATCAACCACTATATTATCTTGATTATTATTGTTAGTGTAACATGTTTTAACATCAAATTCATGACCATATACATGTTGAGTGGATGAAGGAACAAAGAGTGATGAAGAGTTACCTTAGGCAGAAAATAGCGAGACCAAAAGGGGAGGGACAAGGACCCACGAATTCAAACACAACGAATCCAAGTCTACACGATCAAAACCAGTTCTAATCCTTCTTTTTCCAAGGCTTAACAAAGTGACATAGGGGTTGCTTAGGGTTTCGGTTAGGAGGGACAAATGGAGGCCGTATGTTTTTAGTTTTAGGGTTTAGTTATGTTTTTTTAAGCATATGTGTGAGTAGCAAAATACACCGGTCCCTTTTATTGTGATGTTGGGTTCGTAGATGATTCAAAGGCAGAGTGGTCATGGGTTAAAGTTCATGTGGGCTGTTGGTGTCCATAGATTGCGTATCAAACGAAAAATGGCCCAAAACGATGATCGTGTCACCTAAAATAATCATTCGAATTTTATTTTAGGTTTCTAGGTATTTTGGATTTAAAATATGCTCAGAATTTTAATTATGAGGTTTTGTTTTAATTTATTTGGATATACGGTATATTCGTTTAGTTATTCTCGGGTTTTATTTTCTAATACGGATTTTAGGTCGTTATAATTCTTCCCTGTGGAAACCGTAGAGGGGGGGGGGGGTGAATACGTTTCCATTTAAAACTTAAAAACTTTTGTATCAAATGACCAATCAAGTGTGACGTAATATGGAAAGTATCAATATTGGTCATACAACAACTAGAGATAGTATGAAATGAACAACACCACAAACACAATCAAGCCATGACACAAACATAATCAACTTCATATAAGCATCAAACCACACAAACATAAACACAATGCAAATATAAAAATAAAGCGGTAAATGCAAAGATAAACGTAAAGAGATAAGTAAAGAAAGCGCAAATTGGACACGATGATTTATAGTGGTTTGATCACGAAGCTCCTCTTCGCCCTACTCCACTCCCCGAGTACCCAACTCGAAAGTTACTTCACTAATCAACAAGCTCCCTTCACGGCGGAGAAAACCATACAACATTGCTTGCAATATTTTCCGACACTAAGCTAGACGTCGAGTTCTTCTTCGGGTACAACCAAACCCGTTATGTTTTATGGCCCAACATAACAAACCTTGTGTTTTAAGGCCTAAACACATAAACAGCGTCGCTTACGTTATTTTCCGACACTAAGCTAGATGTCGAGTACTAATCTTAGCTAGTACCAATCTACCACGATCTACCCGATCCTCACAAATCACACAAGCTTCAAGATCCACATGATCTACACTTGATCTACCCGATCTACTCACGATCTACCCGATCTTTACAAATCACACAATCAACATAACCTACATGATCTACCCTTTATCCACTTGATCAGCACACAAGCTCACTAGCTACAAGAGATCTCCAAGATCGCAACAAGATCACAATGATCCACTCTTAGAAGACTAAACAAAAGGTAATGACTACTTGATGTATTTCTAGATACAACAAGCTTACAACTAGTAATGCAAGTGCACTACTCAATGACTCTAACACTTTGTATCTTCTTGATACTTTGTGTTCTTCTCTTGGACTATAAGAGGAATGAAGGTGATCACTTGAATGGATGATTGGATCACTCTAAAACAAACTAAGACTATCTAAATGATCAAATAAAGTGATCTAACTAAGAGTAGATTAGATCAGAGAAAAGTGGCTAGAAAAATCAGGTTGGAAGTGGAAAATGGTCCACTATTTATAGGCAAAGAGAAAAATTACCGTCATAGGGGGACGGTACCACTAAATACCCGACGGTACCACTAAATTTAGTGTTACCGTGGTATTGTCCCAGGCAAAGACACTCCAAATTTTGTTTTTAGTGGTGAAGGTTTATTTGGGGAATTTTGGAGCTGATTTGGGGGAAAAATTAGTTGTTGGTGATTTTAAACTTATTTTTCAAATTAAAACATTTCTTTTTAATTCAAAAATAATTAGTAAATTATATTTTTAAAAAAATGTTTTGTCACATTAAGAATATGAAGTTTAGAAAAATATAATCCTTTAATCATTAGTCAAGTAGTAGATTTGTTTGTCCATACCTTGAGTGATTTACGTCGGGATGGAAATCTACGACTTTGTTGAAGCATGCTTAAGACGTCGAGAGATGTTGATGTAAGTATGCATTGATGATTTGTGTAAACAATCAACTTGCGTATTTTATGTTATGCATTACAAGTTAAATGTTTGTCATCATTAAAACCAATGAAACCGTTTAGTTTAAATATCGTAACATTTGCACTAACAATCTCCCCCTTTTTGATGATGACAAATATGTAAACCGTGATACCTAGTAAAATGTAAAATTTACCCGTTTCCACTCCTTTCTCCCCATTTTGTCGAAGCAAAAAGGTAGTTTCCTTAAGCCCTCCATTGAATTCACTCCTTACTCCCCCTTAAAACAATACTCCCCCATAAAGGCGTGCTTGCATCATCCTAGTGAAGTCTTCTATCACGACTATTAGAAAGACTCCGTGCTATGTATGCAAAACACATCCGAGCTCCCCTAGCTCAATGCTCCCTTATGGTGATTGAATCCCCTTGTTTATTTACCTTAGTAACTAGCGATCCATGGATCAAATTCATACAAAGGCTTTTCCGACATCAAGGGTAGGAGCAACATTATAGGCATAGAATACACATAGCAAGAAATGGTTAAACTATGTGAGTGACACATCCTAAAAGTGTGCCAAAAGGATAAAGACCAAAAAAGAAAGCCCAAGAAAGTTGAGCCACACAAAAAGATGAATGCATACTGCAATTCAAAGACACTTGAGTATCACAACCCAACCAACAACCTAAGGTGTAATTGTTCAATCGAACACACTAACAAGAATAAGATTCGTTCGTTGACTGACACACAAAATGACTTCTTCCAAGTTGTCATTAGGAATGCAAGTTTTAACAAACCTTTGAAACAACATAATCATCTACCTAAGATGCTTGGTGTTAAGGATGGTTTGTTGATAAGACATACTCTAAATGATTACTATTATGACAAGTCATGCCATAAAGTAGACTCGATAGAAGATATGCCAAGAAATATGAAAATGAGAATGATATGCACCTAGATACGAATGGAAATGATTCCATAAGATGGGAAAGTGTTGGTTTTGACCTTTAACGAAAGGTGGAGAAAGATGGTTTAGATTAATATATCATTTGCACTGACAATGAGATGCATGATATATTTTGAAAGAGAAAAAGAAAATGTGAATGTGATCCTAACAGGATTGTTGGTGGATATCTCTAACAGGGTTGAGGTAACTAAGTTCTAGATATCTAGTTTGAATGATCCTAGTTGTATGTTAGAGATAATTTGGTGCATGAAGGGTTTCGTGTAATTGTGAGGATTGAAGGTTGTTCAACTAACTATCACTTATCCAAAGTGAGGAATAATTGTAAGGTTTGAGTGTAATGATCGATGGGTTGAAGTTTTTTAGACGAACTATCACTATCAAGAGTGAAGTGTAGCTAAAAGGTTTGAGTGGGATTGATATAAGGGTTGAATGTTTTAAAACTAAATAACACAGTCAAGAGTGAAGTTTAGTTATAAGGGTTCAGTGTGATGATGAGATGCAAGATAAGCTTGCAATGGTGAGGCCTTAAATAGGCAAGAGTTATGGGATTCGAATTAAGGTTAGTGGTAGTGTCCTATGATGTAGTGAGAGAATCTTAGGGTGTATGTGAGTTTGCAAAATTTTGCAGGTTTGAGGTTAGGGATGCATGGATCTAAAGGAAACAGTGAAAATTCGTCAAACAGAGGCACGGTACCACTAAATTTAACGGTACTGTGGCCTATTTAACGGTACCGTGACCTGGAAGTCACGAATTTCTTGTGCAGCCTAGTACTGGGCAGCTAAAGGGAAGTTTTCTAGGGAATAAGAACTACATTAGTGTGTTCTTGAGAGTGTTTGTTGAAAGACTATGTGAGTGTATTTTTGCTCTCTCGTAATCTATGACCATCCGAACAAGATGTATAAAAACAAAATAAAGAGGAAAACAAACGTTGATGGAAGCAATGAGCTTAGTAACGTCATGACAAGTGGTGGATAGCATACAATAAACTTCACTTTTGAAGTCACGTAGCTCTTCTCAATCATTGTGAATATTCAAAGAACATTCATATAATGAGGCATGTGATCACGTGGAGATATCCTAAGGGTTAAGAAGATAAAATCTTCAAGGTTGTGAGGTTAGTAATAAAGTTCTAGTACGGTTATCTATGTAGATGAAGAAGGGTTATCTCAACTTATCTTAGCGGTTAGTCGCTTGAGGTGTGAGGAAGATGAGTAGGATGAGGAATCATTGGTAGTGTAGAGCGAAAGTTGAAAAGTATAGATAAGTTGAGAAGATAATGGATACGGAAGTAACCAAACATATGATGTGTTTAGCACCATGCGGAAGTGAAAGGGAAAAGGCTGAGGAATCAGAAGATAGATTAGTGAGACTTTTCGACACGAGGAGAGAATTTATACCTAATAAATTCTTTTTACGAGATGAACGGTAGTACTAGACGAGAAGAAATGACTTTTATATTTTCGAGGAAATATATAGGTAGTCATTAGAGTGATGTGAAGGATGACTTAATATTTATAGTGAAATATTTAAAAAGTCATGAGATGAGATGTAAGGGATGACTTTAATATTTCCAGTGAAATATTTAAGTGGTTATACAAGGGATGTGAAGAATAACTCAATATTTCCAGTGAAATATTTAAGAGTCATGAGACGAGACGCACGAGATGACTACAATATTTCCAGCGAAATATTCAAGTAGTCATAAGACACGATTCGGAAGAAAGAGAGTATCAACATACTCTTGACTTGATAGAGGGATAAATCCAACGGGATTTGACACGAGATTGTTGACAGTTCGAGATGACTTTAATATTTCCAATGAAATATTTAGATAGTCATAAGACGAGATTTGGAGGAAGGAGAGTATCAACATACTCTTGGAAAGATAGGGTAATGGTTTGTTTTCTATCCTAAAGCTAATGGATAAATTCAGTCCTCATTATCTATGAGGTGAGCTTGAAGACATAACACGATGACAAACCTATGGGGATAGGAGGAACTAACGAAGATGAAAATACTTGGTCTTAAGGAGTGTATATTCACACGAGGATGAAAGGAACTACTAATCACTTATGTAGTAACTCGTGAGTCCTTTCTCATACAAAGGTTGATGTTTGCTTTGGGCATTTGGATGAGTGTTTTAACATATGTTGTTAAGAGGCTTTGAATAAGATGTTTAGGATATGACTTTTAACAATTGCGATTGCAAGTTAAAATTACTTGAATATTTCGGATGAAATATTTAAGTTGTCAAGCCTACTCCGAGTTCTACTAGGTTTGTATCTAACCTTCCCATGTCAAAAGGGTGTATTACTTGGAAGAAGGCGAAGTGATGACCAGGGAATTAGGACAACTTTGCGACTACTTTAACTTATAGGTTTTGACACTAGTGTATGACTATATGACTTCTAAGGATTCATAGTGATAGGCATACCTAATCCTAATGTGTTAAAATGAAACAGTGTGGGTGCAAATTTTACAAGCAAATCATGTAAAATGCACATAAGGAATAAATGCAAACATCATGCAAAATATGTTAATCATTTAGCATTTAAGAGCATGTATCGTAGATATGTATATCAAGAGATATAATATCCAAACAGCTAATCAAAGACAAAACGTTTCTAATAAGCATGCATTCAATAATTAATTAATTACTGAGCATTAAGAGTGCATGAAGGCATCTAATCATATCTCACAAGAACATGTTATCAATTAAAAACACATATGTGGAATGCAAGTAATCTAGGTTTACTAAGGAGAGTCCTAAATCCTACTAATTCATAATGCAATCCTAATGGGAGAGAAAGTTCACTGATGTAAACTTTCTTTAGTCAAATGTAGGAATGAAACTTTTTCATGTTGGAGAATGAGTATGAGACTACCACTAGTGGTGCTCAATTTAGGCTAAACACGACCATTTTTACGGGTTATACCACGAACCCAACTTCCCTCCTGGAAGCAATTCAACCGTTAGGTCAAATTGAATTTCTAGTGCGATAGGTTCTCCAGTAGTCATCCTCATGTCAAAAAGAAATCAAATTCCTATATTTGCCTATCGAAGTGTAGCAAAGTTGACATATACTTATTTTGCTACTACATGGCCTAGTATGACTCTACTAAACATATTTCAAAAAAATGTGCATAAGGATGACACGTCTTACACAATATCCTAACAAAGGCAAGCAAAATTTTTCAATTTCGTGTTTGAGATTTAGAGAGAATGTGTTTACTTAGATTTCATTACTCCCTAGATATCTTTTACCGGTTGATTAGCTTGTTACAATTGCATGGATGACGGGTTATATTCCTTAATACTAGTCGTGGGGCCGTGTACGAAATTCCCTAACTCTATAAGCTCCTACTTCACTCCTATGTCGAGCCGACTAAAAGCTCCTAACATGGGATCACTAGAATTCGCTCATGCATTAAATACAACCATAAATTATAGTACACCTTCGATCATGTTTCTTAAGATGTTCAAGCAAGTTACCAATTGAAAGTCTGCCAGTTTTCTTAAGCCTAACATCGAATACAATCATCCACAACAATTATAAACAAACCATCAACCAATAATCAGCATCTAGGTTTCATTACATCTAAGCAAACACAAGAAAAACCTAGCCTAGGATGTTAAAAAGAAGAAAAGCACAAGATAGAATCACACAACATATAGACATATTGTATGATTATTGGAAAACTTATCTTCAATTGAACATGTATGGAACAAGGGTTGAAACCCTTATTATTACAGAAAATTCGACTAAGGTTTTCACAAAAAAGCTCTCCAAAAGTTCCACACACTAATGAATGAAAATTAGAAAAGTATATATAGATTTTACACCTTGAAGGTGTCACGTTTTAGCTTGGGACGCCGTCAACTCGCCGCCAAGATAAAATTCGTATTGCCTAGATCCACTTCTGACATCGTCATGTGTAAATATACTCTGGGCCGTCACATGTGTTTTGACCCTGACGGCCTTGGTGATGCCGTCAGGCCAAAATGCCTTGAAATTGCTCTGGGCCGTCACTTGTATTTTCCACATCCACCTCTTTTGCCACTCTTGACGCCGTCACTTGCATTGCTTTGACGCGGTCAGGTACTGTTCCCAATAAGGATTTTGAGACTTTGTCGTTTTCTTCACTTTTTTGCTCCAAAAATGTCCAAAATGCTTCATTTTGTAAATTTCCTCTCAAAAGTACCTAAAATGACAAAAGGAACGATTTAGGGAATTAATTGATTAAATAATTACGAATTCAGACTTAAATGACCCCCTAAAAGCGGTACACTTTTCGCCGTATCAAATACCCTTACACTTGGGATTTGCTTGTCCTCAAGCAAATGTGCTTTTATTCTAATCAAAATACAAGTTAGGGGTCATTTAACACTAATATAAAAGTAATTACAACAAAGAATCGTTCCACTTAAAACCAAAAACAAGCACGGAGGTTATATACTAGCACCTCACAAATAGTGTTTAGATACTCACACCTCTCGGGTGTAATAAAGTATATATCACAATAAGGAAATGGAAAACATCTCTCACTATCTGTCATAGCAAATAGATTACCATAGGCTTGGGGAAGGATCAAACCTCCACCACTTGGCGTAAGCACCTAGGATAAACTATCAAAGAGGTTTTTTAAAGGGTTACAACGTTAGGTGTAGGGATATGGTAAACACGGTTTTGTTGGATAAAGGCAATTTTTACTGGTGGCGAGTTAATCATCTTGGTTAATTACATGTACAATATGGTGTTGCTAAGCCAAGACTCGACTCGACTTAAGCTAATAAATCAAAAATAACAAAAACATAAAACAAACATAGAATGAAACGTGATGGTAGTCCGTATTTTTTTTCTTTTTCTATATATATATATATATATATATTTTTTTTTTTTCTTTTTCTTGAATTTTTTTTTTTTTTTTTTTTTTTTGCATACACTCTTACCCTACCATCCAAAATAATACATCATAGGGGATTTGCCTTCCCCTTACACTTGAACTTTTACATACTTTACAATTAACTATTTTAATGACTCGAATCAAGATAATCAAAACACTTGGAGTACTTTTTAAGATTAACGCACATACGGGGGTAATATCTGATGTTCTTCCCCATTACTCCATGATTCGCCTGAAAACAGTCTACTTATTTAGTCAACCACTTGTGAATGGTCAACTCTACAAGTCAAACTAGAAAGAGGCAAATACAATAATCCAAGGTAGTACAGTTATATCCCCGGGTCGTTAATTTCCCAACGAGGTGTGATATCCTGTGATTGAACGAATGTGTGATATAGTTTGGTTGATCAGGAATAGGGTTATAAATGATTTGTCACAATACTAAAAGTATAAATAACTCAAATGAGTTATATCAACTAATAAGTACGATCAAAAACCCTAGAAACGTAAAACGTATTAAAACGTACGTTTAAATTAAATTAAACGTAAACGTACAAAAATAAAAGTGAAAAGTGATCAATATAAACCCCACAAATGTAAAATTTATATTTTTGAGATCCTAAGAATAAAAGAAAATTATTAGAAAAAGAAAATTATTTATTTAACTTTTATATTATTTATTATTAATTAAAAACTATTAAAACTAATTAATAATACACTAATTAATAAGAAAATGTAAATTAAGTCTAGAAAAATAAAATTAAAACTTAGGAAAATCTAAAATATTATAAAACTTATTTTAAAACTAAAATTATAAAAATACAGAAGTGCTTATAAATAAGCTAAAAAGAAAATTAAACAGATAGTTTCTATTAAATAGAAGCTATCACTATAAGTAAGTTTGGCTTTTTCTGGTTTTTCTTTTATAAAACTATTAAAATACTTAAAATAAGAAACTATTACAAAAACAACTAACTTGGAAACTCAAAATAAGCACTGTAAGTGCTTATTACCCTAAATAGTTGACCAAGTTTGACTTTTTAATAAAATAAGCTCAAATGAGCTTATGTGGGGTCCACTAGGGTAGATTCTGGTTCCTCTGAGTTGTTTGAACAATATTTAACAAGATTTAACCAAATAAGTAGCTTGAATAAGCCACAAAACACAAATAAGCACTTTGCTTATTGGATTCTGAGACAGAAAATGGGACAACTTTGTAAGGTAAAACCAAGTGGGGTTCACTCTGATCTAGGCCAAACAAAGGGTCAAGTATTCAAGCCTGGTAGGAGGGGGTTGGGAGAATCAAAATTGGAGGTGTGGGACCCACTGATGAACTCAGAAAGAGCTTATGAAGTGAGGGGTCCTATCTGATTCACTCAGTTAACTGAGTGAGTGAAACAAGCTTGAAAACTTGGTAAAAGCTTTAAAACAAGCTTAAGGAAGGAAACAAAATATAAGTACTGTGTATATATAGTATATTAACAAATATGAACAAGTGTGTTCACTGGATTTGGCTAAAAAGCTTGTAATAAGCTTTTAAGAACTTTCAAGTAAACTGAGATCCAAACACCCTAGACAGACAACCAAAGTGGTCAAATTGAGCTTATGAAATAAGCTCAAAAGAACTTAATGAATGCTGAACTATTAAGTTGGGCTAGTGAGGATTCTAAAATGCCAAAACTTGACCAATGGGGACCACTGGGTAGCTTGTTAAGGGCTTATGAAGTTGGGTGGGTTGACTGGTTCACTCAGTTATCTGAGTGAATGGACAAGCTTCAAGCTTGATGCAGCCCTAGTGAAAGGGCTTGTGACTTAATAATTAAGCTTGAACTTGATAAATGAGCTGCTTAGCTTCTAAAAGAGCCAAAGATCACAAGCCAAAGCTCAGTGATGAGCTTATGATGAGCTTGTGAAGTTGCTTGTTTACACTGAGAGATCAGTGGTTTGGTTTATTTGATAGCACAAGTTAAAGCAAGATAAGCAGTTCAGATAAGCAGATAAAAACAAATAAGCACTTAGTTCAGATAACTAGCCACAAGGGCATCACAAACAACCAAAATACTCAGACCAACACTCACTAAACAAGCTTATGCAAGCTTGTGAAAGTGGGTATCAAAACTGTGTTCAGGGGAAGTGTATGAAGAATCACCAAAAGTAAAGCACAAATTAAGCTCTTAAATCAGCTAGATAAAAATTATCAAAAATACTAACATGAAGATCAGCAACAAGATTTTATGAATCCAGAAGCTCAAGTCCTAGTATCAAATATCAAGCTCACAATAAAATTCTAAGTTTTATTCAAAAAATAGTTAGGCTGCAAATTGACTTTTTAAGTTAAACCATTAAGTTGACTTAAGTGAGCTTTGATCTAAATTTACTTACTAATTATGTTATAATAAGCTGTAATATGGTGAAATTAAGCTAGGTTATCAGATTTTAAGCTAGTATGTAGAATTTGGGACTGATTATACTAATAGTTAAACAGCTAGATTAGATTGCAACTAATTTTGACTTTTTCACTAATAAGGCCTAAATATTATGACTGATATGAACTCTATTAACCTAAACAAACATGCAGCAACAAGAACTAGTAGCAATAACAGGCCTATACCCAGTATGGCAGCTTGATCCAAACACCCCTAGACAAGGACTGTTTCTTGATTAGTGTTACTCAACACTGATTTAAACCATGAAATTGAATCCTAACACTTGATTATGATGAAATAAGATCAGATAAGCACAACTACACAGATTTTAACAACTATTAACTATGAATCACTAGTACACTATTTTGACTGTCTAACTTTTAACAACTAGCAACTAAGATTTCCAACAAACAAACTAACAATTTTATTCTATATTACCACTAACCAACATCAACTAAGTATAAAACACTAAAGATTATACTAAAATAAGAACAAGAACAGGTTATGCCAAAAATCAAGAAATATGCTTACAACTTGAGTTTATGCCACAACTGAGAACCAAGAACAATTAACCACTCCTAAATGCTCTCCACAGAGCTCTAAACCAAGGCAATCCAAGATGAACCTTGCTCCTTTGCTTTCTTCACAGTAACTTTCTAGTTTAATTCCTAATTATTTGTTTCTTTTTGGTATTTTTCCTTTTTATTGATTCTTGCTTATTTTGAGTATCTAAAAGCTTGCTATGGCTTACTGAGAACCAAGTAGTGTTTTAAGAATCCTCTAATTAACAAGTATCCAACTGAAATTAAATGACTTGATATGAAAATGGGACAAAGTGAAATTCTTGAAAACTGAAAGATAGATTGATACAAGTAACCAAAGCTGTTTATTACACTTTAGCAAAGTTAACAAACACTTTTGAAACAGAAATTGACAATTACACTAATGTAACAACTATTTTGATTAACTACGATTGATCATAAACTAGATTAATATTATGATAGTTCCTTCTTCTGTCTTTCCTCTGTATTTATCACCATCTTTCATCCAACTTGGCCAAAGATCTTTTCCCACTATTAATCCTAGCCTTCCATTCAGTCAAACTCATCTTGACCATTTAAACATAATTTGGCGCCAAAATGCTCCACGTGGATAGAAGCAGTTACAGAGCAATTAAAGCTTCTTGGAAGTGTTAGGAAGTGTAATGGGCAAGTTTGGTGAAGTTTAGACCACGTTGGGGTGGTTTTGCTCAATACTGTGGGTAGTAGTGGTATTGGGGTGAAAATGGGGTGTGAAGGCATTAATTGTGGGGGGTGGTAGTGGCAGAGGTGGTGGAGAGTGGGTAGGAATATAGGGTGAGCTGGAAGGGGGTGAGGTGGAGAGTTACAGGTGGAGGGGGAGGGAGGTGGAAGAAGAAGAGGAAACGGGGGTGAGGTGTTTGTCTGTTTTATTTATTTACAAAGGGAGTGGGGTGGGCTGGTATATGTTGGGCCTAATGGACTGGGTATGTAACTGGGTTTAGTATTGGATTGGATTTGGATTTGGTTTTATGTTTTGGATTTGGTAGATCCGGTTGTAAAATCAAGCCCAAGGACCAATTTGTACTTTCCTGAATTCTTAAGGGGCCTGATTTGTAACTTTCCCAAACTTCACACAAGGACTGAACCTGCAATTTACCATTAGTACAAGGACCAATCATGTCAAATAAGAATAGTATAAGGGTATAGTTTGATAAATTTCCATTTTAAAACACCCAAGGACCAATTTTGACACTTTTGCAAAGTTGAGGGACCAAAGTTGTAAATTTGTAATTTTAAACTTCAAATAACTATTTCTTACAACTTATGAATCCCAAGGACCTTTTATGATATTTTTACAAGTTTTGAGTTGACCAGGGACTAGTTTTGCCAATTATTCAAAGTTCAGAGACTGAAACTGTAAATTATGTATGTTTTGCATGTTTTTCATCAGTTTTCATCCCTTATGCACTTTAACACCTAAAAACACAATTTGGAGATATTTCCAGTATTTATGAAGCATATTTGTATGTTTTCAGATATTTTTGTAGCTTAAATGTGAACGAAATGATGAGTATTTAGACACTCATCAATCCCCCACACTAAGCTATTGCTAGTCCCTAGCAATATTTTATGAAGTTTTAATGGATTTCAAAGAACTCTTTACCAAAAGCCATCACTTCTGGAGTAGCCAAGATGTCTCAGTTCAAGTAAGAACTATGGTCCACCTGATAACCATGTGATTTTGAGCAAATCACCAGCTGTCAACGGATTTGATTCGTCTTTACCAAAAGCCGTTTGCTTCTGGACTAGCCAACTCTTGATGGAATAGTCAACATCTTGGTGAGTTGATTACCAATTATGGTTTTCCACTGCCATTACCACAAGCTATAATCTTGCGGGCTAGCCAACTCTATCGCTTTTTAAGATATGGCGAGTTGAGGTACCATACAATTTTTGGCAAATTGCAAGCCGTAAACGGATTTAAGATATCTTTACCTAGAGCCGTTTGCTCCAGGATTAGCCAATCCTTATGTGGGTTAGACATGGTGGACTGATTACCATTTATTTGCGTTCTAAGTGAGAAAAAATTGTTAAAATTTTGGCTAAAATGGGGGTTCCTGATGGAACATGTGTTTGAATTCTCGTGAGAATCCCTCCCCCCCCCCCCCCCCCCCAATTTAGAACTGAATATTGCCCTCAATATTCAAAGTACCGGGTGTTAAACCGAACTTAGAACGTAAAAGGGAAATTACTTAGCCCTTATTTAAGATGTATATACATACATATATTTTTTAGATAAACTTCTTAAATAGAAGCTATCACTATATTTACACATTTTTTTTTTTTTTTTGATTTTTACATATATACAACCGGTGGGGCATCTCCCCCACACTAGGGTGTTACACACGGGTGAAAACCCATGTTTTTGCTAATGTTTTTGATTCCCGAGTCACTAGCTTGACTCGACCCCGTATTTGATTTCTTTCCTCCCAAACCGTCAGGTTTATCACGCAAGCTAACCGCTTGTGAACGGTTAACTGTAATAAAGGGTTCCTGAGCAGGCTGGGAGAAAAAGCAATTGAAAAATCCATGGGGAAGTATCTGGCTCTAAACCAATGTTATATGGAAGATGCCAGGGTCAAAGGTAACATCTTTACTCCCGAATGAGTGAAGGGAAGGAGAAATCACCGGGTAGGTGAAGGGTAGTAGGGAGATCAGAACAGCAGTAATCACAAGAACTTCCTCCTCAAGAATTTGAAATTTAAGTGAAGGAGGCAAGGTCTTATGCTTGATCTCAGGAAATTTATCAGTTTTTACAACTGATTTGATTTCCTCTTTATGAAGTTGTTTGGGAGGGAGGATGTTATAACAATTTTCAACTGATTTATAATTGTTTGGGTACTACAATTGTTCAAGAAGATCATTAATATCTCCCTCCTGATCAATCTCAGCATCATCTATTCCAGGAATAAATGAATCCAAATTGAAATAATCACCAATCTTATCGATAATAGAATCACTTTCCTCAACCAGAGTGAGGGAAGATGAAGAGTCGGCTAAGATATCACTCTCAGTGTTATCTTCATCCCATATGGGATTATTATGGAGTTCTTTTAATGGAGGAGGGGAAATTGGATCATTACTTAGCAATTTCTCAAGGAGAAGAATGTCTCCCTCTTGATCACTCTCAGCATCATCTTCATCCCAAATAGGACCACTTTCCTCAAGGAGAGTTAAGGAAGTGGAAGAGTCGGGAATGATGGAATGAGAAGATGGAGTGGGATCACCACTCACCAAATCATGAACATAACCAAGATTTTCTTGAGAATACTCCTGTGAGGCAACATCAATGACATCGATTCGGTTAACCGATTCAGAGTTATAGTTTGAGGAGTACCTCAAAGTTTGATCATGGTTAAAGGTAATAGCCTCATGACCCATACGCAATGTGATCTTACGCTCAAATACATCTATAAGAGCATGGCCCGTTCTTAAGAATCCTCGTCCAAGAATGAGAGGAATCCTAGGATCAGCATTGAATTCTACAACCACAAAGTCAGCTGGAAAATGGAATTTCCCTACTTTCACAAATACGTCCTCGGCAATACCGAGGGGCATAGATACGGAACGATCTGCAAGCTCAAGAGTCATGCAGGTAGGGGTAAGTTTAGGAAGAGAAAGTTTCTTCCATACTGAATTAGGCATCAGGTTGATGCTGGCGCCCAGATCGGCCAAGGCGTTGCATGCAACCATTCCTGGGAATTCACAAGGTAAGATAAATTTCCCAGGATCTCCAAGCTTCTCGGGAAGCTTCTTTAAGATAACTGCAGAGCAGTTCTCATTTAGAGAAGTTTTTGCCAATTCAACCAGTTTTTCCTTGTCGTTTAACAACTGTTTGATTGTTGATGCAAACTTGGGCATCAAGATTACAGCATCCGCAAGACTTATGTCAAATTGCAAATCTTTAAAGATTTGCAAGAGTTTGTCCGTTTGGTAATTAGACCTCTCGCGGTGCTCTTGCTCATTCAAGCGTGAAGGGTAAGGAAGGGTAGGCTTAAAAGGTTTGGATTTAGGGACAGTAGGCTCAGGAGTTTCATCAGTCTCAAAGACAACTCCTGATTTAGTTTTCTTTCGAGGGACAACTTGCGGTTGGACGTGTGCGGTACTTCGTGGGCTTGGAGTTTGCACCTGGTCCTTGGCAACCTCGTTCTCTTTTTCCACATCGTATAACGGTGGTGGAATAGGAGTAGAGGGTCCCTCATAAGCAGCACCACTACGAGTGGTGATAGCTTTGATGATGTTGGAATCCTCCTCATCATCACTATCGTAAAGTACACTCTTTCGGGCAGCATTAAGCATATGAGAATAAGTCATAGCTGCCCTTTGGTCATAAAGGTTGCTTGACAAACTTTTAACCGTGAATCGTGAAAGAGTGGGATCTATTCTTGATGATGTAAGAGTAATTGGGGGTGTAGAATTTGGGATAACCGTGGTTTGGACGTAATGAGTACTTCCATTATTAGAAGGAAGTACCGGGTCCTTTGTCCCCATGGTTGGTCCATCTTTGTCACTATGAATAGTGACAGCTTTGAGTTCACCCCTGGGATTCGCAACAGTATTACTCGGGAGACTTCCCGAGGTGGAAGGTGGAACGAGTTGTTTCACTAAATCAGATATCATACTCTTAAGATCGTTCTTCAGCTCATGATTGTTCTTCGCAATTGAAGAATCAAATTCATTCTTCAAATTGGAGATTTGGTTTTGAACCACTCTCATTTTAGCATCAGTAGCCTTGATGTGGCTAGCTAGTTCAGCAGATTGAGATTCTTGGAACGAAACCATTTGATTATTAGGAGCTGAATACCCTTGGCTAGAATTTGAATTCCCTTTATAGGGAGGGTATTGAACAGGAACAATTTGATTGTTCTGAGTACGATATTGATTTTGGTTATTATGCCCTCTTGGCTGATTAGGATTAGACCTATTTGAATTGTTGGGTTGATATGATCCTGATGGTCCCTCTTGGTTATTAGCACGGTAATTTGTTTCAGCGTGAGGATAGTATTGGTTACCTCTTTGATTGAAATTACCGGCTAGAGCATCGACTTCAAATGCATTGCCATCGGTGGCGGTACAGTTGTAGTATGCATGAGGACCACCACAAGTGACACATGGTTCAATCTTTTTGACTTTAGTACGTGTAGATGGCTCTTTCTTTTGGTTAAGAGTCAAATTTTTAAGAGCATCCATGAGTTGAGCAAACTGAGTATTGTCAACAGTTTGAGTCATGGGAGATGAAGTAGAAGGTGAATCACTTGCTTTAGGAGCAACTGGTTTGTTTCTTGAGGTACGGACCTCAGCTTTGTTCTCTATAATGGCTAAAGCATCCTTTGTTGTTCGATTCAAAAAATTACTTCCCGCGGAGGAATTAAGAGAATCTTGATCAGCTTGTCTTATGCCATTATAGAAAGTATCCAGATATATCAACTCAGAAAATCCATGATGAGGACAGTTGCGTAGCATTTCCTTAAAACGATCCCATGATTCACTGAATGTTTCATCAAAATGTTGTGTGAATTTCATGATTTCATTCCGGAGATTCGTGGTTTTTGAAGGAGGATAGAATTTATGCACAAACTTCTGTACTAAATCTTCCCACGTTTCAATCGACTTAGGGGGTTTTTTGTCAAGCCAGATCCTGGCGGGCCCATCGAGGGAAAACGGGAAAAGAAGAAGTTTTATTGCATCCTCAGGGACGTTTTTACATTTCAAGGTGGATGTGATTTTATTGAACCACCGAATGTGATAGTGAGGATCGTCCCTATCAAAACCATAGAATTGACGCGCTGTCACTAGGTTTATTAACCCTGTTTTAAGCTCAAAGTTCTCAGCTACGATGGCTGGAACAACAATGGCATCTCCGTACCCGTCGGTGGGTGCTTGGAGAAGCTCATTCATCGTTTGTTCTTTTGTCATTTTAACAGGAATTTTTGGATCAGTACGTATCTCGGGTACGACTGAGGGAGCAGAACGTCTACGATTTCTTCGAGGTATGGCTACAAGCTCACGAAGAGGACTTGATGACCTTGAAGAACGAGTGCGCATGCACTAAGACGCGTCTAAGGATCCTTGAAAAAAAAGGAAACTCAGGAGGGGTGTGAAGAGTATTTTTGTGATTATTTATCTTTTATATATATATAGAAAGAAAAAAGAAAATATTTTTGTATTTTATATTGTTTATGGAAGATTAAAATATGATATTATATATAATATAAATACAATGGATAGATAATCAATCAAACTGATACGTTCAACGCAGCACAACCTCCCCGGCAACGGCGCCAAAAATTGATTTGCCTGAAAACAGTCTACTTATTTAGTCAACCACTTATGAATGGTCAACTCTTCAAGTCAAACTAGAAAGAGGCAAATACAATAATCCAAGGTAGTACAGTTATATCCCCGGGTCGTTAATTTCCCAACGAGGTGTGATATCCTGTGATTGAACGAATGTGTGATATAGTTTGGTTGATCAGGAATAGGGTTATAAATGATTTGTCACAATACTAAAAGTATAAATAACTCAAATGAGTTATATCAACTAATAAGTACGATCAAAAACCCTAGAAACGTAAAACGTATTAAAACGTACGTTTAAATTAAATTAAACGTAAACGTACAAAAATAAAAGTGAAAAGTGATCAATATAAACCCCACAAATGTAAAATTTATATTTTTGAGATCCTAAGAATAAAAGAAAATTATTAGAAAAAGAAAATTATTTATTTAACTTTTATATTATTTATTATTAATTAAAAACTATTAAAACTAATTAATAATACACTAATTAATAAGAAAATGTAAATTAAGTCTAGAAAAATAAAATTAAAACTTAGGAAAATCTAAAATATTATAAAACTTATTTTAAAACTAAAATTATATCTATTACAATATTTATCTAATTATTATTAATTAATAACTATTTAATTATTTATTAATGAATTAAACTAATTAAATTATAAATACTAGAATATGAACAGTAAAAATTCTAGAAAAATTCCTAAAAATGTTATTACTTATATAAAAGCTAGAAAAATTATAAAAACTATGTGGTACTTAATAAAATATAATTACGCTATTTAGTTATTTAATATTAATTATTAATTAATTAAACTATTATTAATTCTAAATATTACTAGATGACAAAAGAAAAATCTGGAAAAATTTATAAAAGTACTTTAATATAAAAGAGATTTAATAAAAAATATAAAAATACAGAAGTGCTTATAAATAAGCTAAAAAGAAAATTAAACAGATAGTTTCTATTAAATAGAAGCTATCACTATAAGTAAGTTTGGCTTTTTCTGGTTTTTCTTTTATAAAACTATTAAAATACTTAAAATAAGAAACTATTACAAAAACAACTAACTTGGAAACTCAAAATAAGCACTGTAAGTGCTTATTACCCTAAATAGTTGACCAAGTTTGACTTTTTAAGGAAATAAGCTCAAATGAGCTTATGTGGGGTCCACTAGGGTAGATTCTGGTTCCTCTGAGTTGTTTGAACAATATTTAACAAGATTTAACCAAATAAGTAGCTTGAATAAGCCACAAAACACAAATAAGCACTTTGCTTATTGGATTCTGAGACAGAAAATGGGACAACTTTGTGAGGTAAAACCAAGTGGGGTCCACTCTGATCTAGGCCAAACAAAGGGTCAAGTATTCAAGCCTGGTAGGAGGGGGTTGGGAGAATCAAAATTGGAGGTGTGGGACCCACTGATGAACTCAGAAAGAGCTTATGAAGTGAGGGGTCCTATCTGATTCACTCAGTTAACTGAGTGAGTGAAACAAGCTTGAAAACTTGGTAAAAGCTTTAAAACAAGCTTAAGGAAGGAAACAAAATATAAGTACTGTGTATATATAGTATATTAACAAATATGAACAAGTGTGTTCACTGGATTTGGCTAAAAAGCTTGTAATAAGCTTTTAAGAACTTTCAAGTAAACTGAGATCCAAACACCCTAGACAGACAACCAAAGTGGTCAAATTGAGCTTATGAAATAAGCTCAAAAGAACTTAATGAATGCTGAACTATTAAGTTGGGCTAGTGAGGATTCCAAAATGCCAAAACTTGACCAATGGGGACCACTGGGTAGCTTGTTAAGGGCTTATGAAGTTGGGTGGGTTGACTGGTTCACTCAGTTATCTGAGTGAATGGACAAGCTTCAAGCTTGATGCAGCCCTAGTGAAAGGGCTTGTGACTGAATAATTAAGCTTGAACTTGATAGATGAGCTGCTTAGCTTCTAAAAGAGCCAAAGATCACAAGCCAAAGCTCAGTGATGAGCTTATGATGAGCTTGTGAAGTTGCTTGTTTACACTGAGAGATCAGTGGTTTGGTTTATTTGATAGCACAAGTTAAAGCAAGATAAGCAGTTTAGATAAGCAGATAAAAACAAATAAGCACTTAGTTCAGATAACTAGCCACAAGGGCATCACAAACAACCAAAATACTCAGACCAACACTCACTAAACAAGCTTATGCAAGCTTGTGAAAGTGGGTATCAAAACTGTGTTCAGGGGAAGTGTATGAAGAATCACCAAAAGTAAAGCACAAATTAAGCTCTTAAATCAGCTAGATAAAAATTATCAAAAATACTAACATGAAGATCAGCAACAAGATTTTATGAATCCAGAAGCTCAAGTCCTAGTATTAAATATCAAGCTCACAATAAAATTCTAAGTTTTATTCAAAAAACAGTTCGGCTGCAAATTAACTTTTTAAGTTAAACCATTAAGTTGACTTAAGTGAGCTTTGATCTAAATTTACTTACTAATTATGTTATAATAAGCTGTAATATGGTGAAATTAAGCTAGGTTATCAGATTTTAAGCTAGTATGTAGAATTTGGGACTGATTATACTAACAGTTAGACAGCTAGATTCGATTGCAACTAATTTTGACTTTTTCACTAATAAGGCCTAAATATTATGACTGATATGAACTCTATTAACCTAAACAAACATGCAGCAACAAGAACTAGTAGCAATAACAGGCCTATACCCAGTATGGCAGCTTGATCCAAACACCCCTAGACAAGGACTGTTTCTTGATTAGTGTTACTCAACACTGATTTAAACCATGAAATTGAATCCTAACACTTGATTATGATGAAATAAGATCAGATAAGCACAACTACACAGATTTTAACAACTATTAACTATGAATCACTAGTACACTATTTTGACTGTCTAACTTTTAACAACTAGCAACTAAGATTTCCAACAAACAAACTAACAATTTTATTCTATATTACCACTAACCAACATCAACTAAGTATAAAACACTAAAGATTATACTAGAATAAGAACAAGAACAGGTTATGCCAAAAATCAAGAAATATGCTTACAACTTGAGTTTATGCCACAACTGAGAACCAAGAACAATTAACCACTCCTAAATGCTCTCCACAGAGCTCTAAACCAAGGCAATCCAAGATGAACCTTGCTCCTTTGCTTTCTTCACAGTAACTTTCTAGTTTAATTCCTAATTATTTGTTTCTTTTTGGTATTTTTCCTTTTTATTGATTCTTGCTTATTTTGAGTATCTAAAAGCTTGCTATGGCTTACTGAGAACCAAGTAGTGTTTTAAGAATCCTCTAATTAACAAGTATCCAACTGAAATTAAATGACTTGATATGAAAATGGGACAAAGTGAAATTCTTGAAAACTGAAAGATAGATTGATACAAGTAACCAAAGCTGTTTATTACACTTTAGCAAAGTTAACAAACACTTTTGAAACAGAAATTGACAATTACACTAATGTAACAACTATTTTGATTAACTACGATTGATCATAAACTAGATTAATATTATGATAGTTCCTTCTTCTGTCTTTCCTCTGTATTTATCACCATCTTTCATCCAACTTGGCCAAAGATCTTTTCCCACTATTAATCCTAGCCTTCCATTCAGTCAAACTCATCTTGACCATTTAAACATAATTTGGCGCCAAAATGCTCCACGTGGATAGAAGCAGTTACAGAGCAATTAAAGCTTCTTGGAAGTGTTAGGAAGTGTAATGGGCAAGTTTGGTGAAGTTTAGACCACGTTGGGGTGGTTTTGCTCAATACTGTGGGTAGTAGTGGTATTGGGGTGAAAATGGGGTGTGAAGGCATTAATTGTGGGGGGTGGTAGTGGCAGAGGTGGTGGAGAGTGGGTAGGAATATAGGGTGAGCTGGAAGGGGGTGAGGTGGAGAGTTACAGGTGGAGGGGGAGGGAGGTGGAAGAAGAAGAGGAAACGGGGGTGAGGTGTTTGTCTGTTTTATTTATTTACAAAGGGAGTGGGGTGGGCTGGTATATGTTGGGCCTAATGGACTGGGTATGTAACTGGGTTTAGTATTGGATTGGATTTGGATTTGGTTTTATGTTTTGGATTTGGTAGATCCGGTTGTAAAATCAAGCCCAAGGACCAATTTGTACTTTCCTGAATTCTTAAGGGGCCTGATTTGTAACTTTCCCAAACTTCACACAAGGACTGAACCTGCAATTTACCATTAGTACAAGGACCAATCATGTCAAATAAGAATAGTATAAGGGTGTAGTTTGATAAATTTCCATTTTAAAACACCCAAGGACCAATTTTGACACTTTTGCAAAGTTGAGGGACCAAAGTTGTAAATTTGTAATTTTAAACTTCAAATAACTATTTCTTACAACTTATGGATCCCAAGGACCTTTTATGATATTTTTACAAGTTTTGAGTTGACCAGGGACTAGTTTTGCTAATTATTCAAAGTTCAGGGACTGAAACTGTAAATTATGTATGTTTTGCATGTTTTTCATCATTTTTCATCCCTTATGCACTTTAACACCTAAAAACACAATTTGGAGATATTTCCAGTATTTATGAAGCATATTTGTATGTTTTCAGATATTTTTGTAGCTTAAATGTGAACGAAATGATGAGTATTTAGACACTCATCACTCCATAACACAAGTACTTTACCCATGAGTCCCAATCGTCCCAAAACAATATGTACAAGATATGACTCGACTTAGCAACCATGTAACCAATTAGATAATTAACTAACGGTTTAAACAAATAATAATAACGCACTAAAGATGAGTGCATACAAGGAGGGCTAAGGCGATTTGGTTGCACATTTGGGGTGGATTGTAACAAATTCTTCCTTTAAGTAAAATGCTTAAAGTTAGAAATGAAAAGATAGGCTCGGAGGGGTGAACTAGGGGTATCGTGTACTAAAAATGAGTACAACGCAAAGGCGTGGGAAAAATTAATTGACTTTACTAGTCAAGGTAATTGTCTTAAATGGTCAAGTAATTATGATACAGGTTTAACACAAGGGTGATCCTAATGCCTCTTATCATGTAGTAAATCCTACTACACGAATGTGGTCTCACTAGCGGTCTTGGGATGCATCACTAACGCAAGTTCTAGAATCTAAATACTACCGGTACACTCAGAAGCACTAATAATGAATGCTTTTCCTAACAAATCTAAAGGCGAACCTCACGTATTTGGGTGGAAAATTTTCTGAGTGGTACGGTTTTTTGCGCTAGTTATACAACTCCTATCCATGAGACGCTCATTTAGGCTAAAGCTTCACTCCTAAATGTTGTAAAAAAATTTAAACTTGGCGCTAAAATTGCCCTAACAAGTATTTCTCTTAGTTTTGTTACACACCTACTATTGAACAAACAAACTCAAGCATAATTGTATTCTCAAAAGTATCATCATTTACCCTCCCCTTACACTTAAGTTGAACATTGTCCCCAATGTTCAATAAAAAGATGTAAAAGAAAATACGGTAAAAGAATGAAAACAAATACTCCCCTGATTCGTTCGGTGTGGATAGTGTGTCAACAAGGTTAGATCTTCTTTCAAGAAAATGAACATTGAAAGCTTCCCTCCAGAAATATAAATCATCCTCTTGTCCAATGTAACCTGTTAAACCTGAGAAAACAATCAAGGCAAACCTCGGGTAAAATTGGCGGCAACCTATATATATACTAAAAATCCTAGAAAACAAATTAAGATATAATGCTTGTGGAATGAATGTTTGCAGATTTCTTGGAGTTTATAAAACTAAAGAATCAACAAAAACTTTAAGACTCCGGTATAAATAAAAATCGCAAAATTTTTCAAAATTTTAGTACCTAACACCGTCATGTTTTAACTCCTGACGCCGTCAGAATGTTCCTGCAGAAAATCTCATGTTAAGTTTCTGGAAAATTTCTGGAAAAACTTATGCCTTACTTCCTGGAAAATCCTGCAAAACATCATTCTGACTCGACACAAGCATTTGACTCAAACAATTACTAATACACATGTTCATTTAATATTGTTGCGGTTCATGTCCAATTTCGTTCTTATAAAGAAATTTGGGTTTCCCTTTACACTTAGCTTTTGCAAAATACCTTTATATGTAATTAAGACGAAGTTAAAAACAAAATAAAGCATTTTCACAATTTACTTTGAACCATGATCCGCAAACAATAAAAATAAAACACGCATATGGAAACAAATAAAATAAACAAAACAAATAAAATGTAACACCCCCAAAATACCGCAGCGGAAGACTGTGTCACAGGGGTGCTACTTCATAATACAAAGTACAAGTTATAGAAAACGAACTCTAAATGAGACGTTTTGAAAAGTTACCATTCGATTAATGAATTCAAAGTTACAAACATGAGATTCCAAAGTGTGATACATAAATGTATATAAAGTTTTGAATGGTAAATGATAAAAGCGTAAGTCTTCAGAATATGCAGCTTGACTCTAAGTTCCACACACTAGCTATCGCCTTACTAACCTGAGATAAACATGCTAAAGTGTCAACACAATCGTTGGTGAGTTCATAGAGTTTGTCTTAAAACAGTTGAAAAAGTCTTAAAAGAATGTTCACACAGCAAAGGCATTGAGAATCCACTCAGTTACAAGTCCCGCCATAAGAGACTTGTAACCTGTGTGTTCACAACCCACTGCTAACATATAGTATAATAAAGACATGTATAAGTTCATCAAGACAATTAAGCAATTAGTAGTGAGTCTCTACTTCATCTCCGAAGACCTCACTTTTATGATGTATCCAACATTCGCAAATGTTAGGATGTATCAAAGCCAACTGGGAGCCACTTCCCAAAGAAAACTGGGAGCCACTTCCCAAAGATATAAGTTTACTGGGAGCCACTTCCCAAAGATAAAAGACAGTCATGTATGTATGAAATCAAATATAATGCCATCAAGTATAAGACAATCAAGTATAAAACAATCAAGTATAAATGTTTTGAGTATTTGTACAAGTAAGCAAGTAGTTGAGCATGTATCCCCCCCAAGAGTTAAAACAAGTACGAAAAGAGTAGGGGGCTATGACTCACCTTAAGCTTATGTAATGAGAAATGAAAGTGGTAGTCGAATCGCGAAAGTCTCTAAGAGCAGCCTATAATAGAACGTTGCGACTTAGGTTTGGAGTAACGTCTAAGAATACGAAGAATTGCCCATATATGTCTTGCATAATGTTCATGATGTAGTACTTAGTTTATAGTGTAAGTCGTTGAATATAAGTGGTCTATGAAACATGTATAGGTTGTAAATCTCTTACTACCGTTCGGGCCGACATAATTCAGAAGTCATGGAGTAAACGTTCGAGGAGCCAGGACACTTTAACTCGTAAATCCACAACTCGTCTCGACGGCTTACTTAATGAACTCCTCACATGAGGCTCCCTACTATTGTAGTATTTGATAACATATATATATAAGCTTTTTGATCTTTAAAAGTTATATGGTCTTTAGCCGTGGCTTTGCCGTGACCTTTGTCATTGTTACCATAGTCTTGAGACTCAACCTTGGCTTTAGCCATGGTTTTGGTCTTGGCTTTAGGTCATTAGACCTCTTGGTCTCATCTAATTATAATGATTATATAGTAACTTTGGTCTAAAAATGGGCTGTTAAGAATTTGAAGAAAATTATCACTCAGAAAGCATTTTCAGGGCTCGAGCTTCTTTGTTCCTGAACGAAAACGTCGTTCCGGACAACTTTCGTGTTTTAACTTTTTGATGAATCGGACCAGAAGTGGGACTTTCAAAATCATAATTTGATCAGAATGCTATTTAGGCAGTTTTGCCGTTTTGGTTTCGCTAACTTCAAATGGTCATAACTTTTGACTCGTGTACTCGTTTTGGGTGATTCAAATTGCTATGTTTTCCTTGTTAAGTCCTCTTTAACAGTAAGTAAGTGTCAAATATCAAAGTTATACTATTGTGGTCGTGGTTTTCCATAAAAATCACTAGTTTGCTTGTTTGCTTGTCATAAGTTAACATATGTATACCAATACTCGTTTTATCCATTTTTAAACATCATGAACACAATAACAAGAACATATATAGCATGAAAAGAACACAAAGAGAATGAAAATGATATTGAGCAAGAAAGTGTATAAGGGTTTCTTACAACTTTTGGCTTTCACTTAAGAAAGGAAGTCAAGTATAGAACTAGGCCACTAAACCTAATCTTTTAAACCCTTCACCATAACTCTTGTAATCCTTGCTAGCCTTGATCTAACCCTTGTGAAAACCATTTAACTTCAGCCCTAGTAACCTTGTGTAGCTCCTAATTCAACCATGGAATCACCAAACAAACTTAAGAACTAGGTAGAGAATACTAAGACCTTGAACTTTGTAGTGTAACTTTTATATTGAAGATCAAAGGATCATGGTGCTAGGTATTGATCTTGTGGCGTTTTTATTGATGAGAAAGGAAGAAGAATGAGCTTGTATTTATACTATGAATGAGGAGGTTAGGAAGGTTACTAGGAAAGTGCTAAAACTTGGAGACAAAGTTGTAAATAAGTAAGATCTAATGGCTAAAGTCAAGATTTAACCACACATGGTGACTCCCCCCCCCCTAAGTCGGTTCTAAAAGGATAAGGGTGACTAGATGAGTAGTCATGGTCTTTGGATGATAATATCCTAAGTATGTAGCTAGTTTTAACTCCGTAAATTGCTAACCGTAAGTTTTTAAGTCACGAAACGTAAAACCGGGTATCCTAAAAATATGAAACTTATAAATATAGTTAAACATGTCAATATAGTCCATAATAAAATATAAAATGAGTGGTAGGTTCTATCGGGTGCGAAAACCCTACTAAAAACTGGAAACACGGGTCTAAAACGCGCAATTCGCGTAAAACGCTGAACTGAAAAACGTAAAATTCCGAAACTTTTGGAATTGTCCTAAAATGATAGAAAATCATATTTCTATTGTTTATAATGTTTTATGGATATATCGGGATGCTGAAAGGACGTTTAAACCTAAAAGTAAATCTCGGACACGGCTTTGTGATTTTTGAAGAAATGACCCGACGAGTGTCAAACTCTCGGATTATCGTTAAAATAGTTTAACTTACGAGAATATGAAATAAAAATTTCTGAGATGAATAGTGAATAGTAAAAAGTGAATAGTAAAAGTGAATAGTGAATAGTGAAATTTTCGGGAATAAAAGTTAACCTGAAATTGCGAATTGTTACAGTCTCTACCCCTTAAGGAGAACTTCGTCCCGAAGTTCAGTTGATGTTAACTACTACTAAAAGAATTCAGGATCTCTAAAATAGTGGTGTTCACTCTGATTCGTCTAAGGTTCTGGTTAAGGAGTCGTATCGGCTACAATTAAGCCCACTTATTTATAACTCTTTACTTACATAAAGAAGCGTCCAAATTTATGTAAGTAAAGGATCATAAACTTATGGTTCGGTGATTTACAATTTCTTTATTTAAATGAAGAGGCGTCCCAATCCATTTAAATAAGGAGATTCTAAAACATCCTACTTAAGAATTTCCGACACGAAATCCGCCTTCTGAGGCCGATAGTAAGATAATCAAATCATCAAATCCCTAAAGCTAAGCAATAATATTATTTAACTCAAATCTTGTGTCTCATCAAACAAGAACTGTCACAAGATCAAGTTAACTAATTAGTTATTACTGAGCTCCATGTTTTTAATGACTCGACGAATCTCTGGGGCTCCTTATAATACTAAAGTCACATCATCTAACAACGTGGAACTAAGCAAACCTCTAACCAAAAAGCATATGTGTATGTATTGTGTGAAAGGCAAATAAAGAGGAAGGTCCCAACATATATAGCAGTTATAGTCTAGGCACTAAATGCAACCTAGTTCTCTATAACCAAGGCTCTGATACCAATCTGTAACACCCCCAAAATACCGCAGCGGAAGACTGTGTCACAGGGGTGCTACTTCATAATACAAAGTACAAGTTATAGAAAACGAACTCTAAATGAGACGTTTTGAAAAGTTACCATTCGATTAATGAATTCAAAGTTACAAACATGAGATTCCAAAGTGTGATACATAAATGTATACAAAGTTTTGAATGGTAAATGATAAAAGCGTAAGTCTTCAGAATATGCAGCTTGACTCTAAGTTCCACGCACTAGCTATCGCCTTACTAACCTGAGATAAACATGCTAAAGTGTCAACACAATGGTTGGTGAGTTCATAGAGTTTGTCTTAAAACAGTTGAAAAAGTCTTAAAAGAATGTTCACACAGCAAAGGCATTGAGAATCCACTCAGTTACAAGTCCCGCCATAAGAGACTTGTAACCTGTGTGTTCACAACCCACTGCTAACATATAGTATAATAAAGACATGTATAAGTTCATCAAGACAATTAAGCAATTAGTAGTGAGTCTCTACTTCATCTCTGAAGACCTCACTTTTATGATGTATCCAACATTCGCAAATGTTAGGATGTATCAAAGCCAACTGGGAGCCACTTCCCAAAGAAAACTGGGAGCCACTTCCCAAAGATATAAGTTTACTGGGAGCCACTTCCCAAAGATAAAAGACAGTCATGTATGTATGAAATCAAATATAATGCCATCAAGTATAAGACAATCAAGTATAAAACAATCAAGTATAAATGTTTTGAGTATTTGTACAAGTAAGCAAGTAGTTGAGCATGTATCCCCCCCAAGAGTTAAAACAAGTACGAAAAGAGTAGGGGCTATGACTCACCTTAAGCTTATGTAATGAGAAATGAAAGTGGTAGTCGAATCGCGAAAGTCTCTAAGAGCAGCCTATAATAGAACGTTGCGACTTAGGTTTGGAGTAACGTCTAAGAATACGAAGAATTGCCCATATATGTCTTGCATAATGTTCATGATGTAGTACTTAGTTTATAGTGTAAGTCGTTGAATATAAGTGGTCTATGAAACATGTATAGGTTGTAAATCTCTTACTACCGTTCGGGCCGACATAATTCAGAAGTCATGGAGTAAACGTTCGAGGAGCCAGGACACTTTAACTCGTAAATCCACAACTCGTCTCGATGGCTTACTTAATGAACTCCTCACATGAGGCTCCCTACTATTGTAGTATTTGATAACATATATATATAAGCTTTTTGATCTTTAAAAGTTATATGGTCTTTAGCCGTGGCTTTGCCGTGACCTTTATCATTGTTACAATAGTCTTGAGACTCAACCTTGGCTTTAGCCATGGTTGTGGTCTTGGCTTTAGGTCATTAGACCTCTTGGTCTCATCTAATTATAATGATTATATAGTAACTTTGGTCTAAAAATGGGCTGTTAAGAATTTGAAGAAAATTATCACTCAGAAAGCATTTTCAGGGCTCGAGCTTCTTTGTTCCTGAACGAAAACGTCGTTCCGGACAACTTTCGTGTTTTAACTTTTTGATGAATCGGACCAGAAGTGGGACTTTCAAAATCATAATTTGATCAGAATGCTATTTAGGCAGTTTTGCCGTTTTGGTTTCGCTAACTTCAAATGGTCATAACTTTTGACTCGTGTACTCGTTTTGGGTGATTCAAATTGCTATGTTTTCCTTGTTAAGTCCTCTTTAACAGTAAGTAAGTGTCAAATATCAAAGTTATACTATTGTGGTCGTGGTTTTCCATAAAAATCACTAGTTTGCTTGTTTGCTTGTCATAAGTTAACATATGTATACCAATACTCGTTTTATCCATTTTTAAACATCATGAACACAATAACAAGAACATATATAGCATGAAAAGAACACAAAGAGCATGAAAATGATATTGAGCAAGAAAGTGTATAAGGGTTTCTTACAACTTTTGGCTTTCACTTAAGAAAGGAAGTCAAGTATAGAACTAGGACACTAAACCTAATCTTGTAAACCCTTCACCATAACTCTTGTAACCCTTGCTAGCCTTGATCTAACCCTTGTGAAAACCATTTAACTTCAGCCCTAGTAACCTTGTGTAGCTCCTAATTCAACCATGGAATCACCAAACAAACTTAAGAACTAGGTAGAGAATACTAAGACCTTGAACTTTGTAGTGTAACTTTTATATTGAAGATCAAAGGATCATGGTGCTAGGTATTGATCTTGTGGCGTTTTATTGATGAGAAAGGAAGAAGAATGAGCTTGTATTTATACTATGAATGAGGAGGTTAGGAAGGTTACTAGGAAAGTGCTAAAACTTGGAGACAAAGTTGTAAATAAGTAAGATCTAATGGCTAAAGTCAAGATTTAACCACACATGGTGACTCCCCCCCCCCCCTAAGTCGGTTCTAAAAGGATAAGGGTGACTAGATGAGTAGTCATGGTCTTTGGATGATAATATCCTAAGTATGTAGCTAGTTTTAACTCCGTAAATTGCCAACCGTAAGTTTTTAAGTCACGAAACGTAAAATCGGGTATCCTAAAAATATGAAACTTATAAATATGGTTAAACATGTCAATATAGTCCATAATAAAATATAAAATGAGTGGTAGGTTCTATCGGGTGCGAAAACCCTGCTAAAAACTGGAAACACGGGTCTAAAACGCGCAATTCGCGTAAAACGCTGAACTGAAAAACGTAAAATTCCGAAACTTTTGGAATTGTCCTAAAATGATAGAAAATCATATTTCTATTGTTTATAATGTTTTATGGATATATCGGGATGCTGGAAGGACGTTTAAACCTAAAAGTAAATCTCGGACACGGCTTTGTGATTTTTGAAGAAATGACCCGACGAGTGTCAAACTCTCGGATTATCGTTAAAATAGTTTAACTTACGAGAATATGAAATAAAAATTTCTGAGATGAATAGTGAAAAGTGAATAGTAAAAGTGAATAGTGAAATTTTCGGGAATAAAAGTTAACCTGAAATTGCGAATTGTTACATAAAACATGGGTTGCCTCCCAAGAAGCGCTTTTCTTTATTTACGAGTCTTGTAGCTAGACTCAAAGTCATGGGCTATTACGTGACCTCGTCATTGGTTCCTGTTCCTAAGTCATCCTCAATCTTAGTTTTGTATTCTGGACCTAGTTGCAAGCATTCCTTGTAGAAACCAAATATCTTATTCATGACATAAAAACCAAATATCTTATTCATGACATAGTCTACTCCTCTACGTCTATCCTCATCACTTCTATAGTAGACTGCTTGTTTGTGTTCCTTTTCGATGTTTGATAAAAGACGAAATTGTTCAATCTTACAGGGCATTTGGTAAGCTATCTCATCGCTCTCATCTTTGATTCTAGCTATCCATAGAGACGGGTCATAATTCATCTTAGAGGCCTCAACAAATGGCTTTTCGAACACTACTTGACTTAAAACAACCATCTATTACTGGACGAATATCCTCTACAATCACAAAATCGGTAACATAAGTGAAGTCTCCTACAATGACATGTAATCCTTTCACTCTTCCCACAAAGTTACTCATCCAACTCGTGTTGGGCATCATCCTATATCCAAGTTGCTTCTTCATTACCCAATTATAATAGGTCCTAGTCATAATGTTTATGGGAGATCTAACATCGATGTAGGCTTTCCACACATGCATATGCCCAATATTGCATGGTATGTTGATGTTAGAGGGATCACCCGCTTTGATGAGTGGTGAACCAAGGACGTATGGTGTCTCGAGGTCATCGAATAGATCCTTATGGTATTCCCGTTCTTCCTTGGTGGGTAACCTATCGAAGTATTCCTCTACATTTTCTACTTCCTCAACTCTCTCTTCCTTTTTCTCTACAACTTCCTTAACCTCATCCGTGTCACTTTCTTCCTTATTATTGTCGACCGACTTAATAGTAACTACATTAACAAAGTGGACATGTTTAGATGATGAGGGGTCCTTAATTCGGGTTCCACTACTAGTGTCACTAGTGTCCTTCTTTGGTGTAGCTAGCACTTGGTTGTTGAGAGCTTTCAACAAATTGTCGATCTTATTGGTCATCTCCGCTTGTTGTTGATTGAATTCGGATTCAAACTTAGCTATGCGGGCCTCTTGAGATGCCATAAATTTGGACATCAATCATTCAAGATTATTGGTACTACCATAGTTATTGGAAGTATTGTTGTTGAAAGTACGGTTGGAGGTTGGACCGTTTGGTTGGTAACGATTAGGTGGGTTTGAAGAATTGTTTTGGGGCATGTTTTGGTTTTGCTTCCACCTAAGGTTCGGGTGATTTTTCCAAGAGGGGTTGAATGAATCATCGTAAGGGTTTTGCTCGGGTTTGAAAGTGTACCACTTGTCTCCCACTCCGTCGGTACGCGAGGATGCGTAATCCGCAAAAGCTTGCTCAGGGAATTCCACGCAATCACGAGTGTCGTGGGGACCACTACATAATTCACATGAAGAAGTGATTTTGTTCACTTGATTTGAAGGTTTAGGAGCTTCGTAGGATTTCATGAGAAACTTGACTTGGTCTTCAAGTTCCATGATCCTACGGTCGGGAGTGCTTGAATTGTTCGAAGGCAAAGATATTGCCTTGACCGTTTTGTTCAAATCACGGGGATCATTCCAACTTTCGTTGTCATAGAGAGCAAGATCTTCTATGAGTTCCCATGATTCTTCCGCACTTAGATCACGAAGCTTGCCACCGGCTGATTGGTCAATGGTTTGCCTTGTGGAGAGATCGATATGGTCATAGAAAATTTGGACTTGGAGCCAAAGATCTATACCATGATGAGGGACTTTTTAGAGTAAGTACTTGAAACGAGTCCATGCTTCATAGAGAGTTTCACCTTGACGTTGTTGGAACATCAAGATATCATTTCTAAGCTTAGGAGTTCTTCCCGGTGGGAAAAATTGAGCAAGGAAACGAGTGGTGAGATCATCCCAAGAGGTGATGGATCCCGCGGGTAAACGCTCAAGCCATTGACTAGCTTGGTCACATAGAGAGAATTGGAAGAGACGCAATCGATTCGTCTCTCGAGTTACAACATCAAGGTCTATGGAGTCAACGATTTTAAGGAAATCCTTGAGATGTTGATTAGGATCTTCGGAACGAAGTCCATGGAATGCACATCCGCTTTGCACCAACCAGATGGTGTCGGATCGCAAGGGAGACACATTGGCTCTTTGAGTGAGCTCAATAGTGTTTCGATAGCCTTGGTGGCTAGGACGGGAATACTCTCCTAAAGTTCGGGGTCTAGGAGGTTAGTTTGCTAGTGGTGGGTTTTGTGGGTGGTTTTGTTGTAGTGGGTTGATGGGATCAAAGAGATTACCACCTTCCATGATGGCGGATGGTAAAAGTTACGAACAAAGAAACTAAGAAATAAGATAGACTAAAGAAAACTATAAAAATAAAATAAAAATCTTACTAGAAAGGAATCTAGCAAGTAGACCTAATAAAAAGAAATTCTAACCTAGACAATAAATATTCCCCGGGCTGCGGCGCCAAAAACTTGATGCGTGGAATTGCACCCTCGCAAAAGGTTTTACCTCTCAAGGGATTTTGAGAAGCTTGCAATCCCCACCAGGCAGTGTACCTGTTCGTTATAGTATAGTATAGTGACAAGTACAGGGGGATAGATCGTTCAACTTAGGAATAGTGTTCGCTAGGATTAAAAAGTCTACTAAACTAGGTCTAAAGGTGAAGGATGATTCTTTTTCTATTTTTATATTTTTATAAAAGCAAGTAAAATCTCGAGTTTAGAAGGAGTGGGCGGAATTAGTTGCTAGTCAACTAACCCAATTAACTAAAGATGCAATCAAAATAAAATAAAATGAACTCAAACTAAATTGTGGTGTAAACAATAATAAGAGAGAATGTGTTTACTTAGATTTCATTACTCTCAAGATATCTTTTACCAGTTGATTAGCTTATTACAATTGCATGGATGACGGGTTATATTCCTTAATACTAGTCGTAGGGCCGTGTACGAAATTCCTTAACTCTATAAGCTCCTACTTCACTCTTATGTCGAGCCGACTAAAAGCTCCTAACATGGGATCACTAGATTTCGCTCATGCATTAAATACAACCATAAATCGTAGTACACCTCCGATCATGTTTCTTAAGACGTTCAAGAAAGTTACCAACTGGAAGTCTGCCACTTTTCTTAAGGCTAACATCAAATACAATCATCCACAACAACTATAAACAAACCATCAACCAATAATCAACATCTAGGTTTCATTACATCTAAGCAAACACAAGAAAAACCTAGCCTAGCATGTTAAAAAGAAGAAAAGCATAAGATAGAATCACACAACACATAGACATATTGTATGATTATTGGAAAACTTATCTTCAATTGAACATGGATGGAACAAGGGTTGAAACCCTTATTATTATAGAAAATTCGTCTAGGGTTTTCACAAAGAAGCTCTCTAAAAGTTCCACACACTAATGAATGAAAATTAGAAAATTATATATAGATTATACACCTTGACGGTGTCACGTTTTAGCTTGTGACGCCGTCAACTCGCCGCTAAGATAAAATTCGTATTGCCTAGATCCACTTCTGACGCCGTCATGTGTAAATATACTATGGGCCGTCACATGTGTTTTGACCCTGACGGCCTTGGTGACGCCGTCAGGCCAAAATGCCTTGAAATTGCTCTGGGCCGTCACGTGTATTTTCCGCATCCACCTCTTTTGCCACTCTTGACGCTGTCACTTGCATTGCTTTGACGCCGTCAGGTACTGTTCCCAGCAAGGATTTTGAGACTTTGTCGTTTTCTTCACTTTTTCGCTCCAAAAACGTCCAAAATGCTTCCTTTTGTAAAGTTCCTCTCAAAAGTACCTAAAATGACAAAAGGAACGATTTAGGGCAATAATTGATCAAATAATTACGAATTCGAGCTTAAATGACCCCCCAAAAGCAGTACACTTTTTGCCTTATCATGGTCATAAACGATTATTAGGTTAAGAATCATGAACTCACAAAATGTCAAAGGTGACAAACATAAAATAACAGTCGTCATCATCAAATTACTCAGGCAACAAATCTAAATCCAGAATAACATCGACTCGAACATCTCCAACGTATACAGATTAGCACAACAAAATCATCTCCAATTATCTCAAGAACGCATCGGACAAATCAAATATACCCGATGAAAAGTCACAAAACAATCATAGGGGTAGAATAGGCAAGGTCAAAAATCAACAATGAAGAAAGAATCAAAAGCAAGGAAAAGTCATAAAATGTGTCGAATACGTAGGATTCATACATACGCGAATCTCCGAACGAACGAAAGGCATCTAAACGAATGTCAAACGAATCAAGGATCGAAGTTCAAAAGGATAACTCTAGAGAAAGAAACCTATAAGGCACACTACGAAGTCAAAAGGCATCCTAAACACATGTCGCGAATCCTGATAAGTCTCCTAAGTCTCCGAAATGAATGATCTTGTAAGAGCTTAATGAAAAGCAAAGACATAAATCAGAGTAAAATGAAAGCAAGAAAACCAATGTTTGATCATATATCTACCCAATCCTCACCGGTCATAATAAAGCTCTTAAGAGGAGAAACTTAAGGCAAAAACCTTTCTTAGTTATACCTAAAGCTTCTAAGGTACAAATCCAAGGGTCCAAAACTCACAAGCCATAGCTTAGGTACTACGAGTCGCAGCATTAGCTCTGATACCATAATTGTAACACCCCAACCCGACATGGATCTGGAGCGCTACAGTATGGTAACATATCAAAGCATACAAAGCATACAACATAAGTGAAAGACTTAAAACAAAAATTACAAGGGAAAAATCTAAAAGTACAAAAGAAATATTAAAACTATAAAAGAAAAGAAAATACAAACTGAACATAGTCTAATTTAATTCGAGTCCAAAACTAGTCCAGATGTAATGGGCTTCTAGTCCATGGGGTAGTCTACTAAAGCTCCTATGCTCTCTCTTCACCCAAACCCAGCTTCCAACCTAAAACCTGCCGCAGGAAAAAAAAATGCGGCTGAGCTACGAAAGCTCAGTGAACAGATATATATATATATATATATATATATATATATATATATATATATATATATATATATATATATATATATATATATATGCAACGAATAAACGAAACGTAAATAAATATAAGAAAATGAATTAAAAGCTCGAGCTAAAAAAGGATGTCATTTGTCAAGTGCATAAGAAATCAACATACACAGAACGAATATCATAAGTCAAAGGAAAACGAAGTATCAAAGATATATCACATAAGCATAATCATAAGGAAAAGGTAATGAGGACGTATCAACAAAGGCGTGTCTACCAGAGTCACTCGAATAGACACATAGAAACATACGAAAGCGACGAGCCGACCTACCCGAGCCACTCGAATAGGTCTCCTACACAAAATCATATATCCTACAAATCATAAGTTGTACAAGGAGATGCAGATTCCGTTGTACCAAAGAAGTGAGGGTACAAGGCACGTACCACTAGTCACCCGCCGAAACCATATCATACCATATCATATCGAAATAAAATACAATGATGCATCCATATGCCCCCGCTGAACAAAATCATACATGCACCCTGCTCACACGACAGGTATACACATACGTCAAAATGGCCAATCATATCATAACGAAGGAAGATGCAGTAGACAAAAACCCACCTCCACTAACAGCGTCAAGCCATTGGTGCCATCAATAACATGGCCATGGACTCCCCATGGCTGGCTAATAAACTCGGGCATAAGAACGAAATGAAACACATCATATAGCATATAATCAAAACATATCAAAGGATCCTAACAAGGACCACATCAAAGGATCCTAATAAAGGACCACATCAAACAAAGTAAAACAAAGAATCATATCAACGAAGCATAGCAAAACGAATCATATCATATCAACGAAGCATATCAAATGAATCATATCAAAGTACAAGGGAACATAGCAATAGCTAAGGGAATCATATCCGAAATAGTCACACAAGTCGGATCAAGTGTGGCTGTTTATTTTATTCTGGTACATTTAGTCACGTAAAAATGTTACCGTGTGACCGTTCAAAATCGACCATGTGTGACGAAAGGCCATTTTTGTACTAGTGTCAAACCAATCATATCAAAGTACAAGGGAACATAGGAATAGTTAGGGAATCATGTCAAGATAACGAATCAAAGATCAAGATCAAGAGTCATGAGAGCGAAAGCACCCTTACTGAAAAAGGGTAGAATATTTATACGTTAAACCGCCAACGAAACCATAACATAACCATAGGAATAGGAAGTCACTCCTTCTTCAGCGGAACTACACGAATTAATGGTCGGCTAATTATTCAAATGCTCATCTTAAAATCAGATTACTCATTTCAGTCGGCTTTCCATTATTAGTAACTTTCTGGTTTTAGCAGCTTTCCTTATCTAGGAACTTTCCAGAATTAGCAGATTTCCATATTTGGCATATTAGGGTTACTTATCACATATTTATGTTTACAACTGATTCATAAGTGTTTTACACCACAATTATAATTATTCATGCTTAACTAGGCTATTATTCCCATTAATGGTGAATTAGGGTTTTTATCGTACTTAAACATGTAGCAATCAAATTAAATACCATATTAGGTTATATAAAGATCATAGATAGTTAATCTAATTTATTAATCACTTACTTAAAGAATCATTATGATTATGTTACACATATTAATGATATAGTAGGTTTTAAGCGCATAAATCGCCTTTTAAGAAAATTCAGCTTGTAATATCAAAACATGTATCACATTTCCGGATTTTTAATGTATACTTGTGCATTTTCTGGAGCCTTAGAAACATTTCCCCAGGTAGATATATATGTTAACTACTTTTTATAATTTTTATAGAATTTTCCAGGTAGGATAACTATAGAATAAAAATTCATTATCAAAACTAGTCCTGATTCGGATCTGTAGAAACACCCCAAAAGTTTACATTTATCACACCCATTTTGACACTTCAGAAAAATCTACAAAAATTCTAGGAAGTCACACATAAACCAAATATTACTCCTGTGTAAGGAGAGATCCTAACTCCTTACGGTTTGAAAATGAAAAATAAAAAACATCTACTGATTTCCAGGCATCCGTAAAACAGTTTTGACACTTAATCTTGTAAAAATCAAAAAGCTTACCTCCCGACCTCCAATCACCATGAAACTTATATTTCCAGAAAGTAGACAAGTAGTACTTATGTTTAGACTCAAAAATCACTTAAAAATACGTTACCATCATCCGTTTGGACATCCATCAACCCGACCCAAAATCTGGACAACACAGTATTGTGACAGAAATATCTCCTTAACCCCTTATAAACCCTAATCGCCCTCTAATAAATTTCTCGGGTTTCCAGAATTCATTAGCAATATTAATGTGTCTTTATGATCAATATTAGGGCTTGCATATCAGTATAGTTTTATATGAAGGTGGGTCGATCAAAATAGATTTTCATGGGTCGATATTCACAAGGTTTTAGCATGTTACAATCATGATTTTATGTGACTATTTCATACAATATACAAGTTCAGATTCCACGAGACCATCAACCACTATATTATCTTGATTATTATTGTTAGTGTAACATGTTTTAAAATCATATTAATGACCATATACATGTCGAGTGGATGAAGGAACAAAGAGTGATGAAGAGTTACCTTAGGTAGAAAATAACGAGACCAAAAGGGGAGGGACAAGGACCCCACGAATTCAAACACAACGAATCAAAGTCTACAAGATCAAAACCAGTTCTAATCCTTCTTCTTCCAAGGCTGAACAAAGTGACAAAGGGGCTGCCTAGGGTTTCAGTTAGGAGGGACAAATGGAGGCCGTATATTTTAAGTTTTAAGGTTTTTTTTTTTTCTTTTTTTTTTCTTTTTTTTTTTTTTTTTTTTTTTTTTTGAAGCATATGTGTGAGTAGTAAAATACACCGGTCCCTCTTATTGTGATGTTAGGTTCGTAGATGGGCCAAAGGCTGAGTGGTCATGCGCTAAAGTTCATGTGGTCTGTTGTTGTCCATAGATTGTGTATCAAACGAGAAATGGCCCAAAACGATGATCGTGTCGCGTAAAATAGTCCTTCCAATTTTATTTTAGGTTTCTAGGTATTTTGGATTTAAAATATGCTCAGAATTTTTAATTATGAAGTTTCGTTTTAATTTATTTGGATATACGGTATATTCGTTTAGTTATTCTCGGGTTTTATTTTGTAATACGGATTTTAGTTCATTTTACCTGCTTTCATCCCAAAGATGATTGATCTGATTCCGGAACGGATTTGAGTCTTTCACAATACTTATCGACATGAGGCTGCAACATCGAGTTGGAATTGTGCATCAAAAAATGACCGCAGTGTTTAAAATGAGTCTTAATTGAACCATCCGACAACTTCACCTTTTGGAAATAACACCAAAGTTCGAGTTTTCGGGTTGTAGATAAAACTTCAACAATCATTGGTGCATCAACATCGGCGGAATTTGAAAAAGCTTGTGTTGCCATTAGTGACTAGTGAGCGTTTAGTGAGCGATTTGATTGTTTCAAGAGCAATTTGATAGTGTTTGAGTGTTGTGACTAAACCAAACACAATATACCTATTTATACTAGAGTTTAGATGGCAAAATGGGGCAAAAACAAGCTTCTAACTGTTGGCCAACGGCTAGAAACGGTCAAGAACAATTGACAGCTTTGTAGTTGTTGTGCAACGATAAAAACAAGTTTGTGAGAAACCAGAACCGAACCAGTTCTAACGGTCACTGGTTACAAATCGTCGGTTTTTCCAAAAACCGAACCGGTTTTGACCAGTTATGGTTTAGGTTTTTTTTTTTGTTTTTGTTTTGGTTTCGGTTTTTTTCCCCGCTACTACTTGGCTTAACTCCTGCTTAGCATGATACATTTTCTCAACCTGAAGAACATTTAACTAGCACCACAGCTCATGATTTTCCATGATATTAATCCCCAAGCAATTTACAATCTAGATTTCAAGAGTTTTATAATATCATGTTTACTAACTAACTTTAATCAAGCAAGAATGTCTTATTTATATAATAACATATTGATATCACGAGTAGAGGCTAGCTTCGGGTAACCTTTGAGAGGGAATGGCTATTAGTGGTCTTCTTTTCTTTGTCACAAATCCAAACTCGTCTGAAAGCTCAAGCTCTTCCTCTTTAGGTAAGCTCCAATCAAAAGAATGCAAAAGTGATGCTAATATATACATTAACATCTTTTCCCCCAAAGGAATTCCCGGGCATATTCTTCTTCCAGATCCAAATGGTAAATACTTCAAATTATATCCGTTGTAATCCCATTTTCCGTTCAAGAATCTCTCTGGCTTGAACTCCAACGGATTGGTCCAATTCTTGGGGTCGAGGTGGATCGCCATAGCATTAATATAGACGATACTACCCTTTGGAATAGTGTACCCGCCCACCGTGCAAGATTCATTTGGGCATCTCTGGATTAGTAGAGGAAGTGGAGGATGTACCCTGAATGTCTCCTTAACTACTGCATCTAAATATACTAACTTTGGGAGATGAGATTCTTCAACAATATTGTTCATACCAATAACTGTTGTTAATTCTTCTTGAACTCTTCTCATTACATCTGGATAATGCAAAATTTCTGCCATCACCCATTCGACCATTGTGGATGTTGTATCTGTTGATGCTGTCAAGATGTCCTGTTATAACAATTTTCCACATTAAGAAAAACTTGCATTATACCAAAGGGCAAATTATATATATATATATATATATATATATATATATATATATATATATATATATATATATATATATATATATATATATATATATATTATGCTTGTCAGTGATTGATCTTCTAGGTAGCGAACTATTTTTTTTTGCTTTTGAGGGTAATTTTCTTTTAAATTCATCCTCTTTAGGGTATTTTACGAAATTTTTGGACATTTTTGCCTCTCTTAAGTAATACAATTTTTTTTTTTTCAGAAAGGGCAAAAATGTCACATATTACCCTAAAAAGGATGAATTTGAAAGAAAATTACCCTTAAAAGCAAAAAAAAAAAAAAAAAAATAGTTCGATACCCAGAAGATGTAACAGTGGCACGTATAATACTTTTTTTTAATAATTTGCCCTATACCAAAAGGCTTAACAATGGTTACGTAAAACATCCTAACTTTCACCATTCTGGTAGATTAACGAGATAAGTTTCATTCTATAATTGATTAATTATATCTATCCCTGAGCTCATTTTACAGTGGAAAATTGTTAGAAATGACCACAATTGTTCAGGGCTAAACCATTCGGAAAAATAAGTTTAAGGGTTAAGATAATATGGTGAAAGTTTAATGGAATAGTAAATTTAAAGCTTTGAAAATAATAGAGGAGTAGAAAGTTCATGAAGACATACAAACAGTAGGGCCTTTATTTGAACCATGTTCAATGATGTTGGGACATCTTTCTGGTCTTTAAGCTCTAACTGTTAAATGTTACGTATAAACATTAATAGGTAAATGTCTAGGATCGAACACGAGACCTCGGGATTGCACACTTTACAAACAAGAATAATGTAAATAAATATATATGTTTATTAAATGTATGAAATATATATATTTATGACACTTAATGGACTAAACGGTCGTTAGTTGTTAACCGTATGGACTAACTATCGTTAAATAAGAAAGACAAGGACTAGAGTGTAACTTGGGAGTCAAGGAGGTTCTAGAAACACCCTTGGGTGTCCTAGGCCGGTCGAAGCCCACACCATGGGTCGATCCACCCTTGCTTGGTCACCAAGATATCACCTAGTATAAATACAAGGCTTTGGGGTTAGACTTAACAATCTTTTGTGCACACACTCTAACCCTAAAACTTGTTTTCTTTCTTGTTTTCTTGTGGCCGATCGTCCCTCCCCTCCCAAGGGTTTATTGGGTCGATTTTCATAAGACAAAACATTAGTGTTTTTGTTTACTTGCAACAAACCTTTATTCGTTGGTAGTTTGTGTGTACAAGAACGAGGTAATTACTTACTTTAGTAATTATCAAGAGATCGATAAACAAAACGGTAAGGGGTTTATCATTGATCTAATTGTCCAAGAATCAAGGTTTATTTGAAGTGCATCGGGTACGTTTTCTATTTACGTTTTGGTTAATATTTATGTGTTATACTTGATCCTAGCTTCCGCAATACGTGTATTTGATTGTCAAACTCTAACAGTGGCATCACGAGCCATGTATAACATGTAATTGATTACTAAAACGTAATAAAAACTGGATCTTTTATTGTTTTAGATACATGTTTTTTTGATCTAGGGTTTTTTCCCATTTTTTTCTAAAAATTTCGAAACCCTAACCCTAATTTTGGGGGGGGGGGGGTCGATTTTCCCATGAAACCCTAATTAGGGTTTTGTGGTTTTATTGATTATGTGTAATCACTAGAAACCCTAGGTCATTAACCGGTTAATTGAACGTATCTTGTGACCTAATTGCTAATTGTTAGGTTTTAATCCGTGACTTACATGCATGTTTGTCATGGATCTTGTTTTGTTGTCACATATTTAGATAGATCTTAAATTGGGGAAGACTCCAATATATATTAAAATCAATTTTATATGCTATGTGGTGTGTTTTTAGCTTTGGCCTACGCAATTGATTCGTCAATGTATGTGGCTCACCTCCATTAAGAGGTGAAGGCCTTAGTTGATTACATGCGTTATTATACCTAGAATTGATTTTATTAGGATCTTTTCTAAAACGGTTTGCATGTGGCTAATTGTTTCACTTATATTATTATTGTTTGTTTGATTTTCTTTGCAACTTGTTTTATTGTTTTTAGTTGGACTTGATGTAAGCAATAAAAGGGTGTTTTCATAAAGAAAATTAAAACGGACTAATAATTGTGAAACCCTAAAGTGATAAAGTAAGAATCTTGCAATGGTCTTATGACAATCGTGGTCCGATTCGCACGGTAATCAGCTCCCAGTCGAGACTAGCATTATTCAAACTTTATTACTATTTTGAGATTGAATCCATAAACTTTTGCTTGAATGATGTTTTGTGCAAATATACTTTTAAAATTAAGTCTTTTAAGATGATATTCATAACCGTGATTTGAAGGCTTAGAAAAGAGCCATAGAGTCTGCCTTGGTTATCACAATCTTGAATATATCTTAAACGAATTACTTTTAAAATTATATGTTGTAGAAAGTCATCTTAGGGTTTTGGCATAAACCTCAAGTAAAACTTTGTGTATTAATTTCAGGAATCGGACATAAAAAGTTTTTTATGAAAACTTATGTTATAAAGATGAGTGCATGCATCTTTGTACATAATTTTGATTGACATATCAAAAATTGATACCCTTAAAATTTAAGTTACGTGCCATCTACCTATAAGAAACACTTGGAATTTTAATTTAGTAAACGTGAGACCTAGGCTAAATTACTATAACAAGGTAAAATTCTTTTAACGCGTGAGACCATAATTGTAATTTTACAGTTTCTAAGGTAGACGACTTAATTAAGTTGTGCGTGAGACCTAGAACTTAAGGCATGAGATGGGATAAAACATGCTTACAAAGGCAAATTGATGAATCAATTTGATGTAAATCCCATAATGATCTAGGAATTGGAAATCTTGTTTGCCAATTATTGTTCGACAGATTACTATCTTTTGTACTTTTACCACTAGCAGATCAACTGATGTGGTGAAACTATGTAAAGATAGATCCTAGGTTTTCAAGAAAATTTGTTGGTTATATGAATATAGCCTTGGTTATTTTATTTTCTTGAAGATATTGATTATCGAAAATACTAATATTTGAACTTTATCTGTAGATATGGCTCAACCCGATAACCAAACAGTGATTAATGCTTTCAAGAGTCATCTTGAGAGAGAGAAACTCACTGGAAAGAATTTCAATGACTGGTACCGTTCGCTCAGAATTGTCTTGAGGGCGTCTGGTAAGATGGATTTCTTGACCGAAGAATGCCCACCTGAGCCTCCTGCTACTGCTACACCAGAAGCAAAGGCGGCTTGGAAGGTGGTACATGCTAAGTACAATGAGGTAGCTTGTCTAATGCTCACTAGCATGAGTGCTCAATTACAAAAGAAGTATGAGTACGCGTTCCCTAAAGATATGCTTGAGATGCTTCAGCAGTCTTATGAGAAACCGCCTGCAGTTGAATTGTATGATGAACTTGACAAGCTACACAACTGCAAGCATGGTGATGGTAAACCAGTAGCCGATTATGTGGATGAGATGAAGGACTCCTTTGATCAACTTCACAGAATTGGTTTTGGTTACCCCGAGAATGTGCAAGTGCACTTGATCAACAGATCCCTTAACAAGGATTTTGCTGGTTTTGTGCAGAACTTCAACATGCATTGCTCGGGGAAGACAGTCTCAGAATTACTCGCATTGCTTGTTGATTATGAGAAAAGTCTACCAGCCAAGGTCAAGAATCCCACCCCGCAAGTGTTGGCAATTCATGGGGGGAGAATCCAGAAGAAATCGCAAGTGAACAAAGGCAAAGGTAAAGGTGATAAAGGCAAGCAGGTCATGGCCTATCAACCTCAACCCAAGATGAAACAACATCAGCCTAAGCAGAACAAGGTGAATCCGCCAAACAGGAAGGATCAGGCTTGTCACCATTGTCATGAAAAGGGCCATTGGAAGCGCAATTGCCCTCTCTACATTCATGACTTGCGACTCAAGAAGCAGGGGAATGATGCTGGTAACCCCAGCTCATCAGGTGCGTTCTTTATGATTGAATTATTCACTCTTACTCCTAAATTGAATTCATGGGTATATGATACTGGATGTGGCATTCATATCTGCAATACCATGCAGGGGTTTAGAGTTGAGAGAAAGCTGGCCTATGGACAACAATTCTTGCACGTTGGTAACGGAGCGCATGCAGGAGTTGAAGCTATAGGAGTATTTAATTTAGTGTTGCCTTCAGGCTTAGTACTATCTTTAAATAATTGTCATTATGCACCGGCAATTGTTAGAGGTGTAATTTCATTTTCATGTTTGTTAAACCTTGGTTTTGAGCATACTATTTCAAGCAATGGAATTTCGGTTTCTTTAAATAATGTTTTTTATTTTAATGCTATTGCTGTGAATGGTGTATTTGAAATTGATATGAATGACAATGATAATGCTTTTGTTAAAAATAATTCAATGTATAGCATCAACAATAAGAGAATCAAGAAAGGTCTGGATTCGTCTTATCTTTGGCATTGTCGACTTGCTCACATTGGCAAAGATCGCATGAAAAAGCTGCAACATGATGGGCTTTTAGATAAGATCAATGATGAATCATTTGATAAATGCGAATCTTGCATTGCTGGGAAGATGACTAAGAAACCCTTTAAAAATAGGATTGAAAGGGCTAATGATCTACTTGGTCTTATTCACACAGATGTGTGTGGACCACTTAGACATGTGTCAAGGAGGGGTGCTAGCTACTTCTTAACATTTACGGATGATTACAGCCGTTATGGTTATGTTTATTTACTTAAACATAAACATGAGGTATTTGAAACATTCAAAGTGTTTAAAGCAGAAGTAGAGTTGCAACTTGGAAAGAAGATTAAAGCTCTTCGATCCGATAGAGGTGGTGAATACCTGAGTCAGGAGTTCATAGATTATCTAGCAAAGGAGGGAATTGTCCAGCACCTTACTTCTCCATATACTCCACAACAAAATGGTGTATCTGAAAGAAGGAATCGTACATTGCAAGACATGATACGATCTATGTTTAATCTAACAACTCTTCCTTTCTCGTTTTGGGATTATGCCTTAGAATCTGCGGTTCGCATTCTAAATATGGTTCTAACAAAGAAGGTTGATAAGACACCATATGAGGTATGGACTGGAAAAGCTCCTAACCTGTCTTATCTTAAGGTCTGGGGTTGTGAGGCGTATGTTAAACGTGACTCAGCAGACAAACTCCAACAAAGATCTGTGAAGTGCATCTTCGTAGGATACCCTAAGGAAACTATGGGATACTACTTTTATTACCCACCTGAAAACAAAGTATTTGTTGCAAGGTATGGAGACTTTCTTGAAAGAGAGCTCATATCTCAAGAATTCAGTGGGAGAGTATATGACCTAGAAGACGGTCAAGAAGATGTAGAACCTTCTGAAAACACTAACGAACTTCCGGTAGAACCTGAAAGCTTAGGTCCTCCACCTGAAGTTGAAGTGATTCCCATTCGTAGGTCAACAAGACCAGTAAAAGCTCCTACTCGTCTATGTCTTAATGTAGAGAGTGATGAGTATATACTGGGTGATCTTGATGAGCCTACAAGTTATAAAGCTGCCATGAATGGTCCTGAAAAGGCCAAATGGAAAGAAGCTATGGATGGGGAAATGCAATCCATGGAAGACAATGATGTCTGGGAAGAAGTAGACCTGCCTCCGGGTGCCAAACTAGTTGGGAGTAAATGGCTCTACAAGAAAAAGACTGACATGGATGGCGTTGTACACACCTATAAGGCCCGTTGTGTAGCTAAAGGCTATACACAAACTTTTGGTGTTGACTATGAGGAGACCTTTTCTCCTGTAGCTGACATAAGGGCAATTAGGATTCTTATAGCCATAGCCGCTTACTATGACCATGAGATTTGGCAAATGGATGTTAAAACCGCCTTCTTGAATGGTCGCCTAGATGAGGACATCTATATGGCGCAGCCTGAGGGGTATGTAAATCCAGAATTTCCAAATCGTGTATGCAAGCTTAAAAGATCCATTTATGGATTAAAGCAAGCATCACGACAATGGAATAAGAGATTTGATGGTGAGATTAAAAAGTATGGATTCACTAAAAATCTTGATGAGCCATGTGTATATCACAAAGTTAGTGGGAGTAATGTGATTTTCCTTATATTATATGTCGATGACATATTGATCATGGGGAACGACATTCCAAGTTTACAAAAGGTTAAGGAATATCTTGGAAGTTGTTTTTCTATGAAAGATTTAGGGGAAGCTGCATTTATTCTGGGAATCAAGATATATAGAGATAGATCTCAGCGATTAATTGGATTAAGCCAAAGTGCTTACATTGATAAAATATTGAAGAGATTCAATATGCAAAATTCCAAGAAAGGATATTTGCCGATGCAAGAGCAACATGGCTTGAGCAACAAGGTTTGTGCTTCAACACCTGCAGAGGTGCAACGCATGAAGAGAGTCCCTTATGCTTCGGCTGTGGGATCTATAATGTATGCGGTGAAAAGTACAAGACCTGATGTGGCGTTTGCTCAGAATTTAACCAGTCGATATCAGCAAAATCCAGGTGTAGCTCACTGGACTGCTGTTAAGAATATTCTTAAGTACCTTAGGGCAACTAAGGATATGTTTTTGGTTTATGGGAGAAATCCATCGGCAGAACTTGATGTTACAGGTTACTGCGATGCTTCTTGGAAAGGTGATAAGGATGATACGAAGTCTCAGACGGGTTATGTCTTTGTCATTAATGGAGGAGCAGTGGATTGGAGGAGCAGAAAGCAGAGTGTACTAGCGATGTCTGCTACAGAAAGTGAGTATATAGCTGCTTCAGAAGCTGCAATGGAAGCTGTTTGGATTAGGAAGTTTGTTTCAGGGCTTGGTGTCATGCCTTCGATTCAAAGACCTATTAAAATGTATTGTGACAATTCTGCTGCAATCACATTTGCCAATGAGCCTGGAATCATGAAAGGCACCAGACATTTCCCGATTAAGCATCACTATGTTCGAGAACAAGCCGAAATAGGTGAAATCGAAATGCTCAAAGTTCACACAGATGATAACTTGGCGGATCAATTAACAAAGCCTCTACCTGGCACTAAGCTTCACAAGCATGCTGCAGGTGTAGGACTTAGATTAGCTGAAAGTTTCATGCCCATTTGTGATTAGTGTTTGGATAAAGGATGTAATGTACAATTATTATTTTAATGGAATAAAATAAGTTTTATGTTTATTTATCATTGTCTTAATAATATATCCTATATTTGCATGTTTAAGATCCTTGAATAATTTATTATTCTAAATGTCCATTGTCGATTAATGATATGGGAATATCATTAAACTAAGACAAATTTGAGTATTGGTTTTAGAATATACTTGAAAGTATATTGATGCGTAGTCATACCAATTTTACATAATATTCGATGAATTGAATATTGGACTTATCCCAACAATATGATTTAATATGTAATGTGAGAATCATATTTAAAGTTATCCTCAGACTTGAGATACCAGATAAGTGTCATGGATGTAGTGCATTTTTGTGAAGCAATCTACCGCTCACCGTAACAGGGAGTCATAAGGATTGTTTTCAGAAGTGTTGCAAAGTTCATGGGTTATTCTTGTAGTCAAGAAAGAATTCATTCCTTCTGATTTGTTCAGAAGTTTAATACTGCTGGGCCCCTCGTAGGGTTGACAAAATGTTTGCATGGCCATGCCCAAAGTCTATCTGGAATACGTTCAGATGTTTTGGTAATTTTGTTCAATCATAAAGAAACGAGAAACAGAATTTTAATAAAGGAACTCACATCTTTATTAATGCGGTATTAGTAATGAAAGGATAATTATAATGATGAATCATTAAAGGTTTTTCCAGGAAACCTAGCTCGGTTTGAACTAGGGGCATTGGAGTGTTGCAAGACGCTAACCAATGTCATTTTACTATTAATGAATATACGAGTGGGAGCTGTTAAATGTTACGTATAAACATTAATAGGTAAATGTCTAGGATCGAACACGAGACCTCGGGATTGCACACTTTACAAACAAGAATAATGTAAATAAATATATATGTTTATTAAATGTATGAAATATATATATTTATGACACTTAATGGACTAAACGGTCGTTAGTTGTTAACCGTATGGACTAACTATCGTTAAATAAGAAAGACAAGGACTAGAGTGTAACTTGGGAGTCAAGGAGGTTCTAGAAACACCCTTGGGTGTCCTAGGCCGGTCGAAGCCCACACCATGGGTCGATCCACCCTTGCTTGGTCACCAAGATATCACCTAGTATAAATACAAGGCTTTGGGGTTAGACTTAACAATCTTTTGTGCACACACTCTAACCCTAAAACTTGTTTTCTTTCTTGTTTTCTTGTGGCCGATCGTCCCTACCCTCCCAAGGGTTTATTGGGTCGATTTTCATAAGACAAAACATTAGTGTTTTTGTTTACTTGCAACAAACCTTTATTCGTTGGTAGTTTGTGTGTACAAGAACGAGGTAATTACTTACTTTAGTAATTATCAAGATATCGATAAACAAAACGGTAAGGGGTTTATCATTGATCTAATTGTCCAAGAATCAAGGTTTATTTGAAGTGCATCGGGTACGTTTTCTATTTACGTTTTGGTTAATATTTATGTGTTATACTTGATCCTAGCTTTCGCAATACGTGTATTTGATTGTCAAACTCTAACACTAACATGATCTGCAGAAAATCCTTCTTTCCATCATCGTGAAGCACTCCCTCCATTCTTGCCTTGATCACGTTGTCTAATATTCGATCAAGATGTTCATGTTGCTTCTGCATTTCACGCTGCCTTCCTTGTAGATCAAACCATGATAATATCGGGATGAAATCAGATATATTTGGTGCCCCCAATAACTCAATCATCTTGAACTCGACTTCTCGAAACCCTTCTAAAAGATCATCAGATTCATTACGTCCCCATAACATATTTGTCACAACATTAAGTTCGGTTTCAAAAGCAATTTCGTTAATATCAACTTTTTCCCCCATTTTTGCATAAACATGACTAACTGTTTTTCTAACTTCATCTGTTCTGAACCCCTGACACGCTTCAAGATTTGCGTTGCTCAACACTTGGCTGACCAAAAGTTTACGCGTGTTACGCCAGTGTGCGTTGTTATTGGACCATGCAATATCAAGTAAACCATAAGTTACTGTAATTGCTGTGACTGGAGGATTACGGTTAGCAAAGGTCTGGTCGAGATCACGAGCTACAACCTTCGCTAGATCAATGGAGTTCACCACAACATTAAGCTTACTTCCCAGGTACAGGCTAAAGATGGGGCCATATTTGTGACTCATCTCGGTGAATCTTTCGTGTAAGTTGGAACTCAAAAAAGGAAGATACCCTATAACGGGTAAACCATACGGGCCTGGTGGCAAACGGGGTCTGGGATTTTTGGTATACGATATGGTCCATTTGTACCATAAAAGAACTAGTATTGGCACCAAAATAGTGAGAATGGTGCGAGCAACGTTGTCACTTTCGTTGTCAACTTCCCACCACCATGACCAATAGTTAATCATAGTGTGATATTTCTTGTCATTAAAATATGTTATCATTTTTTTGGCATGAATGATTTGGACCTTATGAAGGCTGTTAAATAGCGTTAAGGGTGGATTCTAGACCATAAGTATCGTGCAAGAATAAGACACTAGGAAAGTGGCAGCAGGAGTCAGGACGAGATGATTTTGAAAGAATTGTAACTTTGCTAAAGTTTTTCAAGATGGGACGTTTCTTATTTTTTGTTGATACTAGCAGATATAGCAAACAAACAAAATAGGCCAGCTTATCAAGTTCAATTAAAAAGGGTTGTGTTATATCAACCCTCCCTATGTTGTCACATCAGGAGGGTTTGGTCAAACCGTGCAACCCGTGATGCATGCCGTACAACCGGATGATACGTCCAATCATTGCAAACCCTCCTTATGAGAGGGTGTGGGTAATTCAATCCATTAAAAATGGTTAAATTTTGATTTGAGCGAGCCTATGACTAGCACAATAATTCATCTTCAAACATGTTCCCCGAACATATTTTTGTAACTACATTAATCATCGAAAAATAAATTATCTTTAATCACGTTCTCCAAACTTCAACGTCAAACATATTTATATTTAATTAATTGGAAAATGCCAACTAATGGTCCAACAAGAAATCAAAAGATGTTGAAAGGCAATAATAATATAAGGTTAATTACTTCAAAATGTATCATACTTGATATTTATTGTTCTTGTGTGTATTGAAAACTTTTTTTTTTTTTTTTTTTTTTTTTTTTTTTTTTGTACTGAACCATCATATCACATAATAAGTATTTTAGCAGTTATTTTCAACGATTGAAAAAGCGTCCGAGTAAAATTCAGTAAATGGTCAATAAAGACGGAATGAGTGTTAATTTATTATTATTAAATCAGGTAGGTGTAAATTTCATTTTGCTGTTGTGTTTGACAAATTTGACACTTCTAAAGGAGATGAATTGAACAATCCAATAATACAAACAAACTCCAAATAATACAAGCAAAGTGAAGTATCTCTTTATTATAATTCAATACCTTTTTCTATGTTTTAATATATAAAAAAAAAAAAAGGGTATTAAGAAGCAAACAGTCGATTCATGAAGTAATGTTGAACGTGATATAAAAGAACTATACACACTGAGAAAGTTATGAGACCTCGACATGTAAAATGCTAAGGTAATGCGGCTGTCATTGAATATAAAGAGTTTGCGCATATAAGGTTGAGAAACACAATAAACAAGCATCCCTTTCTATGATTGTGTAATCAGTATATCCTATTTGACGATCTTATAGAAATCATCTATATTGGTTGTATATTATTTATTATTTAGTCATATTGGCTTGTTTAGTATGTAGAAGAGTTAGCCTACTTTTAATACCATATGGTGTAACTATATATTCTCTTTGATTGATTAATGTAATCAACATGATTTACCAGCAAAAACCGATTCTCGTTTAAAAAGTCCCTAACAAACCGTACCCCCAACCCCTAAAACTATTGTCTCAAGCTTCTGCCTCTTTTTCTTTATGATCCCAAACAAAACTACAATATCTTATTGAAACTAAAACTTACTGGCCTACTGGGGAGGGATCTGGTGAGAAGAAATACTAAAATGAGCTAAATAAGAAGGATTTTCAGCCACATATTTTAAATAAAAGGAAGATTTTCAAAAAGAGATGCATCTCTTTTTATAAGTGCATCTGTATTGTGATTTCTTCTCTCTTCTCACTTTAATTTTTCTTCCCATTTGAACATAACTCATCTTTTCCTCCCATCAATATCCATCTCCTTGTTTCTAATTAAAAAGATCCATCCAAATTCAATTATATAATCAATATGATATAGTATTTCCATTCATGCATACCGTATGATTGTCGTGTGCATGTTTGCCAATAACATAACTGTCGATGGTAAAGCGTGAGATCCAAACGAGCCAATAATTCCAAACAAATAACTTATTCTTTTTTATTTACCCAATCAATTAAAATATTCATCCCATCAATTTTACCATACCAACTGACCCACAACCCATTATAAAATATAGGATTAGTACTTGGAATGAAACAATCACGTGTGGCCCAACAGCCTTCTTGGCTCACCCGGGTGGCCCAACAGACCAATTAGCCCACTACCTCAAACCTTTCTAGTTTGAGACCTTTGATTGTCTAGCCGCATGCTTTTTAGGCCAAGCCTAACTCGGTTTAGCAACCTATGGTCCAACAGCAATATGGTTTGGCCCAACAGCCATTTGTGGCCCCTTAGTATGCTTCACAGATGACAAACAACCTTGTATACTTGGTCTCGCTCCTGTTATGTTTCTGAGTGCTTTTAGTTCCATGACTTTCAGGACCCCACTTAGAGCATTGTAGGTCTCCACAATCATAGAATCACGCATATAATAATCAAGAAATGGTTTAGAGATATAAAATAGAGAAAGGAACTAGGTGAATTTAAAGAGATGTATAATATTGCAAATGAAATCCACACCTCCTACATTTTGTAAGAGGTACATACATAGTTACATAAGAGTGTAGGGGTTGACCTTGGGCCTTAATGGGCTGAGCCAGTTGGACTAAACTATTACAAGATTAGATTAGATAACAAGTATAAGATTAAGGTGGTGCTTGTTTGTAACTTAATTGATTTACTATGTGAAAAAAAAAAAAAAAAAAAAAAAAAAACCGAATTAATTAAGTTATCCTAAAACTGTTTGTTTGTGACTTAATAGAGAATGCTAACGATCTCCCCCTAATGGGTGATCATTCTGGTATTGGTTCTCTTGTGCTTTTAATTGGTCTTCCTCCAACAAAGCTTTCAAATCTCCTCATCTGCTCACGTAACTTCAACCGCTTACCGCTTATTGATGGCTTTCTCATATTCTTCAAAGAGTATCTTTTTATTTCCTGATAGTGGAGATGGGACGACAGAATTATGAGACTCTCATAGATTAGTTCAATTTTTCGTTCTATGCCATACACTAAAAAAAAAAAAAAAAAAAAAAAAAAAAAAAAAAAAAAAAAATAGTTAATTACTCAAGTTATGTTATAATTTAATTGTTGATAGAGAAAAACTCAATATAGATAATAAATTTTTTAATAATAATAATAATAATAATAATAATGATAATAATAATAATAATAATAATAATAATAAATAAATATAAAAAAAAAATTACCTTTATCAGATCCTTACCATACATTTTTTCATCAAATTAAAAAAACTTACTTTTATCCTTCTTATTAAAAGTTAGATATCTTACAAACCATTAATTGTTACCCGAAACGAATCGTACCATCGCGACGAGTTTTAAATCATCTTTCTATAGAAGGGCAGTTTTATATACTTTTAGGGAACTTCTTTTTTGATTTTTTTATTACTCCCTCCGTCCCATTTTATAAGTCCATTTTGTCAATTTGGGTTGTCCCAAATTATATGTCCACTTTTAATTTCAACCAATGAGAATGCTTGTAAGTGGGTGAGAATGAATTTTTATTGGTTAGTATTGTAAGGGCCCCACTTTTCTTGAATTTTGTGAAATATGAAAGTGGACTTATAATTTGGGACGGATGGAGTATTATTTTTTTTGTGAGCGTTGAATTTTACGTCTTGAAAAATCATATGTGATTTGTAAAAATCAGAGTCGTTTTGTTACTTTAAAAATCACATGTGATTTCTAAAATCAGAGTTGTTTTGTTACTCTAAAAATCACATGTGATTTATGAAACTCGCATGTGGTTTTTGAAATCACTTGCGATTTTTAAAAGTACAAATCACGTGTGATATTTAGGACGTAAATTTCAGCATTAAAAAAATAATAATAAAAAAAAATAAAAAAACCTTGAAAAAAGTTCGTCGAAAATATATCGAAGTGCACATCTACTGAAAGATAAAAAAATTTAGTCGCGATGATGTATTTTTTTGTCGGTTAACGATTTATCGCTTGAAATATGTTATTCGGTATTAAATTTGTGTTAAGAAAATAAATTGATCTCGTATTAGGGCGCGTTCAGTTAGAGAAAAATCTTAAATTTTGCAAATAAAATGAGGAGGTTTAATATTTTCAAAAAAGTAACTAAAGCGTACAAATTATATTGTACTTTCCAGATTGAAGAAAGTAATTGGGTTTTTTGCTACAAAGGAAGACAATAAAACATCGAAAATCTGTTTTGTTGTTAATAATTGATTTGAACGCTTTTTAGAAAAATATTATTTGAAAAGTAACTTCAACTTTAAGTGCGTTGACATAAATAATGTCTAAAAACATTATTAACATATTATCAATATCTATATGTTTTGGTTATTATAAAATATAAACTCATAGAACTAAAACTTGTGACATAAACAAGTATTTAGTGATTAGCATTCTCTTTACATCCAAATCACTCAAGGTATGAATAAACAAAGTGTTTTGTGCAATTTATGATCAAAGGGAAATTTAATTAAGTATTACAAAGTTTATTTAATTATATAAACATATTGTATATTTTTGAAAAGCACTTTTGGTAATAAAGAAAAATGTTTTATTCATACTAAATATATGAATTCAAATTTTTAACCAAAATCAGTTAGTTTTTCACCAAATAAATTTTCTCCACTAAAAGACAAAAATTTTGGCCGTTACAGCTGGGCGGCCCCCTTAATTATAAGGGGCGGTCCCCTTAATTTTAAGGGGGCCGGCCATGATTTAAGGGGACCGGCACGCTCCAGTTGTCAGAATTTGTTGCCTATAAATACCACCTTAAATCTGGAATTTTTCTCACCTCTTGCACTCCTAAACTTTCTGTAACTAGATCTCCATTTCCATTAACTTAATCCTTTGATCATACATTCATAAATCTTTGTTTCAAAGTGCTCCAAACATTATCCTTTCAATTGCAAGAGAAGAATACTTCTATCCCTCAAGACAAGAAGAATTACAACTTGTTGTGATCTCCACATCTAAGTTGTTAGAGCATCACTACAAGAAAAAGTGCCTTTAGTGACCAATTATTTTGTGACCACTCATGATTTGGTCTCTATTTTCATAGTTTAGTCACCAATGTATTTGTCGTCACTGCATTTTTGTCATTGCCACAGAATTAGTGACCGTTACAAAATGTGGTCACTAAGTTGTCACAAATGACAAGTATTAGTGACGACAAATAATGGTCACATAGTCCCTAATCCGTGAATATAATATTTTCAGTGAGGTATTAAGTTGCCGAGTTAGACTAGAGACCAAAAGTTTTGCCCTAAACCCTTAACTAAAACCCTAGCCTCTAAAATTTAGCCCTAACCCCTAAATTGTAAAGACCAAATATTAGTGGTCACTAGTTTTTCAAATTAGAGACCAAGGTTGGTGGTCACTGATTTATAAAATATTGAGACAATAAATAGTGCTCACATAAACCGTAACCCCTAAACTAAAACCCTAACCCCTAAATTTTAAAGACCAAATATTGGTGGTCACTAGTTTTTCAAATTAGAGACCAAGGTTGGTGGTAACTGATTTACAAAATATTGTGACAAAAAGAGTAGTCACATAAACCCTAACCCCTAAACTTTAACCCTAACCCCTAAATTTTAAAGACCAAATATTGGTGGTCACTATTTTCAAATTAGAGTCCAAGGTTGGTGGTCACTAGTTTTTCAAATTAGAGACCAAGGTTGGTGGTCATTGATTTACAAAATATTGAGACAAAAAGAGTGGTCACATGAACCCTAACCCCTAAACTAAAACCCTAACCCCTAAATTTTAAAGACCAAATATTGGTGGTCACTAGTTTTTCAAATTAGAGACCAAGGTTGGTGATCATTGATTTACAAAATATTGAGACAAAAAGAGTGGTCACATGAACCCTAACCCCTAAACTAAAACACTAACCCCTAAATTTTAAAGACCAAATATTGGTGGTCACTAGTTTTTCAAATTAGAGACCAAGGTTGGTGGTCACTAGTTTTTCAAATTAGAGACCAAGGTTGGTGGTCATTGATTTACAAAATATTGAGACAAAAAGAATGGTCACATGAACCCTAACCCCTAAACTAAAACCCTAACCCCTAAATTTTAAAGACCAAATATTGGTGGTCACTAGTTTTTCAAATTAAAGACCAAGGTTGGTGGTCACTAGTTTTTCAAATTAGAGACCAAGGTTGGTGGTTACTGATTTACAAAATATTGAGACAAAAAGAGTGGCCTCATAAACCCTAACCCCTAAACTTTAACTCTAACCCCTAAATTTTAAAGACCAAATATTAGTGGTCACTAGTTTTTCAAATTAGAGACCAAGGTTGGTGGTCACTGATTTATAAAATATTGAGACAATAAATAGTTGTCACATAAACATTCGCCTCTATATTTTATACCATAAAATTTAGAGGTTGTTTGGTTGGTGGTCACATAACTATATATATTAGAAACTAAAATTAGTGTTATTAAATTATGAAATTTACGCAACATCACAAGTCGGTCAGATTGAGATTTTTTAAAATATCGGCAAAGTGAATAACTAAAATGAATTCAAATACATATAACATATTACAAAAATTTCAAATCAATAAAAAATATATTTAAACTTGTTCAATTTAAAAACCAACTAAAAAAGACAATGCATCAGTATTATATACCAACTAAAAAACGATAATGCATCAGTATTCAATATTAAAAAAGGGCAAAGTAATACACTAACAATTTAAGGCATACTAATTACTCGTATAAGATTTTATTATATTATTATATTATGTACTTTTTTCTTTTATCTAAATAACTTTGATTAAATTTACACTTAAACAAGTGAATAAGTAAAAATATTTACATTTAATTTAAACAAACAAATACTATTTAAACAAACAGTACTTAATTTATTTAAATAAACAAACAGACCTTGGTCTCTCACCACAACTACAACCACAACCACAACCGTCTCTCACCACCACAATCGCGGCTCTCACCACCGTCTCTCACCACCACAATCGCGGCTCTCACCACCGTCTCTCACTACACCCGCCGTTGCTCACCACCGTTTCTCACTACGCCCACCGTCGCTCACCACCGCCTCTCACCACCACAACCGCTATCGATTGAGGTATTTTATTTCGTCAAATTCAAGTTCAATTTATCATGTAGTTTAGCTGTCAAATTTATCATTAGTAATCTATTGTTTAGTAATTTATTGATTGTGTATTATGTGTTTTGGATGTGCATATCAAGTGTTTGACGAAATGCCTGACTTAGTTGTGTATTTTTTTAGTAATTTATTGTTTGTGTAGTTATGAACTAGTTCGTGTGTTGCCTTAAGCTGCTAACTAGTTCGTCCATTTTTAGATTGGCGTTGCCTTAAGCTGCTAACTAGTTCGTCCGTTTTTAGATTGGGAAGTTACATGTCTGCTGCAGGTGCATCCCTTGTCTCTTTTACATCAGTATCAACTATTCTAATTTGGGATTTTAAATCAGAAGTTAACCGGAATTTTATGTACTCTAATTGTATCGTAGATCCGGTCTCTTGTGTGTTTGCAACTAGCACTCGGGACCATCCTATTCATCTTTGGGTACTTCATCATATAACAAGCGTTTTTAGTTGTGGTATACAATTATTAACACTTTTTCAAACTGGAATTACAGCTGCGTTGCACGTATCGGGCATATGATAACATGGATGAAATAACCGCTGCCTTCTCAATTGGTTTCAACCCAACAGGAACGAAGTAAGCTTCTGCATGCTTTAAAAAGTTCAAGCTCAGCAGTTCTAAAAATAAAATACTGAAAAAGATGTTTTTGATTCAGGACATTTGCTGGCTACAATAAATCCATCAAGATATTTGATATCCATCACCCTGGTAGAGATTTATACAGGGGGCCGAAAGGTATAGCACATATCTGTTTCACTTTGCATGCGTGTTAAATTTATTACATCTCATCAGAGTAATCGATTCATGTAGGATCCATATATACTATGTTGGGATATACGCAATACTGTTGAAATTGTATACAAGTAAGCCGCATCAGGTACTACCATCTCACATTTCGTATTATTGAATATATTTGAGATACATGATAATCTATATTTAAACGATGACCATCTAACTGTTCTTTTGTTTTCATGGTATAAAACTCTTGTGCTTTCTTCATTTGACCATAAATTTGTTCATAATGTTAGAATGGGGACAATATGTTAGTTGTGGGCATACATAAACATGTTGCTAGCTTACCATCGGAAAGAAATCCTCAAGGAGTGGTTGTGTAGTTTTGCCTATTTGCATTGCACCTTTTTTTTCTTTTTTCTTTTTTTTTTGGTTCCTTCTGATTGTATTAGTAATGGCTGGCTCATCTATATCTCAAAGAGATCATATTTCCTGCTTTTGTAGGATTTGATGCTTACCTTGTCGGTGGTTATGTGCGTGAGCTGATATTAAAACGCCCTCCAAAAGACTTTGATGTATTAACTACAGCAGAATTGAAAAAGGTCAGTTAGTGTCTTCTCATGCGTATTCTGTCCATTGTTGAATTTTTTTTACCTCATATAAGTATGTAATGTATACTGCGTACACTTAAGGAGCCCCCTCTTACTTTGATATATTTCTAAAGATGTATGTTAACTATTGGAAACATTGTTTGTGTTACTTCACAGGTGAGAGCAGCTTTTTCTCGCTGTGAGATTCTTGGGAAACGCTTTCCTATCTGCCATGTGCATGTTGGTGATGATATTGTAGAGGTTTGTATTTATTGGAATCTAGATATTGGTTACCGGAGAGTACTCTATTCTTATCACACTCTTTTAAACTAGTTGTATGATAATTGAATTAGAGGTGCCAATATCAACGCGTCAGTCATGAATTGGTCGATTTGGGTTGTTTTAGGTTTCAAATGGGTCAGATAGTTTTCTAAAATGTGAGCGGGTGAAACGGGAACTAAATGAAATTCAGTCAAAGTGTATATAATGCAAACAGTCTTCTATTATTGTAATAATATCTTTATTCAAACATTATGAACAGGATCGTCCCTAAATTTTGGCCCGTGTGCATATGTCGTCCCTAAAGTTTGGCTCGTGTGCATACTCAGTTTTCAGAATGAATGCCAAACAAGTTCTTGAACAGAAACAAAGTTCTTCTGACATACAAGATAAAACTAATGCTCTTTCTAAGCCTTCTGGTCATAATCGCAACGTTTATCAGGTACCTTTCTTGTGTTAGTTTATTACATCTCTTGCTGGTACAATTCTTGTTTTTATTTTTTATTTTTTGATTAACATGTAGTCCTTTGTTGGTAAAGTACTAGTTGGACTGCTGAATGCCCTGCACCAGTAGTCATTTGTTTTTTTAGATTTTCCTTCCTCTCTTATTGCTTCTCTATTTATCCATTTTGCTTGGTTTTCGGTTTCCTAGATAGCCTCTAGTATTAGCTGTTAGGATCTTGTCTCATTTTGCTCTTAAGAGCTTATTCACCTAGCTTAAATTGCCCATCAAGTCTGTCCTCTAGACTGTTTGTATTAGCTTATATTCAGTTATTGGATTTTGCTTGTCTGAGCTTGTGAGCTTTATTCAGCTTGTTTGTCTTATTGTTTTAGCTTATCTAGGATAGTACTATTGAGCTTATATTTATTTACTTCATTAGGGTAGTTTATTGGATAAACAGAACTACATATTTCATCCCCACTTGCTTATTTAGGATCCCTTTTTAATCCCTCTTAGCTTATTTTCCCTCAGCCCTTAACTTTTAGCTTATTTCTTAGCCTTCTTTGATTTAGCATTTTGCCTTGTAAAGTTTCCTTTTCAAATCTGTTTTAAACTTGTGCTTTTTCAGATCATATTATTTTGTTTGACTGAGTTTATTGCATTATTTGTAGGGTGACTAAAAGTTCCGTTGGATGCAAGGCCAAGTTGGATGCAAGGGCTGTTTGGTACCGAGTTGGATACAAGGGTCGTTTGGTAGTGATTTGGATACAAGGATATGATTCAAGACATGTTTTATTGCTAATAAACAAGATGTTAAAAACTTGAATGTTAAGTTTTTTTTCTTTTGTGGTTATATTCGTTTCCTTTGTTGTTCAAAAATTATATGTTAAAAAGAATCTTATGTTTATGCAGTCATAAGTAATATTTGATATTTTTGTTCAAATTCTTTGGTTTTAATTTTTTGTGCAGTTATATATTTTGTGAAATTGCTAAATCGTTTTGTAAATTTGTTTGAGTAAGTGACCACTTTTTGCTTTTAAAAGTAAGTAGATGGTGACCACCAGTTGGTCTCTAAATTTAATATGAAGTGACCACACATATCGTCACTGATGGGTGTTAACGGTGAGTTAACGGGTTCGTTATCTTTAACAAATCAGTGACCACTTTCATGACCATTGTTATCCGTCACTATCTATCATTTCAGTGACCACCTTCGACTCTTAGTGACCAAAATTAGTGACCGAATATATCATCACAATAATAGTGACCACCGTATTATGGTCATTGGTTAGAGACGGATTTTAATTTTTGGTCTCTAATAAAAATAGTGACGGAGCTATAGTGACGAAAAGTGACCACCCAGGTTTTGGTCACTAAAACAGTGTTAGTAACCGATTTTGTACTGATAGTGACCATTTCCGCTTTGTCACTAAATCCAGCTTTTCTTGTAGTGCATAATCATTGTATTTATCTCTTTGTGAAATTAGTTGTGAATATTTGATAGAAGATAGTTTAGCTAGGTATATATATAGTGTGATTGGTTAGTAGTTAGTTGTGAAGAAGAAGAGTTAGGAAGTAGATTGGTGTGAAGAAAATTGATGTGAAGTAGATTAGTGTGAAGAAAATTGATGTGAAGAAGATTGGAGTGAAGAAGATAGGTGTGAAGAAGATTGGTGTGAAGTAGTGTTGTGATTAAGTAGTGAATAGGTGTGAAGTAGTTGTGTAGAAGGTGTGAATAAGTTGTGACAAAGTTGTGGTGTATAATTTGGTGTGTAAAGTTTTATCCGCCATAAGGGAGCTTGTTGACATAGTGAAGAAAACTCTCGAGTTAAGTGCTCGGGGAGTGGAGTAGGGCAAGGAAGGTGACCTTGTAGCCGAACCACTATAAATCTCTTGTCTCGCGGTTCGATCTTTCCAACTCTCATCTATCTCTTTACTTACATCATTATTAGTTTATCATAGATATTTAGTGTTGTTCATATTGTGCATGACTTGATATCATATAGCTTCGAATCTAAATTTTTGAAAACAAAGAAAACTTTCAAACAATCTTTTATAACAAATTAAATAGACGTAAAACTATTCAATCCCCCCTTCTAGTTTTCCACAATTGGTATCAAGAGCCACGTCTAACAAGATTTTTTAAAATATATTGTATTTTAAAACTTGTAACGATCTATGGAATCTTTAAAATATTTAGAAGGGCAATATATGCAAAGACCACCACTATTTGAAAGTGATGGGTTTTTATATTGGAAAAATAGATTCGAAACCTATGTAAAATCAAAAGATCTTGATCTTTGGCATGTCATTACCTTTGGTGATTTTCCCCCTATTCAATATAATGATGAAACTAAAATGGATGAAATTGTATCTTTTGAAAAACAAAATGATGATTTGAAAAAGAAACTAGCAAAAAATAATGAGGCTAAAATGGTTATTTATAATGCGTTACCACGCAAAGAATATGAAAGAATTTTTATGTGTAAAACCGCAAAAGAAATTTGGGATTCTTTACTAATTACTCACCAAGGTAATAGTCAAGTTAAAGATAACAAAATAGATCTTCTTGTACAATAATATAAATAATTTACGATTCTGGAAGAGGAATCAATTGATAATGCTTTTGCTAAATTTAACACTATTATCACAAGTTTAAAAGCACTTGATGAGACATTTTCTAGTAAAAATTGTGTTAGGAAATTTCTTAGGGCATTGCATCCGAAATGGCGAGCTAAGGTCAGGGCTATTGAAGAATCAAATAATTTGATGACGTTGTCACTAGATGAATTAATTGGCAACTTGAAGGTCCATGAAGAAATTATAAGAAGAGATTCGTAAACGGTCAAAGTCAAGAAAGAACAAACCAAATTCATTGCTCTAAAAGCCAAAAAGGAACCTAGTGACGATGATGATTCAAGTACGAGAGTGAAGACGAAGAATATGCAATAGCCGTAAGAGAATTCAAGAAATTCTTCAAGAGACGAGGAAGATTCACTAGATCACCACGAGACGAAAGAAAACCGTTCCAAAGAAATAGAAGTGATAACTACGGGAAAAGAAAGTGCTTTAGATGTGGAAGTCCAAATCATCTCATTGGAGAATGTCTAAAGCCGCCGGGTTATGAAAATCAAGGCGCCTTTGTTAGTGGAACATGGAGTGATAGTGACAAAGAAGAAGTGGAAAAACCAAGAGACGAAAAGTGTTTTATGGCAAAAGGAACAGACGAAATATGTTTAGGAATTGACTTGGAGCCTGACGAATGGATCAAGGATAGCGGATGTTTGAGGCACATGACGGGGAACCGCAAGCTATTTTCTACATACAAGGCATACAATGGAGGTAACGTTATTTTCGGTAGTGACTTACGTGGAAAAATCATTGGCAAAGGTACGATTTCTCAAGACTCACTTACTATTGAAAATGTAGAGCATGTAGATAATTTAACATATAACTTGCTTAGTATAGGACAAATATGAGATAATAAATGTAGAGTTACCTTTACCGAAGAGGATAGCGAAATAGTTAAGAATGGAAAAATTATAGGTAGAGGAATTAGGAAAGGAGGCATATATGTTATGAAACTAGGAAACAAACCTGAGGATATGATATGTCTAACGACCCTAGACAAAAACTCAACATTTTGGCATAGGAGATTAGGACACGCTAACATGCAACAAATACAATCTTTGGCCTCTAAAGAACTAGTTAAAAACTTGCCTAATCTAAAATATGACAAGTATTTTTGTGATGCATGTAAAATTGGAAAACAAGTTCATGCTAGTCACAAAGCTAAGAATATAGTATCCACTACTAGGTGCCTAGAACTATTACATATGGATCTTTTTGGTCCATCCGATGTGCGGAGCTATGGAGGAAACAAATATACCTTAGTAATAGTAGATGACTACTCACGATACACGTGGACTAGGTTTTTAAGTGACAAGACCCAAGCCTTTGAAAAATTCGAAATATTTAGTAAAATGATTCAAAATAAATTAGGATGCACAATAGTAGCCATTAGGACGGACCATGGTAGGGAATTTGACAATGAAGTACAATTCGGAAAATATTGTGATTTAAATGGAATATCTCACAATTTCTCCGCTCCTCGTACTCCTCAATCAAATGGCGTAGTAGGAAGAAAAAATAGGACACTACAAGAAATGAGTAGAACAATGTTAAATGAACAATCCATCCCACAAAAATTTTGGTGTCACGCTGTAAATACATCAACATATATTATTAATAGAGTATTAATTAGGAGGATTCTAGGAAAAACTCCTTATGGGTTACTAAGAGGTTGAAAACCAAACTTAAGCTACTTTAGGGTATTTGGAAGTAAATGTTACATTCAAAACACTAAGGATTACCTCACTAAGTTTGATCCAAAATCATATGAAGGAATATTTTTAGGATACTCACAAAATAGTAAAGCATATATAATACTTAACAAACACTCCATGAAAGTAGAAGAATCACTAAATGTAACATTTGATGAAACACCACCACCTCCTAAAACTTTACCTTTAGAAGATGATGACTTAGTCGAAGATGAAGCTATTTAGGTTAGCAAAACAAAACCCATAGGAAATGATAATGAAGACATTAACTTAGGAACTAACGAAATTGTAAATGTTAAAGAATCTAGATCACATCCATTAGATAATATAATAGGACATCTTAACCAAAGAACCCTTAGGTCACAAGCCCAAGATAAAAATAATTTCTTTTGTTTCCTCTCAGCAATAGAACCTAAGAATATTAATCAGGCTTTAAAAGATGAAAGTTAGGTTATAGCTATGCAAGAAGAATTAAATCAATTTAAGGAAAATGATGTTTGGGAATTAGTCTCAAATCCAATGAATATGACTATCATAGGAACTAAATGGGTATATAGGAATAAGTTAGATGAAAATGGAATAGTTACTAGGAATAAAGCTTGGTTAGTTGCCCAAGGTTATAATCAACAAGATGGAATTGATTATGACGAAACTTATGCCCCTGTAGCTAGACTAGAATCTATTAGGATATTACTTGCCTATGCGTGCGCCCTAGATTTTAAGTTATTCCAAACGGACGTGAAAAATGAATTCCTTAACTGTTTTATCAATGAGGAGGTATATGTGGCACAACCTCTAGGATTCATTGACTTCACAAAACCTCATTATGTTTATAAGTTAAAGAAAGCTTTTTATGGACTCAAACAAGCTCCCAAAGCTTGGTATGATCGATTAAAAGCTTTCCTTATTAAACATGATTATTCCATGGGAATGGTAGATAACACTCTTTTCACTAAAAGGAAAGACCCAAATCTCATCATTGTTCAAATATATGTTGATGACATTATATTTGAATCGACTTGTCAAGATATGTGTGATGAATTTGCCAAAATCATGCATGATGAGTTTGAGATGAGTATGATGGGTGAGCTTAACTTCTTCCTAGGATTACAAATAAAACAATTAGAACATGGAATATTCTTTAACCAGTCTAAGTACATTAAGGAAATGCTTAAGAAATTTGGCCTAGAAGACTCAAAACCCATGAAAACTCCCATGTCTACGGAAGTGAAACTAACAAAGGATGATGAAGGTGAGTCCGTAGATAACACCATGTATAGAGGAATGATACGTAGTTTACTATACTTGACGGCAAGTAGACTCGATATCATATTTAGTGTCTGCCTTTGTGCCCGTTTTCAAGAGGATCCCAAAACCTCTCACCTAGAAGCGGTTAAGCGTATCTTCCGATACATTAAAGGAACTATACACTTAGGATTATGGTATCCTAAGGGATCCGACATAGAAATCATCGTCTATGCGGATTCGGATCATGCGGGAGACTACGTAGATAGAAAAAGCACTAGCGGTATTTGAACGTTTATGGGATGTTGTCTAACATCTTGGTTTTCGAAGAAGCAAACCGCTCTTGCTATTTCTACCACCGAAGCCGAATATGTAAGCGCCGGAAAGGCATGTCAACAAGCACTATGGATGAAACAAGCTCTTATAGACTATGGCATTAGGTTAGAAAATGTTCCCATTATGTGCGATAACAAAGGTGCGATAGATTTAAGTAAAAATCCGGTGCAACACTCTAGGTTTAAACATATAGAAATACGTCACCACTTTCTTAGGGATAATGTACAAAAAGGGAACATATCTATAGAAAAAGTTGCATCGGAAGATAACATTGCGGATATATTCACTAAACCCTTAAGCGTGAATTATTCAATCACTTGCGTTTAGGATTAGGAATGATGGAACAAGTTGACTAAATTCTATTGCATTTAGACAATTTTTTTTTTTTTTAAATTTTGCATAAGATTTATTTTTTTTCTTCCACTTCTCCATTTCTAAGTCTAGGAATCTATTTCGCACAAAATTAAAGATTGGGATATATTATTTTCTTTGCATATACTCTTTTGTAAAACCCAATCAATTTTTTTTAAATTATTCTCACATCTAGGAATCACATGAACATCATTTTCCTTGCATTGTTGAATAATGCTAAAAACATTTTTCCAAAATCATGCATAAACTCTCACATAAATTGTCAAGGTATATAATCTAATATATATCTTTGACATTCATGATCGAGCAAAAATCGAATCAAGGTGATTTTGGATTGTTTCTTAAGTTTTTTTTTTTTTTTTTTTTTTTTTTTTTTTTTTTTTTTTTTTTTTTTTTGCATCTAGGAGTCGAAACAATCACAACTCCACATTTGTTGCATATAGGCACACACTAAGACAAAATCACTCATAACATTGTCATCTTGTTTCATCACTAGATTTTTGACTCACTAGTTGCCTTTGCCTTTGATCTAAGATAGGTGCCTTAGGAAGATTAATTGTTTTTGCCTTTATTTGTCTTCTTTAGCCTATTATTTGTTGCTTATTTGCTCTTTTGCTTAAGTGTTTTTGCATGCATGCTATATCTTGATTAGATTATATGCTATATTGCCTAAAGGAATTGAACTTGCTTGAATACAAATCCAAAAACACAACCTTTCTGCAAATTTTCTGCCAAAAACCCAATTCTGGCAATCTGGGAATCATCAGATGGGCGGCCCCCTTAATTATGTAAGGCGGCCCCCTTAATTTTAAGGGGACCGCCCCCTAATTAAGGGGACCGGCCATCTGCTGGACGGATTTACAGAATCTTTTCTGCTTTTTAGCCCATTTCAACCTACATTTCCCAATTTTCACCAACATATTTTGTCTTAATCTCCCAAACAAACTTTATCCATCCATAAACACACAAATCTTACACTATAAATATCCCCAATCTTCAACACTCTCCATTCATCCCTTCATGACTTCTCCAAACAAACCAAAACCAAAAGCCTCAAGGCTAGCAAGGATGACGGAAAAACCCGTTTGGCGAAGAAAAAGCCCTCGAAACAAATCCATCATAGCCAATGAAGTTGGAAATCACTCAACACCTCCAACCACTTACTTCCCAAACTTTACACCAAATCCACAAGGACATTCCTTTGATCCTCTTTACAAACCATACAACATTGGCCAAACATCCTCTTTCATGCCAAACTACAGATCTCATCCTCCAACCACTTATAATGATCTATAAAAGCTTGATCAACCATCAAACTACAATTCCAACTACACAAACCCAATTCATCCATATCAACACAATGATTCTCTCCACATTGCCACGGAAAAGCAAAAGTTCCGTGATAAAATAACTCAAATCCATGATCTTAGTGATCTCCTTGCTATGCATCTTGCACAACGCAACAAAGGGCAACCTCCATCATCACCATATAACAATTTCCTACCCCACTCTCTCAACTTGGATCAAGTTACAAACCACACTCACTATTGCCCTTGTTGCATCTTCCTTCAAAAACAAATTCTATACTTGAGTGAAGATATTTCTTGGATTGAATATCTCCTCACTCGTCCTCATCCAATACCACCCTTAACTCGATACAACATCGTAAGATCCACCTCTTCCGCTCCATACCCCACTCCATATCCCTCTCCATCTAACAACTAAGCTCTATGCTTATGTTCCCCTTCAAGCAAATAAAACAATCAACCATGGGTTGCAAGCAAGTCCAAGTGCTCTCTTAGGCAATATAGGACTATATCTCTTCTTTTGTTTTATTGCAATCAATATGCTTCAAGCATATTGAATGTTGTAATGCTAATCATTTCCATGATGCTTGAATGAATCTATTTTTATTTGCATAATTGTTGCTTTGCATGTATACGTGTCTTGTACTCTTCACACATTTTTTGTAGCCAAGATTTCCATAGCTCGTTCCTTTGGTGCTCTCAAATGAGGGGGAGCATACATCAAGGGGGAGCATTCTACCCGTTTAAACTTCTTCCATGAAGCTTACTCGGCCTAACCTTTTTGATTTTACAAAAAGGGGGAGAAGAGAAGTGTAAACTCTAAAATACTTGTCTAAAAACAAATTTTAGAACTATTGAGTTTAAGGTTTTGTAATAATCAAAAAGAGGGAGATTGTTGACATAAATAATGCATAAAAACATTATTAACATATTATCAATATCTCTGTGTTTTGATTATTACAAAATATAAACTCATAGAACTAAAACTTGTGACATAAACAAGTATTTAGTGATTAGCATTCTATTTACATCCAAATCACTCAAGGTATGAATAAACAAAGTGTTTAGTGCAATTTATGATCAAAGAGAAATTTAATTAAGTATTACAAAGTTTATTTAATTATATAAATATATTATATATTTTTGAAAAACACTTTTGGTAATAAAGAAAAATCTTTTATTCATACTAAATATATGAATTCAAAATTTTAACCAAAATCAGTTAGTTTTTCACCAAATAAACTTTTCCAACTAAAAGACAAAGATTTTAGCCGTTACAGCTGGGCGGCCCCCTTAATTATAGGGGGTGGCCCCCTTAATTATAAGGGGTGGTCCCCTTAATTTTAAGGGGGCCGGCCATGATTTAAGGGGACTGGCACGCTCCAGTTGTCAGAATTTGTTGCCTATAAATACCACCTTAAATCTGGAATTTTTCTCACCTCTTGCACTCCTAAACTTTCTGTTCTAGATCTCCATTTCCATTCACTTAATCCTTTGATCATACATTCATAAATCTTTGTTTCAAAGTGATCCAAACATTATCCTTTCAAGTGCAAGAGAAGAATACTTCTATCCCTCAAGACAAGAAGTATTACAACTTGTTGTGATCTCCACATCTAAGTTGTTAGAGCATAATCATTGTATTTATCTCTTTGTGAAATTAGTTGTGAATATTTGATAGAAGATAGTTTAGCTAGGTATATATATAGTGTGATTGGTTAGTAGTTAGTTGTGAAGAAGAAGAGTTAGGAAGTAGATTGGTGTGAAAAAAATTGATGTGAAGTAGATTAGTGTGAAGAAGATTGGTGTGAAGAAGATAGGTGTGAAGAAGATTGGTGTGAAGTAGTGTTGCGATTAATTAGTGAATAGGTGTGAAGTAGTTGTGTAGAAGGTGTGAATAAGTTGTGACGAAGTTGTGGTGTATAATTTGGTGTGTAAAGTTTTCTCCGCTATAAGGGAGCTTGTTGACATAGTGAAGAAAACTCTCGAGTTAGGTGCTCGGGGAGTGGAGTAGGGCAAGGAAGGTGACCTTGTAGCCGAACCACTATAAATCTCTTGTCTCGCGGTTCGATCTTTCCAACTCTCATCTATCTCTTTACTTACATCATTATTACTTTATCATAGATATTTAGTGTTGTTCATATTGTGCATGACTTGATATCATATAGCTTCGAATCTAAATTTTTGTAAACAAAGAAAACTTTCAAATAATCTTTTATAACAAATTAAATAGACGTAAAACTATTCAACCCCCCCTTCTAGTTTTCCACAAAGTGGCATTTTATAAATGTGATATTCAGTTTTTGGTATGTTGTTTAATTTGAGTCAGTTTAGAATTTATTAATTAGATCATTGGTTTTTTTTATAAATAAGGATCAATTATAATAGTTTTCATTGTTCCATTGAATTAGAATTTTATACTTGGAACCTTTGAATTTGGTTCGATAATTATGAATAAAACTTCCGCTTCGTTTGTTGAATTTGTTATTTGTTTCATCTTTGATTACCAATAAGTGTTATCAGAACTAGTTTCAATTAGCTATAAAAGAAGATTAAAAAAAATGTTCGGTTTGGATTGAAGATTCTGTCAAATATTTGATTGTTTTATTTAAACCGGTGGAGCGATGAATTTTTGTGATTTGTTTGTTTGGTTGTGAGATTTGTTCACCAGGTTACACTTTATTATTTTGTTCGAATTGGGCTAGAGTTATAATTTGGGCTCTTATAGAGTTGGGCCAACGTATTTGAAAACAAACAATAGGTAATCATTATTTTTTTTTTTAAAGATTTTACCCGGTAAATATATTATCACAAAAAAAGAGTGATATGCTTTGCACACCACTAACACATACAACTGACAACATCATACACATCTCCTATCACTTTTTCTTTCTCATTTCTACTACCTAAGCGAGGCCCACATGCTTCGTACACCATCATTTTAGTTTTTATTTTTTTATTATTTAATTTTTTTTGAAAAACTAAATTCATACAGCTCACAGCTGCCTATTCTTCTCTCAATACAAAAGCCACATTTCTATCGCATCCTCTCACTTCTGTTTTTTTATCCGTACCAATCAGTCATCACTGTTATAGCTGTCGCATCATCAGTCGTTCAATTTACCTACGACCACCACCAGTTTTGAAGAAGAGGGTCAAACCACCACAACCGCCGCACCAGCCATCTTTAATTCCACCACCGCCGGCGTCACCTCCGGTTATATCACCACCACAGTCGTCGCACTTTCTTTGGTTCGCCAACTTATCAAAGATCAGCCCAAATAAAAACGCATAGAAAACCCTAAAAAGATATTCACAAAAACCCAAATATCCGAACACGAAGGGCAGAAAACTGATGACGTGCTGGAACAACTTCAGCCGGAATATGAACCAGAAATTTGTCTTTAGCACAGCGGGAATTTGACACGCCAGAATATGAACGGAGGAGAGAAAAGAGCCGAAAATTTGTTATGCAATTTTTGTTCGGTGGTGTCTGACTTTTAGTTTTAAATGGTAATGAGAGAGAGAGAGAGAGAGAGAGAGAGAGAGAGAGAGAGAGAGAGAGAGAGAGAGAGAGAGAGAGAGAGAGAGAGAGAGAGAGGGTTGGCTTATAAGAGAGAAGAGATTGAAACTTTTGATTGTGTGTGAGAGAAACTTAAGAATCCGTGCGAGAGAAAGTTTTTATCTATTCAAAGTAATTTATAAAACTTTTGAGTAAAGGTTTATAAAGATGTTGACATTAATAGGGTGGTCCTTAATGGTTCAGGGTACAGATTGGTGTGTATATCCCAAACAATTGGTGTTTGAACCCGATGAGTCAAAAATAACATTTAAATATAGTAAGTTGTGGATTTGTTCCACAACAACCTAGATAAAAGCACTAGCAAATGCTTAACGCCAAACCAAAATAAACGACATAAGCCTATTACATGATACTATGAACCATCAATATAAAATACTCATATATGTAAAGGCACGTCCATTAGGTAATCGTCAATTTGATACTTCGTATGTGAATTTGAGAGCTTTTGTTTTTTAATTGATCATAAGGTTTTGAATTTCTAAAATTGTTTGGAATGGATTTTGTGCTAATCATTTTGTCTAGATTTTGGAGTAACCATTTGTTTAAAGACGAACCTACATTTATGTTCATCAAGTTTTTTTTTTGAGGTTAATGTGATATCACAACGACATTCTATTTTTTACTTAACTCTTTGTGATTAATACATTTATCAGGGTAACCCTTAAACCAAAATAAAAATAATAATAATAATAATAATAATAATAATAATAATAATAATAATAATAATAAATAAATAAATAAATAAATCCTACAATTAGGTTATTTGAGTATTTGTATTCGAATTTGGACCATAATCCTTCTTATATAACCAGGTCATTAGCTAGAATTATCAATTATCATATTTTGAAGACTTGATTATAATCAGGTCGTTTGGATTTTGTTCCATCATTTTGGAATTTGTCAATGTAGAAAATTTAGATTTTCTTTTTTCGGGCTTTTGAAATTGGTTGCCTTTTTTTGATTAACTTTGTTGAAGATTGTTTGATCCAATTTGTTAGTTTGGTTTACTGTTTTGAATTTGGAGGTTAACGTGTGATTGTTCAATTTGAAGTCATTAGAATTTTTTGGATCGATTTTGTTTCGTATTATTTTATGAGAGTTGGTCGTTTGTCTTGAGTTAGGCTATTGCCTCTAGCATTTCGAATTTTTTAATTTGATTTGAAATAGGCGGGGGAGTTCAAGTTGTGGCGAAGATTGTTAGAAAAGTGACTTAAACTAAAAAGGGCATTCGGTAAATTTGATATTTAGTTTTAGTATGTTTCATAATTTGAGTCGGTTTATAATTTGGTAATTAGGTCACTGGCTTCTTATAAATAAGGATCAATGACATTAGTTGTTTTATTTTTTATTATTTTTTATTTTTTTTAACCTTTAAATTAGAATTTTATACTTGGTACTTTTAAATTTGGTTTCGTTTTTAAATTTGCTTTCGTATTTGATTTGATAATTTTGAATAAAGGTTCTACTTCATTTGTTTAATTTGTTATTTGTTTCATCTTTGATTACCGACACGTATTGTAACAAAAATTATGTGAAAGTTAATGGATGTTTTCTTTCGACTAAAGGAAGTCTTAATGTTACACACCAATTGATGAGTACGGATGAAAAATATATACAAACCGTAATTGCAGTACGTAGTAGAAGCTTGTACGCATAATTTGATGGAATTCTATTGTTTAATACTTTAATGTATTAGAAATGATGAATTTGACTCGAGTGATCATACTTAGATGTCATAGTTCCTAACATAAGAATTTGATCATATGTATAATGTATAGAGATCAAAATGTAAGTATTAGGCATTTGTAAGCTCTTTCAAACTTCCATAAATGATTTTGTTGCATGACCATACTTAAGAAAATATTAATGAAAGCAACCTCTCTATATATACTTAAGAAAATAATAATGCTGACTACTCAAGTGTCTCACCTAAATGATCAGCAGACGTTTCTTCGATGTAATGCCTTATTTACTATATCTGAAAGCAAGAGAGGTAACGAATTTTAACAAGTGGGAGATATATGTGCACGTACGTTATATCTCCTTGTCATAATAGTTATCTTTAGGTTGACTTTTAATTACTTGAATTAGTGTCTAGTGAACCACTCGAGATTTTTTAAATTGACTGGAAATCACACAATTCATACACTTGCAGCCAATGTGATCTACTTGTTGTAAAATATTTTAATGAAATACTTGTTGACTTACCTCCCTGTATGCATAATTTATGCTAATAACTCCATCCACCATAATCTAAATCACAGTTGATTGATTTAGGAATTGAAAAAGACTTTTGGATTTGAGTTAGGTTTAAGTATGGATTTGGGATGTTATTTTTTGGACTAGTTTAGTGCTCAATGGTCTCTAACTAGATTTTAACATAAATTAGATCAAGTATAAAAAGACTCGCTCATAAAGAAATTAACGCGCAACCTTAGCAAGGTTCACAACATAGTCAAGGAGTCAAAGACAACTTGTAAGATCTACTCTCTAGCTAATGCGGAGTTAGCTAGTATGTATAAGAACTAGAAGCTCAAGGATAAAGGTTCATCAGGGATCGAATGCCTTGATGATCCTATCAGCTCTCTAATCCAACCAACAGAACCTAGCTCAAAATATTTCTTAGATATTTAGGCGGGTAGCAAATGAGCGGGATAAAGTGTATCCTCAAAAAAGTCAAAGACAACTATGAGTTGTTGAAAATGACTGAATAATTGTTATCATTGTTCCTCAAATGCAAGGTTATTGTATATCCAAGAATATGAGCATTTAATGAAAGATGTATTTCACCAGCTATTTTATACGTCTCAACAACCTTTACGTGATATCCTCTTTATCTCATATTTAAACAGAATGTTGCTCAGAGTAAAAGTGAATATTCCATATTTATTGTTACATTTAAGAATAGCATTTATTCTTGTATTTAAGCTCTTTATAGTCCATGATCCAATCAAATACCCAAAGTTCACATGTAAATTCTTACCTTTGTTTTTTGTTTGAGTTTACTTGATCAGGGAGAGCAACAACTTATTACCATTTAATTAAGTGTTTATCCGCAAAACCTTTTATAGTTATGGAATTATATAAGAAAAAATTATCCTTATTTTTTATCTTAAATACTTTTATTTATTGTTTTACTTAAACTTCCATGATTAGGGAAATCATATCGCCCACTTGTGAAGTAAAAATTCATTTAACAAAGTCAATTGCCGCGTGCTTGTATCCCTCTTAATGTTAGATTCCGCTTGCGTTGCTAATTAGCATCCGACACCACCCACTCCTGATCATTCTAGTATGTCCATTGCTTATTCTGTACTTCTCACAGTTGCTCATGAACCAGCTGTCTAACTAACATTTATTAATTGTTTATGTTACCAATCTCAATTAGTATTTGAACCTTTGACCAGTATTCACACTCGCCTCACTTCTTGGTGATTTCCGTCCGGAAAATTTGCCTCAAAGATTATATGTTAGTGCTACCCTTGAAATTTTTTTCTTAATGTCGTTTACGACAGAGGGACCTCTATAACTGTCACATGCATTGAGGTAAAACTTTCTTTGATGTGTATTGACTAACTTTATAAGTTGTCACTTTGCCTTTGCAAAGATTTGGAGGAGAAATAAGTAGCAGTATGTATTAGTATGTATTTATGTAACATCCTGAAATAGTGAAGATTTATAAAACTGGGTCGACGTAAGGAGAGTAATAAAATGAATACGACATTATGAGGTCTGGCTAATTGATGATTCAAAATCAATAACCATCTTCATGTGCAGTTTGGTTCATTAGAGATTTAGAGCCTTTAACACTTTTTGCATGGATAGTTTATACTTAAAGATTGATATTCAATTATTTCTTGGCTAGTTCTTATCTAAAAGACGGTTTAAAAGAACACGTGATGACTTCATAATTTAATAACATGCATGGATAGTAGTATTGCAATATATAACTTTACTTTAAGTCCACGCTCTCTGGGTGTAACCGTGTAAGTCATTACTTTGTTACCGGGTATATAAAGTCCCCAACCCCTCTCATTTTATTTCATCCAAACCAAATAGAATAACCATAAATCTTCATACATAACCCACAGTCACACACCCTTTTCATTTATAAATATTCCAAAGTCTTTTGTTACTACCAGGCATGAATAACTTTCGGTTTTACTTGCTAGTTCTCCTGGCTATTGTCCAATATGCCGCTAGTGCTGGTACCAATTCCACCCACCTGAACTTCGTCAAGACTTCATGCAAAACCACCCTGCACCCTGCTCTCTGTGTCAACTCTCTCTCAAATTATGCAGCTTCTATCAAAGGAAATGATCAGCAGCTAGCCAAAGCAGCCATAACGGTCAGCCTGAATAATGCCAAGTCAGCAGCTGCATACATTTCCAAACTTGCTGGAACCTCAAACAAAAAATCACGAGAGTACCAAGCCCTTAAAGACTGTGTAAACAGTATGACTAGCTGTGTTGCTAGTCTAACCCAGAGTGTTCAGGAGCTGGGGAAAATGGATCAGTTTAAGGGCAAGACTTTTGTTTGGCACATGAACAATGTCCAAACTTGGGTCAGTTCTGCGCTTACACACCAAAACACTTGTACCGGAGGATTCTCTGATAGGTCAATGAATGGAAAAGTGAAGGATGCTGTAAATAAAAGGATGAGTTCTGTTTCACAAATAACCAGCAACGCACTTGCTTTGGTAAACGGATTCGCTGTGAGGCACAAAGAAGCTACAAATAATCATTGAGGCTTCATAGCTATCGTGTCTTTTATCTCGTGCAGCAAACAAAGGGATTAACCTTCTAGTAGTAGTATTGTGTGCCATAAGTTTTTGTATCCTTAAGGATCCTTTTTGACTGGTGTATGTTACTGGTTTCCGTGTAAAACTTTTAGCTTCCGTGGATAAGTTTATGCCTTGTTCGGGGTTTTGTTAGTCTTACGGTTAGTGCTATAATAACTTATATTTACTCTAATAAAGGTGGCACATTAATTATAAGATACATTTGATCGTTTCCAGATACTCATTGTAAACTCGGTATTCATTTTATGTGTGGAGAACTTAGGATGCATTACCACATCATTACCTGCTTTCATAAAGGATCAGATTTTTGCATGTTATATAACCCTAAGATCCCCATGATACTTGACATCATCATCATCATCATATATATATATATATATATATATATATATATATATATATATATATATATATATATATATATATATATATATATTTAACCCCTTTACGCATATCCAATTGAAAATCATGACAATGTTGCCCAATTCGATCTTAGGATAGATTAACCATTTAGTGGTGGTTTATTGGTAAAGAGATTGAGTAACTGTTGAAAGGTCTCAAGTTCAATTCTTGCAATGTGCAAACAACTCTAAGTGGCCACGCCAACCTTCCTGAAAAGGGGAGGGCTTTACCCGGTTTGAGTCTGTGGGCGGTAGGCTCAAATCTCATGAATTAGTCGGATAAAAGGTCGGAAACCGTGGTTACCCAAATTTTTAGGATAGACAGTGTTTTAGTATTTGAACATTCAAATTCAACGAATGTTCGAGTTGGTATTGAATTATTTAAGAGGCTGTTAAATTGCTACATGATGTGATACAAGATTAGTCTCTATATTAGCTTATGGTTACGTCTAGGGTGTTAAGTGTCTGTTTGTTATTGTTAGTCAAGTAGGAGTCGGTTTGGTTGGCTTGTGTTCCAAGCCCAACCCGTGTCTTGTTTACAGCTGACTTACAAAGTCAGTCCCCCCCCCCCACCCCATCTCTATAAAAGGAGGTGGGGGGGGGGGGGGAGGGATGAGTCATATACGCATTCTTTCAATGCTAATCAATCATTCGATTAGGGTTACTTACTTGTGCAAAGCTTCACTTTTTCTGTCGATACTATTGGTGCGTGGTTTTCTTCAACGATCGGGTTTATTCCGCTCTAGTAACCAGGGGTTGTAGGTTGTCGATTACTACAAGTAATATCAAGAGCTCAGGTTCGTGGGTTTTTGCTGGTTATCTTGGTCGATCGATTTGAAGGGTTTCTTGGGTTATCAAAGAAGCAGGAGGTTTTCTGTTTTGGGTTTCGGTTTAGAACAACAAGAAGGTGCGGCAGATCGATGTTGTGTTTGATCGACAAAGAAGAAGACATCTGTTGGTTGTTTTGGATCTGGTCTTTTTTTTTTTTTTTTTTTTTTTTTTTTCTTGTCGGCGTATAAAGGAAGAAGAAGACGAGGTTGTTACTTCAAGTTGTTTAAATAATAATTTGTATACTAGTGGGATAGTACATATAAGGCTAGTATATTATTATTATTTGAATAATAATAGTAGTAAGGTATATTATTATTATTATTCAATAAAGAATTAAGTTAATTTGAACGGTATTACATAGGGGACTTTGTTGTTTTTGTGATTGTGAAGGTTTATCACAAGGTTTAGCAAATCAACAAAGAGATTAAAGAATTACAGGAGCCAAGTTTGATATCGAGAAATTCGATGAAACTGGTGATTTCGGGTTAAGGAGAATCAAGATGCGTGCTTTATTAATCCAACATGGATGTGAAACAGCTCTGGAGGTTTTACTCGCGGATATGGATGCTACAGCGAAAGCTGAGCTAAACAAAAAAGCTCATAGTGCCATAATTTTGTGTTTAGGTAATAAGATTCTAGGAGGGGTTACCGGGGAGACGACTTTAGCGGGGGTTTGGACCAAGCTTGAGACTTTGTACATGACAAAGTTCTTGGCCAATAAGTTGTACCTGAAGAAGAAGAAGTATACATTCTACATGCAGGCTGGATGTACAATTTTCGAGCATATAGATGAGTTCAACAAAATCGTTCTTGATTTAGCAAATATTGAGGTAAAATTCGAGGATGAAGATCTTGCTTTATAATTACTCACTTCTTTACCAGCATCATACGAACACTTTGTGGATATCTTGCTTTATGGACGGGAAGCTTTGACCTTGGTGGATGTGATGGCCACACTAAATTCAAAGAAAATCAAAGAAAGATCTAAGGCGAAGGGGGATGATGGTGAAGGGTTATACGTGAGGGGAAGAACTGATCGCAGGAATTCGCATCAGTCTAGGGGAAAGTCAAGATCGAAGTCTCGAAGTGGAAGACTTAAGTGCTTTATTTGCCAATCTGAGGAGCACTTGAAGAGAAACTGTCCAAAAAATAATCGCAAGAAGTCAAATGGTTTCGTCAAGAAAGAAGATCAATCAAGCTCAAGTGGTTCGATTTATGACGGTTCTGAGGTGATGATGGTGATGAGTGCAGAGGCTCTGCTAGATTGGATCATGGATTTAGGAGGTTCATACCACATGACACCGAGGTTAGATATATTTTTTGATTTTCTAGAATGCGATGGGGGTAGGGTATTGTTGGGTGACAACATGGAGTGCAAGATCAAAGGTATTGGCAAGGTAAGGGTACAACTGAAAGATGGGTCAAGTTTTGCATTACACAATGTCAGGTATATTCCTGAATCGAAAAGAAACTTGATATCGCTGGGAACTCTTGAAAAATAGGGATATACCGTAAAAATGTAATCGGGCAAAATCATGGTGATTAATGGTTCCAAGGTTATTTTATCTGGAACTTGAAGGGATAATTGCGTATACTCTTTGGATGGCCATTCAGTGGCGGGTGAGCTTAATGCTAGTGTTAAAGAAAAAGACAGTCTTGCGCAGATTTGGCACAAAAGACTGAGACATATCAGTGAGGCGGGACTACAGGTGCTAGAAAAGCAGGAGCTGTTTGGAAAGAAAAGTCTAGGTAAGCTTGATTTTTGTGAGAATTGTGTTCTGGGAAAGTCACATCGAGTCAGTTTTGGTGTAGGAAGGCACCCTACTCTGGGAGTGATAGACTATGTTCATTCAGACTTATGGGGTCCGTCTCAGGTGGAATCATTGAGATGTAAGAGGTATTTCTTATCAATCGTTGATGATTATTCCAGAAGGGTATGGGTTTATATTCTCAGGTTCAAACACGAAGCATTTGGAAAGTTCAAAGAGTGGAAGCAATTAGTGGAGAATCAGACTGGAAGGACGGTTAAAAATCTTATGATACATAATGGTCTTGAGTTATGTAATCGGGAGGTTGAGAAGCTATATAGTGAGAGTGGGATTTCTAGACATTTGATAGTTGTCGGGACGCCACAGCAGAATGAATTAGTAGAACGGATGAATAGAACTCTCATGGATAAGGTACACTGCTTATTAATTCAGTCTGGATTGCCCAAGACCTTCTGGGTGGAAGCGACATGTACGGCCGCATATATTATAAATAGGTCACCATCGACAGTGATTGAGAAAAAGACACCTATGGAGATGTGGTTGGGACATCCAAGTGATTATGGGATGTTGAGGATTTTCGGCTGTGTCGCATATTCACACGTTAAACAAGGTAAGCTCGAGCCAAGAGCGGTAAAATGTGTTCTTTTGGGGTATCCTGAAGGTGTGAAGGGGTACAGACTATATAGGCTTGATGATGAATCACCTAAAATAGTCACCAGCAGGAACGTGGTCTTCAATGAAAGTGTTACGTACAAAGACACGTTGAAGGATTCTGGTGCAGGTACTAATAAGTCTGTTGAGGAATTACAGGTTGAGGTCGAACTGCAAAGGTTAAATAATCATTCGCTTGAGGAAGATCAGACAGATGATCAGGAAAATGGCAATGATGAAGATCCAGAGGATCAAGAAACTGATCAGACACCGGATCTCACAGATTATCAGTTGGTTCGGGATAGAGAACCAAGGACAAGAACGAAACCTTAGAGGTTTCGGGATGAGAGTAATATGGCTGCTTACGCGTTTGCTGCAGCAGAGGAAGAAGATACTCATGAACCGTTGACATACCAGGAGGCAGTTGCTTGTGAAGACAATTCTAAGTGGAAAGCTGCTATGGATGAAGAGATGGATTCTCTGAGGAAGAATAAGACCTATGAGTTAGTAGATCATCCAGCTGGGCAAAAGCTGGTGAGCTGCAAATGGCTGTTCAAGATAAAGGAAGGGATTGAAGGTGTTCAAAAGCCTAGGCACAAGGCTAGGTTGGTGGCTCGTGGATTCACACAAAGGGCAGGCATTGACTATAATGAAGTATTTTCGCCGGTAGTTCGAAACACATCTATTCGGGTTATACTTGTATTGACAGCGTGTAGAGATTATGAGCTAGAGCAGCTTGATGTAAAGATGGCTTTTTTACATGGTAAACTTGAAGAAGTGATCTACATAAGGCAGCCACCGGGTTATAAACAAGGTAACAAGGTATGTTTGTTAAAGAAATCCGTTTATGGTTTGAAGCAGTCACCTAGGCAATTGTATAAGAGGTTTGATGAGTACATGCTGAGCAACGGGTTCAAGCGTAGTAGTTACGACAGCTGCGTATATTACAGGAGTTATGCACCAGGTGAGTATATCTATCTACTGTTATATGTAGAAGATATGCTGATTTCTTGTAAAAGCAAGGCTGAGATTGGGTCTATCAAGTCTTTGCTAAATAAGGAGTTTGACATGAAAGAGCTCGGGGAAGCAAAGAAGATTCTTCGTATATAGATCATCAGGGATCGGAATCGAAAGATTCTGAGGGTGTCACAATCCGGGTACGTTTCTAAGATTTTAAATAATTTTAGAATAGGCAATAGGAAATCGGTTAAGATGCCATTGGTTGGGCACTTCAAGTTTTCGTTGAAGGATTTCCCGGGTAGGGATTGTGATGTTGAAAGGATGAGTAGGGTGCAATATTCAAATGCGGTTGGGAGCTTAATGTACTTGATAGTGTGCACGAGGCCAGACATAGCGTATACGGTAAGTGTTGTTAGCAGATATTTGGCGAATCCAGGTAAAAAGTATTGGGATGCAGTGAAGTGGATTTTGAAATATTTGCGGGGTACTGCTAACGTGGGTTTGGTGTATGGGACAGATCGTAGCAACCATGTGGATATAACAGGTTTTGTTGATTTAGACTACGCTAAGGATCCGAATAAAGGTAGGTTAATCACAGGTTACGCGTTTTTAGTACAGGGATGTGTTGTAAGCTGGAAGGCAATGCTACAACTTGTGGGGGCTCTTTCAACTAAAGAGGCGGAGTATATGGCCCTTACGGAGGCTGTGAAGGAAGCTATTTGGCTAAGGGGACTCTTGGAAGAGTTGGGTGTGGAGCTTAACACTGTGGCAGTTAATTGTGATATCAGGGTGCGATTCACTTATCGCGAAATCATGCTTTTCATGAAAGGACTAAGCACATCAATGTTCGTTATCACTTTATCATAGATGTCTTGGAAGCAAAGACGGTTGAAGTTCTGAAGGTGGGTACTGAACACAATGCTGCGGATGCCTTGACGAAGGTGCTACCTGGACACATGTTTCAACACTGCATGAAGTTGTTCAACGTTGGTATAAAGTAATATAAAGCCTAAGTCGGAAATTGTTACAAGATTAGTCTCTATATTAGCTTATGGTTACGTCTAGGGTGTTAAGTGTCAGTTTGTTATTCTTTTTCAAGTAGGAGTCGGTTTGGTTGGCTTGTGTCCCAAGCCCAACCCGTGTCTTGTTTACAGCCGACTTACAAAGTCGGTTTACCCTCCCCTCATCTCTATAAAAGGAGGGGGGACGAGTCATGTACGCATTATTTCAATACTAATCAATCATTCGATTAGGGTTACTTGTGCAAAGCTTCTCTTTTTCTGTCGATACTGTTGGTGCCTGGTTTTCTTCAACGATCGGGTTTATTGCGCTCTAGTAACCAGGGGTTGTAGGTTGTCAATTACTACATGATGAATCAGGGACAACTTAATAATTAGTCTTACTCAGAACTACTCATGGAAGGGGCGTTGTTAGACCAAGCATGGGGCATTCCTTTCAGTTTAATTTCTAGGACCTGAGAAAAGCGGTACAATAGTTTTGCAATATTCACGGGTATGTGTGGAAGACATGCATCAGACTGCTTCGATTCACCGACCGGTCCTATATTAAATTATTTGAATTTTAAAACATTATTTTATAAGTTTCATGAAGAATCAATTCTTTGTGAGAAAGGAACAGGAAGTATTTTGACTATTTGTCAAGTTGATAACAATGGAGCTTAGTATACCACAAGTACTAACTCGGATCTCGAGCTGGTGCAATTGGATATAAAAATTCATTGGTAATGTGATTTTCTTGATAAACTCATGTGCTTCTGATTTAGTCTAATGGCCTCTTGTATTGCACTTATTTAAAGTTTTAGTTTACATTATTAAATCTCCAAAAAGTTTTAAGATAAGTGTTTGCAGTTGACATGCACCAAACAAATACAAATCAAGGGTCATATTGTAAAAAATTTCCCAGATTTGATGTAACGAACAGTTTGCATGCTCAGTGGCCTCCTAAATGAGGATTGTTGTGCACTTCTATCTTCTAGTCTCAGCTGTCATCTTTAGAATTCACCTTTTTTATAACTTGTGTCCAGAGCTGCTTGAGATATTTATCACGAAAGCACACAACTCATACACTTGTAATCATTAAGTTTTACATGTTAATACTTAGCTTCACCTTGTTGATTTTCCTTCATTGTATGCCTAATTTACTGCCAACAACTCCCTGAAATTATGTCATTTTGTATATGTTTTATAAGTTGGGTGATTTGGGGCAAAAAAATGAAGTAGACTTATAGATTTTGTATTCATTCTCAAGAAAAGTCAATAAACCGCGTGCTTTTATGCTCCGTATATGTAATATTCCTATTGTGTTTCTTAGAGCCTTTGGTAGGGTGTCTAGTGAGCTTGGTGACATAGCACCATCCCACTCAATGGTGCCACAACCAGACCAGAGCTCGTGCCGTCACCTCTCGCGCCATACCCACCAGCCTGCATGATGAGTATTTCCTTTTCTTTTTTATTATTATTATTATTTTTTTAATATTTTGTATTTGTGTTTTATTATATTATATGTAGACGTATGACGCCACTTTTGTAAAAGGGAAAAATGTATGATAGATTTTAGTGTTAAAGGAAAAAGTGCTGAATTGACAGTATTTTTTCCATGGCACCATATGGTACCTTGTGTTCTTAGCATCCAACACCACCCTCTTCGGATTATTCTCGTATGTCCATTGCTTTTTCTACACTTCTCACAGTTGTTCACGTATCATCTGTCTAAAGTAACATTTTTTATTGGTTTCTGTTCGTAATCCATTTTATTATTGGATCTTTGACTATTATTCGCACTGCCCTTTATATGTGTGCATTTTCATTCTGATGTTCACACACTTATTAACCAGCTCACTACAAAAAAAGGGGTTATTGTTCACGATTATTTCTACACGGTTTAAAATGGGTGGAGTTTTAATTTGTCTTTTTTCACCAAAATAAGCGTGTATAAAATATCTACAATTTTATATGTGTATAAAACATTAGTACACACTTTAAAGCGTGTACAAATAATTAAAAAAAAAGACTTACACCAATAAAAGCGTGTAGTTTTTTTTAACTCTTTTATATAAAATATCACTTTACTCTTCCACTATAATAAAAAACAAAAAAGAAATATCACTTTACTCTTAAAAAAATCCCCAATTCATCACTTTACTAAATCGTTCATAATCACCCAAATTCATAAACCCCCAGTTGCAGTAGATCAAATCATCTCTAACTAAATCATCTCTAACTAAATCGATCAAATCATCTCTAACTAATTCATAAACCCTAATTTTTACTATCATTACTATCAGTTTAATTTTTACTATCATTACTAAATCGATCAAATCATCTCAAAATCAGTTGCAAAGCTTGTTAATCGGTGGTGTTTAATCAGTTGCAGAGCTTAATGATCAGTGATATTTAATCAGTGGTGTTTAATCGGTGGTGTTTAATTGGTGGTGTTAATCGCTGGTGTTAAACGGCGGTGTTTAATCGGTGGTGTTAATCTGTGGTGTTTAATCGGAAGCTAGGGTTTGAATTGTTGCAGCAGAGCTTCTTAATCGGAAGCTAGGTATAAAAAATTATATTTATACGCGTTTATTTAAGTATAATATATGAATAATGTGTGTGTAATATGCGATTATTTGAATCAAGCTTGTGGAGTCGTTTTAGCGAGTTATAATAATGTGAAATTGAAGTCTGTTGTTGAATGCGAGTTATAATAATGTGTGTGTAATATGCGCTTAGAAATTACTATGACTGTTTTTTTGAATAGTATAGTATTAGCTAGTATTGAATGCGAGTTATAATAATGTGTGTGTGTGTTGCTAATTCTTATTTTGAGTTTTGAATAGTATAGTATTTAGCTAGTACTGAGTGTTTGAACAATTTTTTCGAAAAAAATATCATGTGTGACCGTTGGAAAATTACATGTCATTAACAACAATTAGGACTTAATAAATATAGTATATGAATGAATTGAAACTTGTAGCTATAGCCTTTTTTGTCTTTACACATAACATTTTTGGAATTTATTAAAACCAATAAGTTTTCAATTCTGATTTTAGGCATTGTATCAGAAACTTGGTAAGTATAAACGATGGATAAAAGTTGGATTAATGCTCCGATTAATAGCAAAACTTTTAGAGATGGAGCTCAAAATTTTATAAGTTTTGCTCGTGCTACAAGTATAAGAGGATTCATCAAATGTCCATGTAATAGATGTTGTTGTCTCGGTAAACCGTTAGATCTTGATAAAGCTCATGCCCACATATTGCGTTATGGGTTTTTACCCGGGTATAAAGAATGGACTGTGCATGGAGAGCATACTATATCTTTACCACCATCTCAATCTAGTAATGTTAATGTTGAGGAAACTTCTTTTGGTCAAGAGGATATAAGAGGTTTGGTTCGTGATGCGTTAGGTATTAGTTCTTTGCCTTCGGATAACGCCGAATTAGGAGATACAACGATGGAAGGAGATACCGGAGAATCTACGGTGGTAGTCATGGTGATGAGGGTCTTTTATATAAGAAGTTGTTAGAAGAATGTGACAAAGAATTGTACTCTGGTTGCAAGTACTCAAATTTGTCCTTCACTTTACATTTATATCACATTAAATGCATTGGTGGAATATCCAACAAGACTTTTAGCATGATACTAGAACTCTTGAGGGATGCATTTCCACATCTTACAGCGTTACCATCATCCGCCAATGAAGCAAAAAAGTTAACTAAAGATTTGGGTCTAGGTTACGAAAAAATCCATGCGTGCCCAAATGATTGTATGCTTTATTGGGGTGACAGGGCAGGTCAACAATCATGTCATGTTTGCAAAGCTTCGCGATATAAAAGCGATGAAGTGATTGGAAGTTCTAAATCACGCAAATCCAATAAGCCGAAAAAAGTTTTACGTTATTTTCCCTTAATTCCGAGACTTAAAAGGTTGTACATGTCCGAGAAAACAGCGAAGGACATGAGGTGGCATGATACTGGTAGAACAAAAGATGGAAAATTGAGGCACCCCGCAGATGGTCTTGCTTGGAGCGCGTTTAATGATCGATATTCACAGTTTGCCTCGGATCCTCGGAGTGTGAGGCTTGGCCTGGCTAGTGATGGTTTTAATCCTTTTCATACAATGAGTACATCACATAGCACATGGCCAGTGTTATTGATTCCTTACAATTTACCTCCTTGGATATGCATGAAACGACAATCATTTATTCTTTCATCAATTATTCCGGGAGAGAAAGCTCTTGGCAATGATATTGATGTATATCTAAAACCTTTAATAAAAGAGCTCCAGGCATTATGGACGGGTGTTGATGCTTATGATGCTTTTTCTAAGCAACATTTCAAACTAAAGGCTTCCCTTTTGTGGACTATCAGCGATTTTCCAGTATATGCAAATTTATCTGGTTGGAGCACCAAGGGTCGTGTGGCATGTCCACTTTGTGCCAACTCCACTCACTCTAGGTGGTTAAAACATGGAAAGAAATTTTGCTACATGGGACATCGAAGATGGTTAGAGCCGAATCATAGTTATCGATTTCAAAAGGAACGTTTTGATGGTACAATAGAGAATGAGGGTCCGCCAACTCCACTAACAGGGTCAGATGTTTTGAAACAATTAAGCGGTGTAAGATTTAGATATGGAAAGTCTAAGAAAAGGACGAGGGAGGATGCTGGTTCAACAAGTACTCATACAACAGAGGCAACATATGACAACCAAGGTGCATTTGAGAGTACAAATATTATCATTGAAGAAGATATTGACGGTGAGAACCAATTATGGAAAAAGAAAAGTGTGTTCTTTGATTTAGAGTATTGGGAGCACAATTTACTTAGACATAACTTAGATGTGATGCATATCAAAAAGAATGTGTGTGACAATATTCTCGGGACCTTATTAGATTTGGATAGAAAGACTAAAGACAACGAAAACACCCGCAAGGATCTCGAGGAAATGGGAATTAGGCATGAACTTCACCTTATAAATCGTCCTAATGGAAAGCCGTACTTACCCCCAGCATGTTATACGATGTCTAGTGTAGAGAAGTCCAACTTTTTACAATTGTTAAAAGATCTCAAAGTTCCAGATGGGTATGCATCAAATATTTCGAGAGGTGTAAGCTTGAAAGATCATAAAATTTCCAATCTTAAGAGTCATGATGGGCACATCTTAATGCAAGATGTTTTGCCTATTTCTCTACGGGCATCCGTGATTTCAAGAACACAATCTCGCGTAGTTAAAGCCGTGACGGATTATTGCTACTTTTTCAAAGGGTTGAGCGCAAAAGTTCTTGATCTTAGTGAATTAGAAAAGATGGAGTATCAACTCGTGCGGACATTATGCGAATTGGAGCAGTTATTCCCTCCTAGTTTTTTCACAGTCATGGTCCACTTGACTATCCATTTGATATCAGAGGCGAAGCTTGGTGGACCCGTTCATTACAGATGGATGTATCCAGTTGAACGGTACTCTCTCTTTCATGCCATTAAGTTATGTATATATTCTTTTTACCTTGTGACTTTATTGGCCATTTTTTTAATTGAAAGGTACTTGATGCGGTTGAAGTCATATGTTCGCAATAAGGCTCAACCTGAGGGATCAATTGCAGAAGGATATATCAAGGAAGAATGTCTTAATTTTTGTTCAAGATATTTTGAAGGTTTTGAGACTCCCTTTAATCGCCCTCTTAGAAATGATGACAATGTTGTCAGAAAAGAGATGTATATGTTCAATTCGGGTGGTCGTAAGTTAGGTAAGGTTGAGATTCTTGAGCTTGATGGCAAGTCTCTAGCTCAAGCACATCGCTATGTGTTACTAAACCATAGTAAAATTCAACCTTTCCGCGAGTAAGTACTTCTTTTATCATATAATTATTATATTTAATAAGAAACCCATGGACTCAAAAACTATAGAGAAATTGATGGTCGAGGAATGTCCATGGTGGCTAAAAAACCAGGTTACAAATCTATTGGTTGTTATACAAGTTTCCTCATCTCCGAGGTGCATTAACTAATAGTGATATTAAATAATGGTAGGTTTCTCTCTTACAAAAGCATAATATAGATGAAGAAGTGTTATATCTTGCTATTGGCCCGAATATTGTTGCCAAACAATATAAAGGCTTCATCACTAATGGTCATAGATTTCTCACAAGGCGACGTGAAGAGTTTAAGAAGACACAAAATTCAGGAGTCATGGTGGAAGTAGAAGGAGGAAATTATTATGGAAAACTTACGAACATTATTGAGCTTGAATATTATCGTGGATACAAAATTGTTCTTTTCCATTGTGATTGGGTCAACAATCGACTTTATAGAGGGCTAAAGAAAGATAAATATGGGTTTCCTCTTGTGAATTTCTCTAGGCCATTGATACACACCGGTGAAAATTTCAAAGATGATCCTTTTATAATTTCTACTCAAGCAAGACAAGTGTTTTATATAGAGGATTTAAAAGATGTTGGATGGTCACATGTTATTAGGACCAATCCAAGGGACATATATGACATGGGGACCAATGTGAATAGAGATGATGATGATGACTCTTATACCCAATGCATACCTTGTATTCTTCCAATGTTGGATGATGTGAACCAGAAACCTCGTTGGCTTCGTTTGGACACTGAAGTCCAAGATGCTCAATAATGATGAGAACGTGTACGGGTCTGTAATTACTAGTTACTTAGTTTATATATGTGTTATCTGAATGACGTCATCTATTGATGTTTACACAAATTTGTGATTCCGGTAGCCATTGATAGGCATAAGATGATACGTTTAACTGATTAAATTACATCTATCAGTAAGATCAATACTATATAGGAAATTAGCAATTCATCAGAAACCACAAGGTCTATGCAACAGAGACTAAGGATATCTAAACATCAGTTACTTTTATACAATGATAAGTTGCACAATATATGTATACAAGGACCGTATTCTATGGTCTGCTAGTTTGACCTGGTTAATAATATCTTCTGGCTCTTTTTTGCTAATGTCTCATATAGTTTTACAAGTTCCTCCTTAATCATGAAAAGTACAGAGGCTTCAAATACACTTTGTACTATCTTGGTGTTCATTCCTTTGTAGAAGCATGACAATCCTTCATACTGAATCATCTTTACAATTGCATCCATGGTACCTTCCATGCAAATAAAAAGGGTGTTAGAAATGAAAACATAACCATGTCCACATGAGAAAATCTGTATGGTTGAGAGAGATAATGAACATAGTTCTGATACCGTGTAACCAAATCTACCAAAAACTTCATTATATGAACAAGAAGTTTAATATATAAATATACATAGGGTCACGGCGGTCAAATGCCATATAATCGCTAAACTATCCCTCAGCGAATAATTAATAAGATGTATCCAACTATGATTAGGAGTAGTGGGCCATCTATTTTCTGCTGGCAAATCTTATACCTAACTTATGATGTCAATGTCTATGAACAGTATATAGTAACGAACTTGAACATCTTGGATGGGTTTACTGAAATGAGAAACTCACGATACCTGAATATCTCAATGAATTGTTTGTACTGAATATCGATAAAGGGTAATTGTTCATAGTGCATAGATTGTATGTTTAAAGTTTCAATCATTTCTATTTCCATCTGCTTGTTCTATAAGTTCACTAATTATATATAAGTGTAACGGAAAAAGTCTATTCAGCTTTTATTCAAAATGATCTAGCAGTGATCACATGTTTGAGAATATAAGTTCCCTATGAGTTACATGTCTGAGAGTATAAGACCAAGTGAGGTATGAGTACAGGACAATCACTAGTTTAAATGAGAAAGCTAGGCAAAATGAGAAGAGTCTATCTTTGTTTTCATAAGACCAAGTGAGGTATGAGTACAGGACAATCATTAGGTATGAGTATAAGACCAAGTGGTCTGTTAACCTGATTTTATAAGCTCTTATCTCCCCTGCACCAAACCTAAGTGGTCTGTTAACCTGATTTCATAAGCTCTTTGTTTATTTTCTGGTTTAGCCCTTTGCTTGCTAATTTTATGCTTATTTGCTTACTACTTTGGCCTGATCATTAGTTTTTCTAGTAAGCTTATTTCCAAACTTGGATGTGATTTAGATTTATCCTGCATATATGAGTAGAATATAATTGAATTGAATTGGTTTCAAATAGTTGGGTAGGATTTGTATTAGTGTTTTGAAGTTTAGAGTATTAAACAAATTTGATAAGAATTTATGAGGGTGTTTGGCTTGGCTTATTACTCTATTCTAACTGTAAATCTATATGTGATAGATTATTTGTTTCGAAACTAAAATAGTTTAATGATGATGATGCTGTTTGATATATAGATTGTGATTATTAAACCCTAGCTTATTTGTTCATCTGAATGAATATGTGATAGATTATTTGTTTCAAAACTAAATAGTTGTTTGATATATAGATTGTGAAACTTAAACCCTAGCTTATTTGTTGAATTAGATCATCTCCACTTGTTGTTAAGTTATGATTGACTGAGGTGCTTATTTTCTGTTGTTGTTGTTATTTTACCCTATCTTATTTTGAAACACATACACTGAGATTAGGTGGTGAGTGGTGTGCTACTTATTGTATGTGCAGTTTGTATGTATTGATAAGGTCTTTAGACTTCTTATATGAAAAAATCTAGTATACATGCTTATGAATGAGTGTTACTTAGTTCTGAACAAGTATTAAATAACCATAGGGGTTTATATACAACTTTCACTGGCTAGAACCAAATACTAATTGTTTAGCATGTCAGAGGTTTGATTTGTGATAATTGCTAAAATATAAAAGCATTCTAGCATTTAATGTGATACAATTAACTGCCACTGAGAAGGTCATTCTCTATGGCAGAGCGAACATTATAGGTATGCTCTGTATGTTTTAAGTGGCGTTGAGCTGTTGGACAGAAGAACATACTCTTAGAAATATAAAAACGGAAGGAGAAAAATGCACAATATCTGAGATAAGTGGTACTAGAAATTGCTATGAAATAAGGATCATGAAGATTTGGGGTTTATATTTTTAACATTAATTCTCGTAATATACATCTAGAAGAAGCCACTCCTTTGACTGATTTTGTACACACCATTCTGATTTGTGATTATTTATTCAGCATAGAATGTAATTGTTAAAATAATACTGACTGTCAGCAAGATAGGTATGGTTATCTGAAGTCATTCGCTTGCTCTGTATTATTGCATGATTTCGTGGTGGACAATGTACTTGTTGATCGTGATTGTATGTGTACCCTTATGTATAGGAGGTTACCCGTTTTGCTGAGTGGATATCTGATTCATCATTGAAGCTGCAGTACTTGAGCTTACTGGACAATAACATCACAAAGAAACCAAATTATCGACCGTATGTTATCCACAAGTTGAAATCTCTTCGTTTACTCGACTTCAAGAAAATCAAACAAAAGGTTAGTTATTTGATTTCTGCATGCTTATGTTTATGATTGGAATGTGGCAGTACTGGAAAGTGGTAATTGCTGCTGTATTATTCTTTTCATTGTATTGTTTATTTTGTGCAAAGTTTCTATCAGTGGCTTGCTGTTTTTGGCATATGTAAGGGAGTCAGTCATACTTATAATTAAAGTTGTAAATATACTGAAATTGAATGTGATTATCTAGAAAAACTAATTATCTAGGAAAACTAATAATCAACAACCAAAATAGTTTTAAAAATAGATTTAGTTTTATATTTTTAATTCATTCATATTAAGTTCAATCTAGCTGAAACTTGGGGAATTCAGAATTTGGAAGATAATCTTTAAGTTAGTATTTTTAGTTTAATTTTAATATTTTTCTTATAAGCTTTTGAGCAGCTCGTTTTGGCCTGTTTTGATCCTATCTCCCCTGCACCAAACCTAAGTGGTCTGTTAACCTGATTTCATAAGCTCGTTTTGGCCTGTTTTTTATATAAGCTTTCTCGTAGCTTTTCACTTGTTCAAATAGCCCCACTTAGGTTGCCCTGCACAACTCTCTCTATCTGTTCTGTGATAGCTTTTTCCTAGGTCCATATCTTCCTACCTAGTAGTGATCATTGAATGAATTTCGGTATTATTTTCTGTTATTCTAACTATATGTTTGTTGCATTTGAAATAGTTTCCAAGATGTATAAATCTAAAGCAACGATGCAGAAACATAAAAGAAAACAAAGTCAAATGAATCTACCAACATCACACAACTCTCAGAAACAATCAAAATCATTTCCCACAAATATGCAAACCGCAGGTGTTCGACCTTCATTTCCCATATCAGCCTTTCAAGCAGGTATACGACCTTCATTTCCCACACATACGCAAACCGCTGCGGTTGACAACACCAATCATCCATCATCAGCCATTAATGTTCGATCTTATTTTCTTTATAATATGCCACCCTCATCTTCACATATGCAAACAACCGGTGAAGCTTCAGTTCATAACACCAATCACTTATCATCATCCTTTCTACCAACTATTCGACCTTCTTTTCTTTATAATATGCGCCAAAACTCTTCATCCTCCTCATCTTCTCTTCAAGCATCTGTTCGCCCTTCTCTTCACGCATCTGTGCACCATAACTCTTCTTCCTCCGCATCGTCTTCCCATTCACAATCAATGGAATCACAACCCACTGTACACGAACCAGTTGTGCAGCAATCTTCACCCTCAGATTCTAATCATGATCAAGATCCACCTGATGAATATGAAATGAATCTATTGACAGAGGTTGAGATCATAGGAAACTAAAATCATGTTGTCAATATAAATTAGCCATGCATTTGTAGATTATATTCTAACATGTATGATAATCTTATAGATAGGGATGGAAACATTCTTAGGATACAAAAAATGAGTGTAAAACAAGTGTACAAGCTGAACGAGGGTGAAAAGGTGTTGGTTCATGTTAATTCAAAGAATCAGCTAATCGGTAATGCTGGGGGTTTGTGTCAAAGATTTATGACCTTGCTTCTCAAAGAACCGAACATATGTCCCCCGGATGCAAAGGACTGGAGGGAATGTAAAGAACGTTGTGGTGTTAGGCTTCTAGTAGAACTCCGGGTAATACATTCTGATAAATAAATGTTTTGTTTACAGTAAAATTATTATTATTTTTCATTTAATGACCTTTATTGATAACTTTGGCAGCGGAGATTCAACATACCTCAAGGGGATACTATAGACGGGGTTCTTTGTGCTATATTTAGAGGAAAGCGTAGGACCATAAAATACAGGTTAAAAATGGGCTTGTATCAGCAAGCTGCGAATAAGCTTAATGAAATCAATGGAATCAATGAGCTTGGTGCTGAAGAGAATGATTATACGGAAGATGAGCTTTTGGCAGCATTGGATTTACTCGAACCACCAGAAAACTTCCAATACCACCAATGGCAAATGTATAAAACTCATCTTCGAAAGCCGATAGCAAAGGTATCTTCTGTCTTTAACTATCTGTTCATTTTTTATCGGTAACATTTTCTAAACTTACAACCCCAGAATTTTTATCTACACCTTTATGAACAATAATAGCCCCTGTATATGCTCTCTGAGCATCACTGACAGTTAAACAATAAAAAGTTTGGTTTTTATGGATACTGCTTCTTTCGTATGGAGATATAAATGGTTTCCTGGACCTTGTCTTTATTTGTCCAGGACTAGTTAGTTCTTCCAGAGAGCTATGAATGTGTATGCCCTTTTGTTGTGGGGTGTCATCAGTTGTGGTAATGTTCCCAGAGTAGGTGAATTTTCAGGCTTACTACTGAATAGTGTATCTTTATGAAAAATATAATAGTTTTTGACTTGTTTACAGAGGTGGACATCTATGGTAGATATGTTCAGGTTTAACTTTCATGTATAGGCAAAGTCAAGAGGGAACTGTACAAGCAGTACTATGCACAATTGCACAAACTAACTGGTAGATAAATTAAGCTTTGGCCAAAGTATATGCACGGCTGGATGAATCTATTTGGTTTTGGAAGAAGGTCTTGAACAAGTGAATTGCACCATAGCTTAATATCCTTGGATTAGTGGTAATTTAGAAAATTGTAGATTGACATATGAGAGTTTTGGCTTGTCATAAATGGAACTGAGAAGCTTAGACAGTGAGAAAAAAGATGGAATAAGCAACTTTGCGTACTTTTGATTGATTTGATCCGTGATAGGAGAGCATCTTTATATACCAAACTATTTTACTGACCCCGTGAACATCACAGGTTTCAAATGTAAAACTTATTCTTTGTAGTGGATTCTAACCCATTTTCGCGTACCGTGATAGGAGAGCATCTTTATACACCAAATTTGGTAGTGATGTCTTTCTTTCATAACAGATTATAACTAGTATCAACAATCTACATAAGAGGCATCTCTGCTGTACAAAAACTGTCTGTAGCAAGTCTATATACACTTTCGTGAACTTGATAATAGCCATTATATAATATCATAGGAACTCGTTCTTGCAAAAGGTTACTTTTATGTAGTCTTATTAACTGAAAACCAGGTAGCCAAGTTAGATGTACCAAAACTAGAAAGACACAAATGAAGACTCTTTTATTGTTAGTTTGTCACTAGAAAGCTGCATTCATTTGTCCCAAGTTTCTGGAATTTGTATACTCTCATTTCTTCAAATTTCTCATTTCTCCTGATCACTTGTTCATCCACATATACAATGAATGTAGGAAAAGTCAAATTAACCTTTTAGATCCAAATTTTGAATTTATTAAATTATATACCCGACAGTAGAGGAACCAAAACTGTATAATAAGTAGTGATGATAGTCAAAAGCAGGATTGTTTGCACCAATCACATTTTAGTGATGATAGTCACAAGCAGGATTTGAACTTGAGACCTCTCACATTTTAGTGATTATAGCCGATGCTGGTGGCTACTTCATATCGATTGGGTGACACAAACGTTTCAATGTAACTACCTTCTACATCGACTATATTATTATTCTTATCATCCACTCTAACTATATGGTTTTGTTTCATTGGTACTGTCATGAATACCATATGGTTTTGTTTCATTTTATACTTACTGGGCTTGAGTTAATAGTTAATTTGCTGAGAAAATGAGTCACTTTTGACCATTTTGGATCATTTATTCAAGACAGCTATAGGATACATGACATTACTTAATTTCAGAAACTCTCATCATGTGGGAAGAAAGCTCGACTTCAACACGCCCATACTCGTACTACCGGTGCTACTAGTTTTGCGAGAAGCAGGCATGAATGGGTGACTAACCTTTAATCTTAATTCTATTCTAACAGTATAAGGTAATCAAAATCATTTTCTTAAGTCACGATTTCCTTTCATTTATCACTGATTTGGTTGATGAAATTAAGTCACGGACCAGGGTAACATTTTTAATAGATGCTTCAGAAATGTTATACTCATTATTCTACTTATTCACCTACTATCACATAAACTTCTAATAAGTAATAAAAAAATGAGTCTTTTAAAAAGTTATAACCTTCAAAATATAGACTTTCGTTATTTAGACGTGTTAGAAATGTATATTATAACTCTATTATAACTCTATTGTTATACAGAAAGTAATAAAAGATCACCTCATGATGTTGAGTCGTTTCACATCTGTTATAAAATAGCGGACGGCACATATATTGACGAAGCAACAACAGAAATGATGGTATGTGGCATGTTTTATATATTCAAGAAGCAACATGGATTATTCTATTTTTTTTTAAAGTTTTATATGGCATGTTTTGATTTATGAACTTAAAAGCGTATGCATTGTTTTAGGGTAAAGCAAATGAAGAAATATTAAGAAAGAAAAAAGAGATAGGAGGTCCTGAAGGTGATGTTGAACATGATATAGAGGCAGAAATTGCTAGGGAGGTTCTTAACAAACTTATTGGGGATGAAGAGCCTCACTGTTTTGGAGCCAGTGTAACAAAATCTCAAGTATCTAAATTTAGTCGTGATCTAAGAAAGATGAGGGGTGATGTTCTAGCAAACGAAAACCGCTTTTTGTTGGAGAAAGTAGAGACACAAAAAAAAAAAACAATTAGAGACTCAAAAAAAGCAATTAGAGACTCAAAATAAGGAAATTGAGACTCATAAAAAGCAGTTAGATATTCAAAATAAAAAAGTTGAGTCGTACGTTAAGCAAGTAGAAACTCAAGGTTTGCAATTGAAGAATATGGAGGAAAGTTTGAATAACGTTTATGGAATGCTCAAAGTTTTTCAAACTGCATTTCCGGATCTCTATAATGTTGCTTCTACTTCTGTTGATACTCGTACATGTGACAAACAGGTGAGTATGTGGTTTCTTGTTTATTGCTGTTAAGATAAAAATTCAGTCCCTTGTTTAAAAGATGATATGTTTTTTCAGCCCTCTTCTAGCGTATCGCCCGTCTTGGATCACTACTCACCCGTAATGGATCATTACTCACCCGCCATGGATCACTACCCGGGTATGTAATAATGGATTGAAGATTGCTATTGATTTTTGTGGTATATAACATTTTATATAAATTTTATAAATTGTAAGTAGAGAAATTAATAATGGAGCCAAGATCAAACAACTATAGTATTGCCCATGTGTATTCAGGGTCAAATAATCAATTTTGCTTAATAAATTTTGGACTAGTGACTAAACTGATGTGGATTATGTGATTAAGAAATGGTCACTTTACAGTTAGATGATAATGTGCATCTGCCTCAGACAACATAAACACTACGCCCTGCACTCGATTTGTTATGCTTGTTCTGCTTATGTTTATTTAGGATTACCTACTGCAAAACACTCCATAGGAACTGAGATCAAATTTGGTTAGGCAAATTTGGTAACAAACAACGATAAGGTGGTCATTCATGTTAAGCAATATAGTGAAATAAAGGAATCTATATGATTATTAAAGTAGTATAAGTTTAGTTTTTATATATCTCTGAACCATTGTGAATTTGGGTATCTGTAGGTGGGTTTTGAGATGGTAGATGCAATTGCAGAAGCTGAAGACACCTCCATGAAAAGTGTTGCCTATAAAGCTTTCTTTGGAAAAGGTTTGTGCTTTATCCTGCTATCGTTCTCAATCATGTATCGTCTTTATATACATTCTTCTTTGACAGACGAATTCAAAGTTTCTAAATAACATCATAGATCGTTAGTAATTTGAGGACTATATAAAATCTGACCTTATCCATAAGGACTTTGTTAAAAGTGACCCACTTTTGTTTATTCTGTATCGCTGTTAATTATGTCAGCTCTTTCAAACATATTATACTGAAATTGAGATTCCATGTTGCTCTATTGATATCTTAGTGGGGTTGTTCTCTTGGAAACTTTGCTCAAAGGCCTAGGCACACATGACTAAAATTCTAAATGACGTATATAGGTTTCACAAGTTCTTTAACCACCAAATACACATGTGCCTTCAGTTTCCAGGAACAACTTATGCTATGCATACAGGACAGGACAGGACAATTCTTATTCATACTTTAGTTAAAGAGTTTAGAACAACTTATGCTTTGCAAATTCAGTCCACAACCTAAATGATCTCTCCCAGCGAATTTTACATTTATTAAAGAGTTTAGAAGCTTTATTTGTTTCTTAACAATTAAAAAGGCTCATGTGATTGTTCTCCCCAGAAAATTACTTGAACTAAATGCTTATCTTACATAAGGGAATATCTGTGTTGATACATAAAAATGTACTTCTGGTCATTACATCGCAACTGGAAACTGTGTAATTAATAAGCCTCGTCATTTTCTGCTATCTACAGATTAGAGACAAAAGATTGGAGCTTGTTGCTTAGGAGCTTGTTGAAGACAAAAGATTGGAGCTTGTTGCTTAGGAGCTTGTTGAAGACAAGAGTTGGATTTCACTGACAATGTTGTGTAATTTGAATTTGCAAAAAGTATCACTTTTATGTTGTAATCAGATTTTGTAATCAAAATGATTTGTAATTTGAATTTGCAGTTTCAATTAAAAATGATTTTATTGAAAAAATTATGCCTGGTATCACTTTTATGTGGTCCATTTTGTAGATTCAATTGCAAAAATTGTGCCTCGCATGTGTGGTCCATTTTCATATATAAAGCGTGTACTTTTAACATTTCTACACGCTTTTTAGTGTGTATTTTATTATTTCTACACGCTTTTTAGTGTGTATAGTGGTGATATGTTGTTCACATATACAACCGTGTACTTTTATACCAATTTCTACACGCTTCCTAATGCTCACTTTTATACATTTCTGGACACTAAAACATGTGTACTATTTTGTGACGCATATATACTACACGCAAAAGTGAGCGTGTACTTTAATTTTTTACACACTTTTAAAGGTGAAAATATAACAATATAATCGTGTAAAATGAGGTGATTTATTGTAGTGGCTGTTTTAACCAGTGTTTATGCTTACTTTACATTACCAATTAATACCATTGATTATTTCCTACCCAAAGTATTTTCTAAAATTTTGAAAGCTATAAGAAGCAGTTTGAGCTAAGGATGGCATAAATTTTTTATGCAGTTTATATTGCATAATGAATGATTGGTTAATCTTATACAATAACATCAGTTATACTAGTTAACGAGGGATTCAGAGGATAAATGCAACATTTAATATCAATAGCCATGTTCATATGTAGCGATCCTCATCTGAGCCATTATGACTTGAATTGTTTATGCATAGTTAAGTTCATATTTAAAGAAAAGCACATGACTACTCCTGCATTCATAATATTCTGATATTAAACAGTAGCGTTAATCAAAATTACATGCTTGAGCGTAGGTGACAATCATTTTACTCGATATATGAAACCCCAAACCTCTTATTTTCTTCATCCAGACTCATTACATTTATTCATTTCTGTATTTCTACATTCAGTTAGTCTTTCATATAACCCACAACCCTTTGCATTGTTTAACTATACGAAAATATCTCTTACTCTTAAGCATGGATAATTTTCCGTTTTACTTGGTACTTCTCCTGATCACTGTCCAATACACAACTAGTACTGGCACCAACACCACTTCCCTAGAATTTGTCAAAATCTCATGCAACACCACTCTGTACCCTTCTCTCTGTGTCGAATCTCTCTCAAGTTATGCGGTGTCTATCGAAGATAATGATCAGAAACTGGCCAAAGTTGCTTTAGTGATTAGCTTGAAAGCCGCCAAGTCAATGGCTGCATATGTCTCCACATTGATTGGAACGTCGAATATAGAGTCAAGGGAGTATCAAGCCCTGCAAGACTGTGACAGCAACATGGCCAGCTGTGTGACAAGTCTAACTGAGTCGCTTCAGGAGCTCAGGAAGATGGCTCAGTTTACAGGCCAGGATTTTATTTGGCACATGAGCAATGTCCAAACTTGGGTCAGTTCTGCCCTTACAAACCAAGATACTTGTTCTGACGGTTTCTTTGATAGTTCGATGAATGGACAACTGAAGGATGATCGTAGTAAGAAGATGTCTGCTGTTTCACAACTCACTAGCAATGCACTTGCTCTGGTAAACGGGTTTGCTATGAGACATAAAGAAGCTACACACACTTAAATTTTGAGGGTTCATAGCTATCAATGTCTTACTTGTAGGTCATGCAGTGTAGGCTATGCATTGTTGTGGAAAGACATTGTCCTTCTCGTAGAATAAAACGGAGTAGTACGTATGCCATTCATAAGTTTTTTGTATTCTTAGGGATTATTTTTTTGACCGCTCTATGTTGCTGGTTTAATGTAAAAAGTTACTTTCCGTGACAAATGCTATGTCAACTATTCAGATATTATTTGTCTTTTCCTGGACAAACATAGGGTACTTATTGTACCAAAACATGAATAATTTGGCGATTAATTGCCTTGAAATTTAGAACTCAAAAGGCCCACTTTTGTGCAACTTTTAAAACATAAGACTAAATGTAATGGTATGGTGCTGGTGTGGTCGTGTGCCATGCACATCAGCGCAGCACCAGCATTCCCTCCTACCACCAAATCCCCTTAGAGGGTTAACGCCAAACACACCACACAAACATAACCCACTTAAACACAAACATACCACACAATACACTCGCACAAAATCAAAAATTTTATTTGACGGCAATGGCATTGACATGTTGTGAAGTCACTTGGTTAGTTTCTTTGCTCAAGGATTTGGGACTTGAAGATTTTGGTCCAGTTGATCTTAAATGTGATAATCAAGCTGCTCTCTACATAGCTGCCAATCCAGTGTTTCATGCTAGAACAAAACACATAGAAATTGATTGCCATTATGTCAGAGATCAACTCAAAAGTGGTCAAGTTTTACCTTCCTATGTTTCAACCAAAGATCAACTTGCAGATGTGTTCACTAAGGTTTTGTCAGTTGATCGGCATTCAAAGCTTCTATCCAAGTTGGGAGTTTCAAGTTCCTCCAACTCACAACTTGAGGGGCGTGTGAAAGAGAGAAAGGCTGAGCACAGGACTCATATACAACACTATCAATAGTTTAGGGACTTAACTTGAAAATATTTCATAATTCTGTTTTGGTAGTTAAACACTGTATATAACGCACTCTTTGTATCTCATTTCAGTCAGTCAATGAGAATCATTTTCCACTATGTGTTTGTGTGTAAATGTGTGTTCTGTCAACTCATTATTGTCAACACATATACACATTAAGTTCAGCATGATCTTGCATTAGTTTCAAATTAGTTTATGGGATCTGTGAATACGTAAACAATTAAGCAAAGTTCAGGGGGTGGAGGAATATGGGAGACTGCTTCCACCGACCACATCCTATATTAAATTCTTCTGATTTCAAACCATAATAATGAAATCTTGCGTGTAATAAAGTTCTTATTAGTTTAAGACTTATTTTCTGATATTTGTATCCAGGAGGGTATCAACTTTTTACATGTAAACTGTAGGCAAGTTTACGAGCATGTCTAGAGTTGGTACAAAATCCTTTAAGAAGCTGCATGTTTTCTGGCTACATGATAAATTTTACACATTAAGGAATGAGTCTTGACAGAATTGCCCATGAAAATGGGTGTTATGCACACCTCAATATTATTTAACTTCGGTGACATAAGGCCATCTGGGAGACTTCTTACTGACCAAATGCTTTTGATTTCAAACCTTGTTTTGTTAACGCTGATGTAAGAATGTATTTTTAATGTAAAATGAACTGAAATTATTGGTATACTTTGAAGCAATGGAACATGCATCCGTATGCTACAAGTACTAAAATTGGATCTTGTGCTGTCACAATATGAGGCTAATTAGTTCACTGGAGCCTTTAAGTATGTTGGTAATTTTATTCTTCACAGCAGCTCATGTGCTTCTGTTTAAGTCTAATATAAGTTTCCTACACCATATATTTTTGGGGTATATTTTCTCTTTTGCTTAATTTCTTGTAAAACCATAGATATGATCATATGAAGGTGACCAAATTATTCAAAGAGTTTCAGTTAAGTACCTCAATTAGAAGAACAAGGTCACTAAACTACACAGTCCTGTTTATATATACACCATACATGATCGTAATCATGATTGGAGATTATAAGTTATCCTTATTCCCTCTAAGTATATTTCAGACTCACTAGATTATAATTAAATCAAAATAAGTTACCCTTATTCCCCTTTTTCTTTTATAATTAACATGCACCGGGAAGCTAGTCATGTTACCAAGCTTCCTCTCCACCCCTTCCCCCATGCTTTTCTTTTTATATGAAGTTTTACTTTTCAATATTTTACCGACAGAAGATTTAGGTAAAATTTGAAGTTTTGATGTTTTATGTTCTGACCACCAAACAAATCATACTTAAAGGTAGTTTGTTCTTTGTGCAATTTTTATCACATATTGTGTAAATAAAGTTCACAAAGTTCATTGACCTCCTTTTGATGTTGGCGTGCCTTATTAATAATTTGTATCTTTTTATTATATCATGATCTCAGTTATGTGCATGTCATTTTGAATACCTGTCTGTTTTACCATGTTTGAGTTCCTGGTCGTCCAGCAGAGTTTATTAAATACCGACTCGCAAAAATGACAGCTTTCTAAAATCTCTCATTCCACGTAGTGTTTGTTATCATCTTGCTTTTATGTATATGTGTGTGCACATCTATTAAATAATATATCCATCTTTATCTTGTTTAGCTCTTTCCCTGTATCCACATATTTTACTGCTAATTAGTAATAACTCCTTGGAATAATATTAATTACCTTTGTCTAAATAATAGCTGGGTGATTTGGGGGATATATGAAATGAAAACTTCTAGATTTCCATGTTAGTTATAAACGTGGATGGGAATATTATTTTATCTTCCACTTGAAACAAAGTGTTTATCTTAAGTAAAGTCGATAAACAGTGGGGTTACATATCCCGGTTTTCTTTGCCTAGCATACCAAACCGCATACTTTTGATTAATCTACTATGTCTATTGCTTATTAAACTTCTTACTGTTGCTTAAATATAGCTGTAAAAATTAACAGTTATTATTACTAAACAGTTTAATTTAATTTGGACCTTCGACTAGTAATGAACGCTTGCCTTCTCCTGTCATTTAAAAAATTGCTTATTAAACTTCTTAGTGTATAGCTAAAGATAGATACCAAAAAAAGAAACACATGACTAACACCTCAATTAATCTGATGTATAGTTTATATTTAAGTAACTTTAATTAAACTGCACGCTATAAGGTGACAATCTTTTTACCAAGTATATAAAGTCTGTCATCTCCTCCCATATTCTACATCCAAACCACTTCTTCTCTTCATATCTAGTAATCTGTCTACATAACCTGCAAACCCTTGCAGTCAATTAATATACCATAATCACTTTATATCTTAGGCATGGATAAACTTCTTTTTTGCTTGCTAGTTCTTCTGATGACCGTCCATTATACCACATGCGCTGGCAGCAACCCCACCCCCAACCCCCTAGACTTCGTGAAAACCTCATGCAAAACCACCCTGCACCCTGCTCTCTGTGTCAACTGTCTCTCAAGTTATGCTGGTTCTATCCAAGGAAATGATCAGCAGCTTCCCAAATCGGCCATACTGGTCAGCTTGAATAACGCCAAATCAGCGGCTGCACACGTTTCCAAACTGGCTGGAACCTCAAATTTAAAGCCAGGGGAGTACCAAGCCTTGAAAGATTGTGTCAACAGCATGAACAGCTGTGTTGCAAGTCTAACCAAATCGGTTCAGGAGCTTGGAAAGATGGCACAGTTTAAGGGTCAGAATTTCGTTTGGCACATGAGCAACATCCAAACGTGGGTCAGTTCCGCCCTTACAAACCAAAACACTTGTACTGGAGGATTCTCTGGTAGTTCTCTGAATGGGCAAGTGAAGGATGCTCTTAATAAGAAGATGACTTCCGTTTCACAAATCACCAGCAATGCACTTGCTTTGCTGAATGGGTTTGCAGTGAGACATAAGGAAACACATAAGCCTTAAGGCTTCATAGCTATCATGTCTTACATGTACCTCATGCAACATAACTGCAAATGGACTGGACTTCTAGTCGTAGTAGGGTTGTGTGCCATAAGTTTTTGTATCTGTAAGGATTATTTTTACCAGTCATAAGTTTCTGGTTTCTTTTTTAGTGTCCGTGGCTAAGGTTATGCCTTGTTCAGGTTTTGCTGGCCTTACGGTTTATGCTATTATAACTTATACCTAATCTAAGAAAAATGGCACCTCTTTTTGGATAACTTCTATCTTTTCTTCATAACCGTAGAATTCTTTTTTCGGACCGTTACATGCACAGTCAGTAATTATCTTTGTGATGTTTTAAACAATCTGAATACCTGATTACATCAAGGTACAGTTTACTGCAAGTTATGGAATCTAGATTGCATAAGTGATATATTTAATCAAAGCCATATCTATCTTGATCAATTTTAGAATCGATAGTGAATTAATTATATACCCTTAAAAGTCAAGGAACATAGAATCATGCTTAGGAAATCATCGATGACAATGGATACAGATCAACCTTGTAGGGATCAAACAAACGCAAACGGAGAGTTAATAAAAAGAAGAGCGCATGGATATGTGTGGTTCAATCAAAAAGGAATGACATACGTCCATCACCGCACTATCCATGCGTACATATGTCATTCTATGATGATTTTTACAAGAAATGTATTGATTCCCTAATGATTTATATTCAGAAATATATTGACAAAAGTATGAAAACAAGGCAGGCCCCCACTGAAGCATGCACTCGGGTGCCCGGCCTCAGACAGTCGCTCAATGCAACGAATCAGACTAGAGCCTTCTGTTGAAATATAATCTTTGCCTGGATATATTACAGGGGCAATATTGTCATTTGTCTATTTTCAGTTATAAAGGAGTTCTTGTGCTTGCTGGTTGTAGCAGGGTTGATAAAGGTTGGAGTGCTAAAGTTGTTTGTGTAGAAAGTTGTTGAGCTGGGCTTTTATGCTGTCTCACTCTCAATGTCAATAAAAGATACACAACGGTTATATTCAGGAGTGGGGATATATATGAATACACACAACTGATAAAAGACAATAAGACAACTCTCTCAAGATGTAACCCCCTGCCTATCTCTCCCAACGGCTATTTTACATAGCCGTTACACCATCACCTAAAGCTGATATCTCTTATTATTGTTAAGCTATTATCAGCTTCATTTTTATTCTTCTTCATTGTAATAGAACTAATATCAATGTAGATATTAGGGGTACGACAGTGTAGCTGGAGTACCCGTGGTTGTTCCTTTGTTGTTTTGCCTGATTGAGATCAGGTTACGTTATCTCTTGGTTGCTAATCTGCTTGAGATCAGATTGAGCTATGATCATTGCTAACTGGTGGTATTTTCTATACTTAATTGAGGTCAAGTTATTGTATTCACTGATTGAGATCAGTTTGGACTTTGGTTTGTAATCCTTTGGTTATTATCAATAAAAGATTCATTCGTCTTCACTTTTTCTACATGGTATCAGAGCCTTGGCTCTATCGAATTGGTGAATTGGGGTTTGATTCATAAATCCCATCGAAGTGGTGAATTAGGGTTGATTCATAAAACCCTAAGCTTTCTGAACTGGTTGAAATTGGTGACTCCTCTGGTTGTATTATTGTTAATTCAACGTTTCTGTTGGGGTAATTGCTGATTGGATTAAAGCTCCGGTGAATTAGGTTTTTGTTCGAAGAACCCTAATTTTTCTGAATTGGGGGTTTTTCCAATTGAAGGTTTAATTGGTTAATTAAGGCTGTTTTATTAACAGCCATCATTGGTTTTTGGAGTTTCTTGGCTGGGATTTGTGAAACCCTATTTTTCTGGTTTGGGCGTTTCTGCTCGTTATCACTGTTGATTCAATATTGGGCGTTTTTGCTCGTTATCACTAAGAGTATTGTGAGGCTTTTCCGCCATCTTCTTCAATGCTCTAGCCCCAAGTGGAGGTTGACTGGTATACAGTCTTTGCGGCTGATATTCAGTCTTGTTATTGTTGGTGTTTTCATCCCAACTCGTGGTCGATTGTGGTTAAAGTTGCCAAGTGGTATTTTTATTTAATCAGAACCCTAGTCGCTGGTGCTGCAGTTGTTTCAGACTGTTCGAAGACTTAGTGGTCTATTTCTGTTCGAGGTTCGTCCTTTCTGGCGAACTATGGATTGGGGAAATTACTTCTGGTCCTTGTTCTGGATTAAGTGTTGCTGTTCTTAGCCTATTCGAAACCCCAAGTGAAGGTTTCATGTTTAGCTGGTCTGGATTCTGCTTAAGGGTCCTTGGAGTTGTTATGGTGGATTTTCTATCCTTCATCTTCCGCTGCTGCTAAATCTCTGTAAGTTATCTTTCCAACCTGATTTTGGTAAAATTAGGACTTCTTTGTGTGATTAGTTGTTTTTTGTTCTTCTTCTGTTGCTATGCTTTTATGCCTGATATACGTTGCCTTTCTAGCCTTTATTATAGCTATGTAGAGATGCAGTGTTACTGCTGCTTGGACTTCTTATCAAACCCAGCCTACTATACCCAAGAGGGTGGTTGGTTTTTTATTTGGGTTTGTAGGTGCTTATTGTTAGTATTGCTTAAATGATTATCTGTTTACCTGCTTGTTGCTTATTTTTAAGCTTGTTTCTCAGCTTTTCATTCTTGTTTATGCCTTCTAGTTGATTATATTAGGCTGTAGTTTGTTTGTTTGTTGTTTGATCCTATTTTCCAAAAAAAAAAAAAAAAATGTTTGTTGCTTTCTGTCCAGCCAATACCACCCAAATAGGGTGTGTCGTTGCTGATTCTGTTGCTTATTTATGCATGTTTGTATGCTTGTTTTCCTGCACTAAATGGTGTATTTGTTGGCTACTTCATCAGCCCATATCTTGGGTGATTTGTATGTTTTTTCTCTCCGTTAATATGATCAATTTATTGTTGTTTTTCTGCGCAATATGGTCTGTTGTTGCGGTTTTTTGGTTGTTCATGGGTTGTGTTGAGGAACCGGAGTTGGTTTTTGGTAGCGAAAGAAATCGGGTGTGATTCGGTTTCTTCCGCGAGTTTAAAAATTGTTTATGTGAAGTATCTTGGGTTGTTGGAAGAGTATTTTGCGACAGTTATGAAAGATAAAAGTTTAGGTGGTGAGAGTATTGGCTTGTCGTCTTTGATTCGAGCAAGTTTTTTTTTCTCGGATGCTGAGATGAAAAATTATCAAGAGTTTGTGGATACGGTTGGTCTTAAAGATTTGCAGAGTTGCGTTGGGTCGACTGATGGTCTTGTTGTATGCTGTTTTTTACGCCTCAAATGGGGTAAACTGTTGCTGTTTTTACAACAGCAAGTGGGGTATTTGTTTGCTCAATTGCAGCCCCAAAATGGGGCGTTTATGCTGCGATACCAAGCCATGTTGGTTGTTTGGTGCTGCTGATTTTTACTCAGCATATTTGTGGGCATGTTACGTGGTCTTGTGGAACTTGGGGATTGATGACCCCTTGCTACGTGGTCTTGTGGATCTTGGGGATTGGTGACCCCTTGCCCACGTTGTTCGCTATGTTGTCTTCGCATGCTTTGGTTAAGATTGGTTTACCAAGTTACTTCTAAAGAAGCTCATGTGGGATGTTGTTAGGTTCTTCTTTTTTGAAGAACCTGTTCTTGAATCTTTTTTGAAGAACCTATTCTTGAATCTTTTCTGATTATCTCTGGTGGTGTTCTTCAGTCCTTAGATATATCTGAGGCTGTTTGTTGCAACAGTTGTGTTGTGTGATTGGTTGAAAGAGAATTTGTATTCTCGTTGCTATGGAAGTTGTTAAGAAAAACAGTTCCAAGTTGATTAAACTCTAGTTGTATGATGACCCAAAAAAAACCTTTTTGAAATGGATTGTCTCTGAGGAGATGTATTCTCAAGTTGTTGATCATGGAATTATCTTTTTATACCTATTGACAATAAGTTTTCAAGAATGTGATGTCGCCGCTCAAGTGTGTTATTTTTTCAAGTCTTGGAGTCAATAAAGTTTGTTTTCAATCTTGGAGTTAAATTTTTCAAAATTTTATGTTGTTCAAAACAAGTTTTTTTTTTTAGTCACCTAGTTATGTGTGGTGTATTAACTCCAAGATTGAAGGGAGGATTGATTGACATTCGCATCCTAACTCTCATATTAGGGATGCTCTTTAAAGTACTCTGGTACTTGAAGGGATCTCCAAGGAAAGGAGTCCATATTCCTGGTGCCAAGATATTTCTCTTGAAGCCTTTGCTGATGCAAACTGGGCAAAGTGTGGTTTTGAAAACAATCTGTTGGGTTGTTGTTTGTTCAACTGTACCCTTGTACTTGATTAAAATCAAGTGTGATGTTGGCTTACACAAAACGGTTGAAGAACAGTTTGGTTTGGTGTTGGTTCAGTTGTTTTTCTTTTACTTGATTGAAATCAAGTATGTTTCTGTTTGAGAACAGATTGGTTCTGTTACTATTGTTTTAGTGTTTGCTTCTACTTGATTAAAATCAAGTGTGGAGCTGGTATATACAAACTGTTTGAGAACAGTTGTTTCAAGTTGTTGTTCAAGTGGGCATTCTTGCCTTCGTGGCAGCCATCCCTCGTCTTCAGTTATTATGGGCATTCTTAGTCTTTTATGACTGCCCCTCTTACTTCTGATAAGGTTTTGTGTGGTATTGTTGTGAATCTTGATCTTGCAATATCTTGGTGGATCTTGAGATCAGGTTAATGCTACCCTTTTTGCTTACCCGCTTGAGATCGGGTTCAAGCTGTTTCTAATTCTTGCTTGCTTGAGATCAGGCTCAAAATGTTTCTAGTGTTAACCTGCTTGAAAGGAGGTTGTTGTTACTCTTGCTGCTGATTTATATCAGTTTGCTTTCATCTTTTGTTGTCTGATTTTATTCAGACTGTGATGTTGGTTGTACACCTGCTTGAGATCAGGTTATGTTCTTTAATAATAAAAGAAGATTTTGTGATTTGTTATGTTGCTGATTAAGATCAGTGTGGTTCTTTGGTTCGGTCCCTTTGATACTAAAGCTGCTCTGCCCTTGGTTTACCTGATTGAAATCAGGTTGAAGTGTTTCGTATTTTACCTGCTTGAGAGCAGGTTTACGGTTCTAGGGTTTGTCCCTTTGGCTATGAAAAAAAAAAGTTTTTTTTGATTATATTGTGTTCTGTTTTTCAACTTGGTTATTATCTTGCACTTTGAAAGAAATAAAATGTTTTCCAGGATTGTTGAAACAATGAAAAACAATTGGAGATTTTTCTGTCCAAAGTCTTAAGAAGTTTCTCAGTTTTTCAAGTTGCTTTCTAAAATGGGTTGTTTGATGTTTTTCCAGGCTAAGATTAAGGGGGGATGTTGAAATATAATCTTTGCCTGGATATATTACAGGGGCTAATATTGTCATTTGTCTATTTTCAGTTATAAAGGAGTTCTTGTACTTGCTGGTTGTAGCAGGGTTGATAAAGGTTGGAGTGCTAAAGTTGTTTGTGTAGAAAGTTGTTGAGCTGAGCTTTTATGCTGTCTCACTCTCAATCTCAATAAAAGATACACAACGGTTATATTCAAGAGTGGGGATATATATGAATACACACAACTGATAAAAAACAATAAGACAATTCTCTCAAGATGTAACTCCCTGCCTATCTCTCCCAACGGCTATTTTACATAGCCGTTACACCATCACCTAAAGCTGATATCTCTTGTTATTGTTAAGCTATTATCAGCTTCATTTTTATTCTTCTTCATTGTAATAGAACTAGTTGTTAGAATATAAGAATCATGACAATCAGATAAACAGGTAAACACATTTTCGGAAGCGTAAGAACATCTATAACATATAAGAGATTAACATAAATTAAATAGGAACGTACCTTTAGTGATTCTAGCAAAACAAGAATCAATTAATAATCTTGAACATGTGATGAACCCTAATTAGGGTTTATATGGATCAATGATTAACCCCTTACCGTTTTGTTAATCGATCCCTTGATAACAACAAAAGTATGTTGTTACCTCGTTCTTGTACACACGTACTATAACCAAATTAATGTTAATGCTAGTTAATTAAAACACAATAGTTTGTATAAGAAAAACAAACCAATCGACCCTCTTGGGGAGGTGTACGATCGACCAAGAACAAGAAGAAAAGAAAACAAGTTTTAGGGTTATAGCTAGTGCACAAAAGGTGAGAAACAAATAACCCTAAGCCTTGTATTTATAGTGTGTAAACTTGGAGAACAAGTTGGATAAGGATTGGGCTTCCCCCATCCTCTCCAAAACCGGCCACACCCTTTAGAAGGGGTTCCAGAAGCTTCTTGGCTCTATTTTACACTCTAGTCCTTGTTCTTTGATACTTAACGATAGTTAGTCCATACGGTTAATCACTAACAACCATTAGTCCTTATTTTGTGTTTTAAATAATTAAATATACATAACATTTTATATATTAATTATCTATCATTAATTCCTTCATACGTAATGTGTGCAATCCCGAGGTCTCAGGTTCGATACTAGACATTTAACTTATTAATATTTATCCAATATTCCAACAGCTCCCACTTGGATATCTATTAATAGTAAAATGACATTGTTTAGCGTCTAGCAACACTCCAATGCCCCTAGTTCAACTCGAGGTAGTTTTCCTGGAAAAACCTTTAATGATTCATCATTATAATTATCCTTTTGTTTCTAATACTACGTTAATAAAGATATGGATCTTAGTCATTCTTTAATTAACAATTATGTTTCTCGTTGTTTATAATTGAGCAAGATTACCAAAACATCTGAACGTATTCCAGATAGACTTTGGGCGTGCGCACGCAAACATCTTGTCAACCCTACGAGGGGCCCAGCAGTATTAAAACTTCAAAACAAATTTGAAGGAACAAATTCTTTCTTGACTACAAGAATAACCCATGGACTTTGCAACACTTCTGAAAACAACCCTTATAACTCCCTGTTACGGTGAGCGGTAGATTGCTTCACAAAAATGCACTACATCCATGACACTTATCTGGTATCTCAAGTCTAAGGATAACAAATTTATGATTTACTTACTGACAAGATCCATAAAGTAAAATCATGTAGTTGGGATAAGTCATATATTCAATTCATCGAATATCATGTAAAATTGGTATGTCAACGCATCAATATACTTTCAAGTATATTCTAACCAATACTCAGATTTGTCTTAGTTTAATAATATTCCCATATCATTAATCGACAATGGACAATTTAAAATAACATAAGTTATTCACGGATTTAAACATGCAAATATAGGACACAATTTATTATTAATGAAAACAAACGTACTAAATACTTTAATTCATTATAAATAATAATTGCTTAATGTCCTTTATCCAAATACCAAAATAGATCAATGCATGATAATACTAGTTAATGAATTTTGTCTCAAGTAATAATTTGAAGATAATTATGCCTCAAGTAATGACAATCATACTTGTTGACAAGGCATTTATTTCAACTAACTTTGATCTATCCGAATTTTGAGAATACTTAATTCAAGAATTCAATAAGTAAAATTCTTGTATGTGTACATCCAACTATCTTGATCGATATAGCCACATAATTTTTCATAGATGGTGTGATATCCTCAATCATCAATTTATGATAATCAAACTTTCAAACATTTTAAAGTTTCAAGTATTCTAATTCTTTAATGTATAATGCAACTATGCTCTTAGTTAAGCACAACTAGTTCATATGGCTATTATTAAGGATGAAATCCTTCCATGACTAGTATTGAGTATCATCTCAATTAAACCAGCATCATTGTTCACAAACAACAATATGCTCTTTTTAAATTCCGTAAACTTAATATCCATTGTGTAATGTTTAGGAGCTATTCCAGGTTGAGGATTATTATTCTAATTTCAAACATTTTCCATTAGAATATCTATTACACAAGTTATATTATAACTTTTAATTGGATATTGAATATTGTCAAATCATTAAGCACTTAAGCATGATACAACAATAATATAATGCACATGAAAATCCTTCAGTCAAACTTAGATTTTATTCATGTTTGATCTTTACAAATATGTATATCCATTTATTCATCCAAAATAATATCTCATATTCTCTTTAGAATTTATTTACTGCACTTGTTCATTTAATAATAAACTTTGGTTCCAAGGTTGTATGTTTTATTTTCTAAATCTTTCAAATAAAGTTTCATTCCAAACTAAGTCTAACCTTTTACTTATATGGAATGTTACTCTATAACATATATGATTTAGTAAATCAAACATAAAACTCCCACTAGTTTTCAGAAATACTTAGAAATTATCTTATTTCAATTATCAATCAAGGCATGGATTTAATAATTAAACATAAGAGCAATTTCCTAGATGCATGCATTTATCCATTCATGGATTATTGCACTTTGTACACTTCCAAAGATTTACTTGAATTCATAAACTCCTTTTGATTACTTTTCGTCCTCGCTCAAGTAACTATTCAAGAAAAAGTTTTTGATATTCCATTGTCAAATTTCACACTCATGTAAATATGACAATTACCATCTTTATATCTTTAATGTGCTTAAGAAAGAGTATTCAATCATAGTTAATTGCTTAAGTATGATTAATAATCTTGTCATAAGACATACATTAAGATATGTATACAATTTTGTCCATATGATTATTACACAAAGATTTAAACCACTAGGGTTATATTATCTTTGAATAAACTCATCTTCATTCTCTAACTATTAAGAATTAAGATAAATCAAATTTTAAATTTTGATTATCTTTATGAACAGCATCTATCATATTCATAGTATGAGTAATTTACCCAATTCATTATTTGGTAATACTACTTCATATAATCATCAGCATATTTATTAAATACCTGAGATATCCAAGTGGATCTATGAATAATAATTCCATCATCTTGAGGTTTATCATTTACATGTTTTTCCTCATTATGATTTTTACTAGTGTGTTTTTAGAAGATTATGTACCTTGTAAATCTATCTTATCAAGATAAAATACTCCCACTTGCCTTTAGTATTATATAGAATAAAATACTTAGCAATTAGAGCAACAATCCAACGTTCTCTTTTAGGACATTACAAATACACATTGACAGTTCCTGACATTCTTTTGTTAACAACCTACCCATAAGTAGCTTAACAAATTCAGAACTCCAATTTAAGACTTAATGTGATTCATCATATTTCATAATGTCTTATTAATCTTCTAGGAGTCTAATTGAGTATATTCATTACATACTCAATTTTCTAACCTTGATAACTTTTGGAAGAAAAGAAGTCATAGTTATCTTTAATCAAACAATCTAACAAGAGTTTGATTTTCCTAACTGAACATACCATAAAATATGGTATTTCAATTAGAATTAATATTGTAAGAAGATCCAACAATATAAGATAACCATATTCCTTTTGGTATACCTATTTACCAACTAAGTCAACTTAATGGTATAATAGTATTTCCAAACCAATTGCATGCTTTTTATATAACACAAGTACTTTTAACCAAGTCACTTCATGTTCATGTCTCTTCAAAACATGAACGTGTTATATTCCCACTATCCGTTATTAATCATTGATCATCTCAATGACTTCTTGTATATGTCTTAATTAAAAGACCATAACAAGCTAACGTCTTACTTTATTATATGTCTTGTAATACTTAAAAGACTTCATGTTTATAACTATACAATAATGTATAAACATATATAATTAAAGTAATCATGAACACCATCATTTGGTTTCAATAATATTTTCAAGTTAACGCACTACTTCATTTATTTGTGTCATTCTAAGAATACATAATTATTGAAGTAGTATTATATTACTTCATGCATTTATGTCATTCCAATAATACATAAATATTAAAGTTGAAGTAGTATTGTTATTGACACATGTTCTAATAGATGTCTAATTTAGAAACTGTAAATTATCCATGTTGGTCTCACGCATACATGGAAAATTCACCTTGTTGTTAATATTTAGCCTGCGTCTCATGTTTACTAAATTTCAACACCAAGTGTTTCTTAGATTAGATATATATTGATCTTATTAGAACTATAGTCTCGTACTTTGCAGTTAAGAGAATCCGTTAAATCATATTCTTATGTGTTGTACCTTGCACACAATGTAGATTTCTCCCACTTGTGCATGGAACAACATCATGTACCACATAGAACAACACGCACGCGCTTGTTAATGTGAACAATATGATTGGTGTCATTAGTATAACTAGTCGATATAGAGTTTACTCAATCAATCAAGGAAACGCACATTACTATCCTTGAAAATATTAGTGTCTATATTTTGAAAGTATTTATCTTGAGATGTTCAAATATAAGATAGAGTATTACCAAGATAACAATCCTTGTAACTCCTACTGAATTAGAGATCATTGCTATGATTCCTTATTCAGTAATACACACATAATACTCCCACTGAATTTGACAACATTTTAAAATGTTTCATTAATCAAGTGAAAGGAAATAGTGTGCTATTCACTTTCCTACATCTTTGAGAAAACACATTCATAACAATTAATTAGGTACTAAAAGAATGTAATCTACTACGTAAATGTGATTCATCACATTCCAAACTATTAACTTGAAAAATTGAGCATACAATTTTTTTCTGAAGAGATCTACCATTCCAACAATTGTATGTAGTATCTTTAAATGGTCAAATCAAAACAACTAGATAAAACAATCTAATTCGTCTTTTACCATTGTGCAGTAATCAGTCTAGCTTATAATTTAACAACTCATAAAGTGCAAATAATCATAACTATTAAAGTTTGCTACGAGTTATGTATTAGAACATAGACAATTCTAACTTTCCTATTATACCTTTCTCATTCATGAAAAGGAATAGGATTAAGTCTCACACTTCTCCTAATGGAAAGAAGACTAGGTTTATTCTTTTAGTAAAATTGACTCTAACCAAAAACCCATATGGGTGTAGATCAATTTATATGATAAAAGAATAACTTACGTTTACGGTTTAATGTTGCATTAAAACATTTAAAAGAATTTACAAAATTCAATTTTTAGTATTTTCGATAATTCATATTTCCAAGAAAATATAATACCCAAGGATATATTCATATAACTATCTAATTTTCTTGAAAATCTAGGATCCAACTTTACATAGATTCCACCACATCAGTTGATCTGCTAGTGGTGAAAGTATAAAAGATGTTAATCTGTCGAACAATAATTGGCAAACAATTTTCCAATTCCTAGATCATTATGGGATTTACATCAAATTGATTCATCAATTTGTCATGTAAGCATGTTTCATCCTATCTCATGCCTTAAGTTTTAGGTCTCACGCATCAACTTAATTAAGTCGTCTAACTTAGAAACTGCAAATTCTCCATGTGTGGTCTCACGCACACTCGAAAATTTACCTTGTCATTAAAATTTAGCCTGCGTCTCACGTTTACTAAATAATAACTTCAAGTGTTTCTTATAGTTAGATGGCATGTAACTTAAATTTTAAGGGTATTCTTAATTTTGATATGTCAATCAAAATATGTATAAAGATGCATGCACTCATCTTTATAGCATAAGTTTTCAAAAAAAACTTTTAATTTACCAATTCATGAAAGTAATACACAAAGTTTTACTTGAGGTTTAATAAACCCTAAAATGACTTTCTACAATTATGATTTTAAAAATAATTCGTTTAAGACATATTCAAGATTGTGATAACCAAGGCAGACTCTAAGGCTCTTTTCTAAGCCTTCATATCACGGTTATGAATCAAGTCTTAAAAGAGTTAATTTTTTTAAAAACATATTTGTACAAAACATCAATCAAGCAAAAGTTTATGGATTCAATCTCAAAATCATGCAATAAAGTATGAATCTTGCTAGTCTCGCCTGGGAGCTGATTACCGTGCGAATCGGACCACTAGCGGCACATAAGACCTTGCAAGATTCTTACTTTATCACTTAAAGTTTCACCATTATTAGTCCATATTATTTTCTTATGAAAAATCACCCTTTTATTGCTTACAACATGTCAAACAATAACAATAAAACAAGTAATCAAAGAAAACAAACAACTAATAATAATAAAGTGAAACAACTAGCCACATGCAATCCTTATTAGAAGATCCTAATAAAATCAAGTCTAGGTATAATAATGCATGTAATCAACTAAGGCCTTCTCCTCTTGATGGAAGAGAGTCACATACATTGACGAATCAATTGCGTAGGCCAAAGCTAATATACACACCACATAGCTAATAAATTGATTTTAATATTTATAATTGAGGTCTTCCCCAATTTTAGATCTATCTAAACATGTGAAAAAGCTTAACAATTAATAAACAATTAATAACCCGTGACTAACATGCATGTTTCGTCACGGATCAAAGCATAACAATTACCATTTAGGTCAAGGATACGCCCAAATAACACATAAACATGTAGGCAACCTAAGGTTTCTAATCCAATTAATTAATAAAACCACAAACCCTAATTAGGGTTCATGGAATAAATCGACCCCCCCCCCCAAAATTAGGGTTAGGGTTTCGAAAAAATTAAAAAAAACAAAACCCTAGATCCAAAACATGTATCTAAAACAATCAAAATTCGTTTTTTTTGTGTTTTATGTAATCAATTACATGTTATAGCAAGCTCGTGATACCACTGTTAGAATATAAGAATCATGACAATCATATAAACAGGTAAACACATTTTCGGAAGCGTAGTAACATCTATAACATATAAGAGATTAACATAAATTAAATAGGAACGTACCTTTAGTGATTCTAGCAAAACAAGAATCAATTAATAATCTTGAACATGTGATGAACCCTAATTAGGGTTTATATGGATCAATGATTAACCCCTTACCGTTTTGTTAATCGATCCCTTGATAACAACAAAAGTATGTTGTTACCTCGTTCTTGTACACACGTACTATAACCAAATTAATGTTAATGCTAGTTAATTAAAACACAATAGTTTGTATAAGAAAAACAAACCAATCGACCCTCTTGGGGAGGTGTACGATCGACCAAGAACAAGAAGAAAAGAAAACAAGTTTTCGGGTTATAGCTAGTGCATAAAAGGTGAGAAACAAATAACCCTAAGCCTTGTATTTATAGTGTGTAAACTTGGAGAACAAGTTGGATAAGGATTGGGCTTCCCCCATCCTCTCCAAAACCGGCCACACCCTTTAGAAGGGGTTCCAGAAGCTTCTTGACTCTATTTTACACTCTAGTCCTTGTTCTTTGATACTTAACGATAGTTAGTCCATACGGTTAATTACTAACAACCATTAGTCCTTATTTTGTGTTTTAAATAATTAAATATACATAACATTTTATATATTAATTATCTATCATTAATTCCTTCATACGTAATGTGTGCAATCCCGAGGTCTCGGGTTCGATACTAGACATTTAACTTATTAATATTTATCCAATATTCCAACACTAATATCAATGTAGATATTAGGGGTACGACAGTGTAGCTGGAGTACCCGTGGTTGTTCCTTTGTTGTTTTGCCTGATTGAGATCAGGTTACGTTATCTCTTGGTTGCTAATCTGCTTGAGATCAGATTGAGCTATGATCATTGCTAACTGGTGGTATTCTCTATACTTGATTGAGGTCAAGTTATTGTATTCACTGATTGAGATCAGTTTGGACTTTGGTTTGTAATCCTTTGGTTATTATCAATAAAAGATTCATTCGTCTTCACTTTTTCTACACCTTCACTTGTTCATGTATTATATATGACTTCACACAAGTAGAAAGTAGCTAGCTACTATGCACTATGCATCTTCATTATTCATATCCTACTTTCTCAAGGTTAATCACTGCATGTCAGCATCATATTTTGGCTTTGTGTTTACTCATAAGTTAGTGCCTCCTAGTTTGATTCACAGGAATAGTCTTCTAACGATTCTCATATATCCATAATACTTCAAAGCTTATTGGTGTAGAATGTAGTCTGTATGGACATATCTAGGGTTGGCATAAAGTAATTTTAAGAAGGTGTTCTATTGTAAAATAAATAATTATAACAAAGGCACAATATTGCTTTTGAGTCTTATACAGAGCTATCATGGATACACTGTTGTTACAATAACCATGGGGCATTCATTTTAACATAGCTTATGAATTCTGAGAATAGTGTAAATATAGTTGAGCAAAGTTCATGGGTGCGGGGGAATGTGGGAGACTGCTTCCACCGACCACACTCTATATTAAATTCTTTTGATTTCAAACCTTATGTTTATTAAATTCCTTCTGAATTCAAACCTTAATTCAAAGATCTTCATGGAAGAATCAGTTTTCAATGCAAAGGGGACTGAAATTCTTGGTGAAATTTGAAGCAACGGAACTTGGATCCATATGCCACAAGCCCACAAGTACTAAACTTGGATCTCATGCTGGTGTAAGGATATGCTAATTATTTATTGGAGTCTTTAAGTATGTTAGTCACGTTGTTCTTTTGAACAGCTCATGTGCTTCTGTTTCTGTCTAACGAAGTTTCCTTCACTATTTCTTTTTAGGATATATTTTGTCGTTTACCTATTTTTTTCGAGAGAAGCAAACAAGAAGGTCACTGAACTATTCAAAAAGTTTAATACAGGCACCTTAGTTACCAAAACAAGGTCACTGGACTAGGCAATCTTAGTTATGAACCCCAAATTTAGTCATAAGGACGCTCGAATATGATAAGATATGATTATGATTAATATACATTTCAAAGTTGCTAAATAAGAACTATCTCTAAGTTCAATAATCGAATTTGCCAAACTTAAAACAAAAACTGAAAATGTTGTGATTTACTTTTATTTTCTGCTATAATAACTTGTATATAGACGACAAGTCATGTTACCCATCCCCGATCCTCCCCACCCCGCCACACTGCATCTTCACTGTCACACTCGTTTTTCTTTTATTTGAAGATCACATGTTTGTGTTTTGATTACCAAATAAATATTAATCAGGGGTAATGTAGTCATTCCTTGCCAGTGTTATCTCATAGTTTACTAGCCTTTTTAATGTTTTCCCATAAGAAAGGTTTGGCCATCCTATGTTCCAGTATAAGTCGCATTGTATGTCATACCTTTTTGTTATGTTTACCTCCCCTGATGCATTGACGTTTCGAATTGGGTTCTAATGTTGTAATACAGCAGGTTTTAAACCGTCTTTGGATTCAGTAACTTTCAAAGCACATAAAAATGATCATTTTGGCAAGCTAATATCATCATGTAGGTGCCAAATAGTTCCTACTGTTGAATAAAGGATATGCAACAAGAATATATACTCTTTTATGTCAAAGGTGAGTTATATAAGCTGTAAACAATTCGCCCACATGAATGATCTCAGTTTACTTTATCTCATCTTGTTATATATCTAGCATTATTAAATGTTCACTCTGTTTGTATTAACATGCTATAGTTTTACATTTGGCTTCTATCAAATTAGTATACGCTAGGGAGATTGATCGTATGTTAATTGGTGGTTATAATCCTTCAGTAGTTAAGCTGCATTCAGGAGATTTGAAGTTACTGAAAGCACACAAGTTCACCACAAATACTTGTTAGCTTCATCTAATTGACACCCAATGCTGTTATATAAAGTTACCGTTAGGTTGGTAGGAAAGGAATAAGATATACAAAATTTATATTACATTTAGACAGAAATGAGGCGTGGACTTCGAATATAATATACACACCTCCCACATGGATTATTTATTTCAAGAAATGTCAACGGTTGTCTCCCCTATGCTTTAGTATTAAAATGCAATACATGCCGACTAATGCTTGTCAATCTGGGATCACTATGGCTTATAGTTTATACATCTTGTAGCTGTTTAAACTACAATATATGTAGATCTTTGACTACATTTTCCTTGTAGTTTATTTTTCATTTTGTCGCTTTCTATGACATTTTTATATTGTGGACACGGTTGAGTAGAAAGGTTGATTCCTGGTAGGATACCAACAATACCCTGTGGAAAAACTGAGTAGGATTACTTTGAAAACAAGAGTTTAGAGATATGTTTAGAATCAATGACTCAGCATTTGACAACTGAGCCTATAATATATAGAGAGGTTTTAGCAGAGGTGGCGAAACGAGTGTGTTACTGGTCACAATTGATTTGGGTCAAAACAGACAACGGGTCGGGTTGCATTAACCCATTAACACTATTCTTGTCCAGATTTTTGACAAAAATGGGTATATATTCAATCTCTTATATATGACTAAACGATATTATTAAAATAATAATGCAACTTTTTTGGAAAAGAACAAGTTATACTGTTATAGAGGTTATGAATATACTTTAGATGATTTTCCACTCGTTCGACCCATTTTGATCTGTTTCTTTTATAGTTTTTTTTTTTTCTGTTTGATCCATAACTAATAAATAAATATTTAAATTGACCCGTTCCCATTAGAACGTGTAAGAAGTTGTCACCTTCAGCCAAAAATTCTAAGAATAATTTCTCACTACAAATAGTCTAAATCTTAATAAGTATCAGAAAGTCAAACTAAATGAGAAAGCAAGTAGACATGGATATTAAAGAAGAGCACATGACTACTGTCCTCTCCTGAATCGATCTCATTGTTAGTTTTGAATTCATTAACAACAACGTGATTGCTTCTTGATTCAATCTAAAGGATGTTTTTATATTAGTCTAAAACCTTACGTGACTACTATAATCTAAGGGTTTTGAAACAAGTATATAAACCCCTCAACCCCATTTCACTTTCATCACTCAAACTCAGTTCATATCTTCCTTCTTATTAATCTTTTTACGTGTCCTACAATCCTATAAACCTTCTTATACACTCTTTGTTATGGACAAATTAGTGGTTTCCTTGCTAGTTCTACTAACCACTTTCCACTATACCACCAGCAATGCTGCAATTGATCCTGCTGCCTCAAACTACGTCAATGCCTCATGCCAAACCACCCGCTACCCATCTCTTTGTATTAGTTGTCTTTCACGTTACGCTTCTTCTATCCAGCAAAATGACCAGCGCCTAGCAAAAGCAGCCATTACAGTCAGTCTAAACAACGCTAATGATGACGTATAGCCTATATTTGGGCCACAAGCCCAAATGATAGACATTACTTACACTTAAACCCACTACGAATGGGCTACCATGATAATGGTATGGGCCGTAGTATTAATGCTTTGGGCTCATGAAGCCCAAAGGCCCAATCTAACCCACCGGGTATGCGATAAGGATTATCTATTCAAGGAATAGATATCCTTACTTCGGATAAGCACCACGCGTGCGAAGAGTGAGGAGCAAGAAATACGGTTTCTTAGCCCCTATATATAGAATCACACGATTCTCATTAAAGGTACGATTTACACAATCCCTAACTCTTCAACTAAACCCTAAATCGATTACTTACTCTCACGCCGGAGTCTAATCGGGGGAGACAATCCCTCGATAAGCCTAACGGTGTTGTTTCTTTTCTTAGTGCGCAGGTAACAAAGTACTAAGAAGCTAATTGGTATGAGAGTACAAGCCCACAACCAGGTACGCCCAACTTTTGTATCAACAAGTGGCGCCATCCGTGGGACCCTACTACGAACTAGAATGACGAAGCATAAGAATTCCAGCCAGCGGACTCCGCAGTCAGAAAAACGTGACCCTCAGAGGAAGAATCAACAAGATTCAACCTCTAAACAGGCTACTGGGACAACCAGCGCACCTGACCACCAAGAGGCGGGAACAACCCGACCACTTCCAGCAACGGAACTACCTATAATTTCTTCAGTGGTCCCAAGTGTCGAGGAACTTCAGCGCACTCTCTTCCCCACTCCTCATCAGGCTACACCAGCAGTGAACAACACTGTGCTGCCAGGCGCGCCTGAACGGAACAGAGCGCCTAACACTGAGGCAGAAATTCTTGCAACAACTGAGGACGCACCGGATCTAACTTTGGGAAACTTTGTATCCCAAAATTATGAAACCCTCACCGCCCTCATGCAAGAAGAAGCAACAAGAAGAGCAAGCGCGAGCCTACAAGCCCGACTCAATTTTGCTCTTGAACGTGAACCATCACCACCGCGTCACCCACGGGGAAGACGCGCAGAACGTACCACTATCCATGACAGGTTGGGTACGATATCTGATTCACGATACTCTGGAGACAGCGAGAGGCGCACCAACGTCCACTCCAGACTTGGCAGTCGGGGAATACATGACCGATTAGGACCTCAACATTCGCCAAGCCAAGGATCTTCCAAACCTGGGAGCAGGAGGGTTCAAGACAGATTGAGGGAAAGAAGATCCCCAAGCGGAGATCCCTCAGGGTCCTCTTCCGAAAGAAGCCGACGCAAGCGTCGAAAAAGGGACTACCCTTCTTCCAGCAACTCCTCGGACAACGAGGATGAAGAAACAGGACACTGGAAGTCAAAAGGAAGACGTCGCGAGGAGGAGAATGAAGATATGTCTCTCCTGTGGCGACGCCATAAATTCGATGCGTTTACACGACGAATCAGCGATTATTCAGATCGCAAACGCAGACGCATGCCCGCTAATGTGAAAACATACGACGGAACAGGCGATCCTGACGACCACCTAAAAATTTTCGAATCAGCCGCAACCATCGAAAATTGGCCACAGCCTGTGTGGTGCCATATGTTTAATTCCACGTTAGTGGGAAACGCGCGCACATGGTTTAGCAAACTCCCACAAAGGAGCATTGGTGGATTCGAGGAACTACGGAAAGCATTCCGCCTCAACTTCACCCAGCGAAAGAAGTGCGCTAAAAACCCTGTGGAACTAGCAAGAGTGAAACAGCGTCAAGGGGAATCAACCAGCGTTTTTATGGAACGTTTCAAGGATGAGTGTATGCAAGTTAAAGCATGTCCTGAAATCCTAAAGATTTCCGGATTCATGAATGGGATCAGTAACCCAGAACTCATCCGCAAGCTGAATGACAAAGTTCCACAAACCTTTGACGAGTTAACAAAGCGCACTAGATCCTTCATACAAGGAGAAGCAGCTGCTGCGGATAGCAAAAAAGGTTATTCAAACTATAGGCAACAAGAACAGCCGCGGAGACAATCCAACGATCAGAATAACAACCGCAGCAGGAATTATCGCAGTGGAAAAGACAACGACAAATATACTCCGCTCACTAAGACTCCGAGAGAGATATTTGTAACAGAAGGTGCGAACTTCCCAAAACCACCACCGATGCGCACTACAGAAGATAAACGCCTAGGTGGTGGATACTGCGAGTACCACGGCCAAAAAGGCCATAAAACTAACGAGTGCGTCCAACTAAAACAGCTAATTGAAAAGCTGGTCAGAGAAGGAAGGATGGACCACCTCGTGAAAAACATCAAGGAAGGAAAAGATAAACATAGAAACGGGGGTAAGAAAGAACCCCCAAAGGAAAAAGCTGATATTATATACATGATACAATCATGGCAACGCAAGATAAAGCAAAAAGTCAGCCAAAAATTCTCTCCAGAAAAAGAGATATCCTTCCCTACTATAGCTGCGAACAACGCAGTCGTGGAGCCTCTAACCATTGAGATACATACAGGGGGACATGACATCCACCGCATGTACATTGATGGTGGAGCATCCGCGGACATCCTGTACGATCACTGTTTTAAAAGGCTGCGACCTGAAATCCAAAATCAGTTGATACCAGCCACAATGTCATTAACAGGATTCACAGGAGAAAAGATTTGGCCCATGGGGCAGTTACGCTTATTGGTGGTCAAAGGAGATGAACAACACTCAACCGCGACATGGATAAACTTTATGGTAATAAAGTCTCCTTCACCATACAACGGTATCATTGGGAGACCGGGAATATCATCCATGCGCGCGGTACCATCCACAGCGCACGGAATGCTTAAATTCCCAGTGGAAGGAGGAGTGGTTACTCTCTATAATACAACAGTACCACCAAGAGAATGCATCGCAGTAACAACCGAAGCGAAGACTATTCCAGAACAGCGCACGGAAAAAACGCCAAATTTAAAAGTCGCTATTCATCCAGATTATCCGGAACAACAAGTTTCGATTGCAGGATCTTTATCTGAAAAAGGTAAAGCAGCCATATGCGCACTCCTGCAAAAGAACCTAGACATCTTTGCATGGGAACCAAAGCATATGACGGGAGTACCGCGCTCTATCACATAGCATAAGCTACAAATCCGACAAGGATACCCTCCAATACGACAAAAGAAGCGCGGCCAGGCCCCAGATCGTGCAAAGGCTATTCTGGAAGAAGTACATAAGCTCGTAGACGCAGGCATCATGCGCGAAGTATACTATCACGACTGGCTTTCTAACCCAGTTATGGTAAGGAAGAGCGATGGCAGTTGGAGGATGTGCGTGGACTTCACGGACCTCAACAAAGCATGTCCGCAGGACTGCAATCCACTGCCAGAAATAGACTGGAAGGTCGAATCCTTGTGCGGATACCCCTTCAAATGCTTCCTAGATGCATATAAGGGGTATCATCATATCCAAATGGCAGTGGAAGATGAAGAAAAAACAGCTTTCCACACCAGTCAGGGAGTATACTGCTACACAAAAATGCCTTTTGGCCTAAAGAATGCAGGCGCGACATACCAACGACTGGTAGACACGACCTTCGAAAAACAAGTAGGCCGCAACTTGGAAGTCTATGTTGATGACCTTGTGATCAAAAGCCATACAAAGGACGAGTTAGTGCGCGACATCGAGGAAACATTCCGGACGTTGGGACGGATCAACATGAAGTTAAATCCAAAAAAGTGCACCTTTGGCGCGACCGAAGGGATGTTCCTTGGATACTTGATAGAACCAGATGGAATCAAGCCTTGCCCAGAAAAAACAAAGGCTGTTATTGATCTCCCCTCACCGCGCACACTCAAAGAAGTCCAATCATTGAACGGAAAGTTAGCAGGGTTAAACCGTTTCTTATCTAAGTCAGCGGACAAATCTCTTCCTCTTTTCAAAACACTCACGAAGTGTACAAAAAAGGGAGACTTTCGCTGGACAACTGAAGCGGAAGAAGCTTTCCAACAACTTAAACACCAACTGGCATCCCTTCCCAAACTCGTCGCACCACGACCAGGGGAAGAACTAATCATGTACTTATCAGCAACTCACGGAGCAGTTAGCGCAGTACTATTGACAGACAGAGACTCCGTCCAGACACCCATATACTTTGTAAGCAAAGCCCTAAAGAAAACAGAGGTTAACTACAGTGCTATGGAAAAGCTGGTCTTGGCTCTAGTGTTCGCATCCAAAAGATTGCGCAGATACTTTCAAGCGCATCCAATAGCGGTAATCACTGATCAGCCAATTAAACAAGTTATCTCTAAACCTGACGTATCAGGACGCTTACAAAAATGGAGTGTACTGTTAAGTGAGTACAACATCTCGTACAGACCGCGCACTGCAATCAAAGGACAAATTCTCGCTGATTTTATCGTGGAAAAGCCAGACAGCGACAGCCCGATACCTGTAGCTAAAACAGATTTGCAGGAACCCTGGATTCTGTTCACAGATGGATCTTCATGTGTAGAAGGATCGGGCGCAGGCCTTATTCTCACAAACCCAGAAGGTATGGAATTCACCTATGCGCTACGCTTTGAATTCACAGCCACAAACAATGAGGCAGAATACGAAGCCCTACTAGCCGGATTACGTATTGCAATCCAAATGGGTGTTCGCAACCTAGAAGCAAACGTAGATTCGCGCCTGGTTGCCAACCACGTGCTAGGTGAATATGAGGCCAAGGATGAACACATGACCCAATACCTGGAAAAGACAAAGTCTTTGATCAACAACTTTAATAGGTTCACAATAAAACAGGTGCCTAGAGGAGAAAACAAGAAGGCGGACGCACTCAGCAAGATTGCATCCACAAGTTTCGCACACCTCTCGAAACAGGTATTGGTGGAAACCCTAAAAAACAAGTCAATCTTGGATAGGGAAATAGCGATGGTGATAGAGGAACAAGACCCTACATGGATGACACCTATCACCGAATTTATTAGCAAAGGGATCCTACCCCAAGATCAAAAAGACGCTCGCAGAATACGGCGCACAGCGCAGCGATTTGAATTACGAGACAACGTACTCTATCGACGGTCTTTTTTACAGCCATGGCTCAGATGTGTCGGACCACTCCAAGCGGACTACGTACTCCGCGAAATTCATGCTGGATCATGTAGTATGCACTCAGGACCACGATCCGTGGTGGCAAGCGCTCTAAGGTCAGGCTATTATTGGTCAACAATGCATCGTGATGCACGCGATCTGATAAGAAAATGCAGCAATTGCCAAGTACACAGACCAATTCCACGCCGACCACAACAAGAGCTAACACCAATTACTTCACCATGGCCATTCTACAAATGGGGTATTGACATCGCAGGACCTTTCCCTGTCGCAGCTGGAGGAGTAAAATTCCTCATCGTAGCCATAGACTACTTCACAAAGTGGATCGAAGCAAAGGCGGTGGTGAACATCACGGGAAACCAAGTAAAGCGCTTTGTTTGGGACAATATTGTCTGCCGCTTCGGCCTACCGGGCGAAATCATATCAGACAACGGAAAACAATTCTGTGATAACCCATTCAAAGATTGGTGCGCACAATTGAACATCACACAACACTTTGCTTCAGTCAAACACCCACAAACCAATGGCCTAGTTGAGCGCGCAAATCGTAGTCTAGGCGAAGGAATAAAAGCGCGCCTTGACAGACACAAAGGGAAGTGGGTAGATGAGCTCTCGCACGTCTTGTGGGCGCATCGCACGACAATCAAAACCAGTACTGGCGACACGCCATTTTCTCTAGTCTATGGAACAGAAGCCGTTATACCAACTGAGATAGGAATGCCAACTATACGCACAGCAGAGGTCAACGTCACAACAAATGACGAAGGACGGCGCATAGACTTAGATATACTGGAAGAAAGACGCGAACGCGCAGCTATACGCGAAGCAAAGGCCAAGACAAAAATGAAGAAGTACTATGATGCAAAAGTCAAACATACTTCATTCAGACCAGGAGACTTTGTTTACCGCGCCAACGATGCGAGCCACGCAGAAGACACGGGCAAACTAGGACCCAAATGGGAAGGACCTTACGAGGTCACAGATGCGCTCGGCAACGGCGCATACAGGTTGCGCGATATGGAAGGTCACGACCTGGCGCGCACTTGGAACATCTGTAATCTCAAAAAATGTTACTTTTAGGCTACGGCCCCTTCACAAACACACTTGCATCCTACGAGGTGCCCAATAAGTGTTTGTCCTTTTTCTTTCTAGGAATTGTATTTTCTATTTTTTCCACTTACTTACAAGTATTAATAAAATGTTATGGTTTCTAGCTAACTCCATAGCGCATTTTACCTTATTGCATATATGTCAATATTGTTTACTTCTGCCTACATGGCGTGCATGCACCACTTAAAGACCCACGAAGGCATAAAGGATGAGTTAACCTACTAATTTACTCGTTGAATAAGAGGGTTGCAAACCCATCAACATTGGATCATGTATCCTTTCTAAGCGCCTTACTCTTGAGACGTCAAAGTAAGTTTCACATGCGCACCCCACGACGGATGCGCATATACCAAGTACACTGTACGAGCTTAGCAATATAACGAGCCAAGACACTTGGTCAAAGATAAAACTTAGCAAACAATGCAAGTATACTTAAGTCACGCACTTAAAAAACTTAGTCAAAAATAAAACTTAGCAAACAATGCAAGTATACTTAAGTCACGCACTTAAGAGACTTAGTCAAAAATAAACGAACTTAGCAAACAATGCAAGTATATTTAAGTTACGAACTTAAAACAAAAATGTATCTCATTCCATATTTATTAATAAAATTACAAGGAAAGATACATAAATATACAAACAACCTATACACTATGGCGATGCTCATGACTCTCTTCTGGAGCGGCGGAACTCCCCGCCTCCTTCAGCTTACTCAACGTTATAGCATCCTTGAGCGACACAGTTGGAACACTCACAGCAACGCCATCAGATCGAGGAAGGTGCGCAGCACCGATGCCGCACATCACAGCCTTGCCCTTAATACCCTTCTTTATGGCAACCCTTTGCTCGTGACGCTCTAGCACCTCCCTCAAGGGGACTTCCTTCTCCAGTGCAAAAGGCTTGAGGATATCACGGGGCCGCGCAAAAACTGGGACTTGAAGCTGCGAGACATCAGGTTTTAGATAATAATCTAACTCCTCTTCGGCATTCTCCCCAAGATGACGCTGCAACGTCAGACCCGCCATAAGCACATCTATGGGGTCATCTTGGTCACGCTCCAACCTCCCTATATGCGGCAGCTCAAGAACCTTCAGCCCCGCCATCGCCTGCACCAGCTCGTCGTACGCCGTTGAGCTATAACCAGGAATCTCCGCCAAGTCCTTCTCCAACAACTTGGCCTCACGGAGCTCCTCCATGGCCTGCGAACGGCCACGCGCTATCGCGCAGTGAACAACCTTCCCAAAGGCTTCCACCACCTCCGCAGACTCTAAAGTACTTAGAGCTGCCAGACGAAGCCCATGGCTGATCAACCACCTGCATTCACAAAGTGATACTAAGGTAAGATACGCAATAGGGCGAACAAGCAAATTTAAAAGACAAGG